>CP092093.1:29292500-29317500 GCA_029203775.1 Neoneuromus ignobilis
GAGGAGAAAATCAAAAAGAGCATTATTATGAGAGATTAATCTTTTATCAATATGTAGCTTTTCAGTTTAATTTGTTGTATGTGATAATTTCTGCAATAAAAAAGTGAATTTATTTTTCGATTGAAATTATTTCTTTTTTTAATTATAGATGTGCAAGAAAAAACTGAATATGAACAAAACTTAAGTAAAATAGATTCCGATAGTTCTGCGTTTTATCCTTCAAATTTATGGCGTAACCACCAAGCAGATAGAGAAACTACTTCAAAATTAGTACAAACGGAAGAACGGTTCATTGTTTTCCCAGCTGTAGTTCAATCTGGTGATAGCAGAGAAAATAAGAATAAAAACGGTACCCATAAGGAGCAGAAAGTAAAACAAAAAAGTATAGAAATGACCAAGGATGATTCTAAATCGTTAAGTGAATCTGTAACATCAGATAATTCACAAAAACATATTAAAGTAACGGAAGCGTTAGTTCATGCCGAGAATTTTATTGAAGAGAAATCAGAACATGTTAAAAAATCCGATGATGAAATTGAAGAAAAAAGTAAACCGGAACATATCGAAGAAATGGCACAAGGTGAAGAACATGATGCTGGTGCAGAAGAAAATGTTGACGAAGATGAACATATTGAAAATATATATAGACCAGAAATGGATGATGATCAAGATCAACAGATGGAAGTTATAATTATTAATGAAGATATAATGAAGAAAATATACCATGAAGCAATGGGAATTCGTGATGTGATAGCTGAATCAATTATAGATGGATCTGTTGCTTCAATAACACAGTTCATTGCTGAAGAGGCTGTGGCTGAAAATGGGGATCATAATGTGAAGAAAACAGATGTTTCCGATGTAGATGAAAAGAATATTCCAGATGAAGATAAAATAACAGAAAAAATATCAGAAATTGAATTGGAACTTATTGAAAACAGAGATTTATCTGATGCTAAAGAAGATATCGAAGATAATGGAAAGAAAAATGAAGCTGAAGCTGAAACTGATCAAATTAATGATGATGAAAAATCGGATGTTAAAGATAAAGAAGAAACTGATGAAATTGGTGAAAAAAAAGAAGCTGATGAAACTGGCGAAACAAAAGAAATTGACGAAATAGATCCAAAAGCTGAAAAAGAAGATATATGTGAAAATGAGCAAGAAAACATAGAAGAAGCGAAAAACAATATTAAAGATATTGATGAAAGTACAACTGAAATTCAAGAACAAGCTAAAGATGAAGAAGAAAATGTTGAAGAGGTACAGAAAAATGTTGAAGATACACAGGAAAAAGATGAAGATTCACAGGAAAATGTTGAGAAGGCAGAAGAAAATGTTGTAGATACACAAGAAAATGTTGAAGACATAAAAGAATCCGTTGAAGATACACAAGAACAAACTGAAAGTAATGAAGATAAAATTGATGGTACACAGGAGAATATTGATGAAACAGAAAAAGTTGATGAAGATGTAAAAAAAGATATAGATGATGCGGAATCTCAAGAAAATGGTGAAGAATTACCAAGTAAAACAGATGACAATGATGATACTTTTAAAAAAACTGAAAATGAAGAGACTACACAAGAACTTGATTTAAATGAACAAGAGAAGACTGAAATAGTACAAACATCTGAATTAGAAGGGAAAAAACAATCTTCAGATGAGAAAGTAGAAGATACTGAGGATAATGTTACAAATGAAACTCAAGAAGAGGTTACTGAAAATGCCAACCAAATTGATGTAGGACAAGAAAAAAAGGCAAAGGGTGAGGTCGATATTGAAGAGGAACAAAATAAAAGACAAATACCTATAAGTGACGAAAAAAACGACAAAGTTGATAAAATTGTAAAAAGTTCATCAAAAGAATATGACTCGGAAAAATTTGATTCTGAAGGGACTGAAACTAATAGTCAATCTTCGAAAGTAACAGAAATAATTGCAAATGACACAGATATAAAAAAAGTAGAAGAAAACGATAAACGGAAAAGTTCTAGTGAAAGTGATAAATCTGACAAGGATTATAAATCATTTAAAATTTTGTCTGATGAAATTGATGATATTGAGACTTTAGTTAATTCAAAAAGAAGAAGCAAGGAAAAGATTACCGATAAAAGTAAAAAAGTAGTAGAAGAGAATGTGAGAAAAGATGCAAAACTAAGTAAAACTAAAAATGTAAAAGGTAGAAAAAGTAGATTAGATCAAGATAGTAAAAAAGACAAAGGTGTTGAAGAAGTTATAGCAAAAAAAGTTTCAAAATCAAATTTAGCAAAGGAAAATGTAAAAATGAGAGACAGGTACAAAACAGGATTGAATCGCAAAGATGTAGGTAGTACATTGAAATCACACAGATCTAAATCAAGGGCAGAAAATATAATAAATTCATCGTCTGAATTTTCTGAAGAAGAAGTACCTGTAAGTAAAACGAAAGTGAAGTCAGGAAGATCAAAAAGTGATAGTAGACTTTCAAAAAGTGACTATGATCAATTGAATAAATTTTCATCTGATGAAGAATATTCTACAAGTCAATTTTTATCTGTTAAACATTCTGGTAAACATCAAAGAAAGCACAAGAGAGTGGCATCTGGCAAAGAAAAAGAAAACGGTGACACTGACAGTGAAGAAGAGAGACTAACTAATTCGGCTCGCAAGAGACGATTAAAAGCAAGAACTAGAAGTATCGGGAAAGAAAGTTACGGTAGTGATAGTCAGTTAATGGACTCTGGGTTTGAACCGAGTCCACGAAGTAGTCGTATTCCAAGAAGGACTTGTACAAGTAATAAACCACAAGTGAATATGACAACTGTTACACAAAGCATTCAAGGGAGTATTAGACGGTATTCATATTTTATTATTTTATCATAAAAATATTCAGGTATATTATAAAGGTATATATTAAGTAAAAAAATATTATTTTGTTTCAGATATCATTTAGAACGAAAGATATTTCAACATTTATTGGAATTGAAAAGACTTCAAATACGTTCAAGTCAAACAAATGAAGCTGTTTTAGTAAAACGTGCAATAGACGCTTATCACAGATCAATTTTAGCAACTGTCGGTGCAGGACGTTATACCGAAAAAGAACTGACATTTAAAAGTTTTGAAAAATTTTTATACGATAGTTTACGAAAACTACAAAAAGGCAACGTAAAATATTTAGACAAACTCCCAATAACTCCACCCTTACAGTGTACTCACACTACGCTCAATTGTGATCATGCTACACATGCCTATACAGGAATACCTTGTGCAGCATACAGTAAGTTTCCGCATTTTTTATTTTTAAATTATAAAACTAAATTTCGAATTACTGTTTGTTTTTTATTTTGATAAGTTTTATTGCAAATGTGAGGTTTCAAATGCATATCGAATGTTTTAATTTATATTTCTAGTTACGAAATTAAATCATCATACAATTCCAAAAGTGGGTTTTGATAATAGAACAAAAGGATTTCTACCACGATTGCAACCAGAAAAAGCAAGAACAGTTACACCAAAAGGATCAGTTACTCTTGAATTATGTCATGGTCGGGATCGACAGCTAGTTACTTTACCAGCTGATCGACTTGAACATAATAAACGGTACTATGTAACATTTACTGTAAAAGGACAATCTGAAACTGAAAACGATATGCCAGATCCAATGAAACATAGACATGCAAAAAGCTGTTGAATATCAATGGGTGTTTATCAAACTTATTATTTTTTCATCTGCTAATAATATACACATACATAATACTTATGATGTTTATATATATATATATATATATATATATATATATATATATATATATATATATACATATATTTATATAAACATTTTTTAAAACCAAATTTCATAACAAAAAAAATAGTCTCCCACATAAGTGATTATCTTATACATTTAAATATTATTTCCACAGTTATTTAAATGCAATGGATCTAAATGAATTAATGTTTAGTGCCTTTCTTAAAGTGTTATATAAGTTAAATTAAAAATGAAAAAGTATGAAAATTATTTATACTTAATATTTATTAAAAGTGGATTAATAATTAAATTTAAATCTACATAAAAGTAGATTTTTTTTAAAATAAATTATAAGCAATAAGTCATGATTCACAGATTTAATTTTGAATTATTTAGATACATTATTAGAAAAATGAACATAGTCTCCTGAATTGATCCAAGTGTTGTTTTGTGATATTTTGTATTTTCAGTCGACTATTTCTAGCACCCTAAGTAGTCAATTTTCACTGATATATTCATTTTATATTCAATTGTATATATAAAATAAATGATGTAAATAATTTATGTTTTAAATAAATATGTATATTTATTTCTGTAAATTGATTACTTTATTTACTTACTTAATTTATATATATATATATATATATATATATATATATATATATATATATATATATATATATATTACCTAGAACATATTAAAATATAAGAAAAGGTCAGTATAAATTATTAATCCAAAAATACGTGTCATTTTAACGTCTTATATTTTAAATAATTTTTCAGAATGTTGCAGTTCTTTTCATAAATATAGTACAATGATTCTTAGATTTTAAAAATACTCTGAATTTCATAACAAAATAATACATATAAATTGCATGTTTCATACTACTTTGAATATATTTTCTATTCTAGTTTATATATGTATATGAATATATATATATATTTATTCCATTTAATGTAATAAGAAATATACGATATTAAAGAAAATTTTTTTTTATGTAATATGAGGGTTTCTGACTTAATATACATATGAATGTATATATTAGGCATTTCTGATTAAAAAAATCCACTGTCCCGATGGTTAATTATATTTTTAACCTATATATAAACTTTTATAATATAAAAATATTATAGTATAAATGTTAAAATACGTGACATTTTAAAAAGAAGAAAAAATGATTAAAAGATGTCAATGATTCTTTTATACATTATTTTTAGATTTACATGAACACTTTCATAACTAATTTGGAATACCTAATATATAAAATATATAGTATACTTTTTAATCAAACCGGCTTAATATCAACAAAAATTCTAAAATAATTAATTACATAATATTTGTTAATATAACTTGTTTAAATACAGTATGTAAATATTCATATAAATTGCTTTATTATGAAATTAACACACAAAAACAAATTAGTAAAGTAACTATGCAATATATATATATATATACGTATAAGTAAAGCTATAATTTCATATATACATTAATAACGAATTATATTGACAAAAAAAATTAAAATAAATATGGTAAAATAATTAATTTATTAATAGATTTTTTTATAATTCTTTGCTATATTATTAATTTATTTAATATCAATTATACGTCTGTTTTTCTTTTAGATTTTTAATACTAAGCAGAAGAAAATTTCATCTGACATTAACAGTTTCTGATTTTAAATTTACTCGGATCGAATTTGTAAATTAACTAGAGTACATATCGATACTTATAGAAGTAATATCCAATACCCTCATATTAAATAACGGAAATAATTTAACTGAAATGTAGAGAAATTCAAAATTCTAAAGAGTCGACAGACCCTTCAAACTCATGTATTTCTATATCTGGTACAGCTATATGTATAAAAGATTCAGATTCCAAACTGGCTTCCATGTTAGCTTTTTTTTGCGCTCTCCATTTTTTCACTCGTTCGGCGTTCTGTCGATTTCTTATGTACCTGTCTTCCGCCGACTCCATCGCACGTCTCAGAGCGTTCCGTTCCGCGTTTTTTCTCCGACGCTCGTTGGCTTCCTCCAACGTCTCCATAGCTCGTTTCAGCGCCGCCCTTTCCGCGTTCTTCCGGCGTCTCGCGTTCAGTTCTTCTTCAGATTCGCCGGCACGGAGCTGTGCGGCACGTCTGGCGTTTCTTTGGTACTCGTTTTTCCTCTCGGACGACGTTAACATCGCTCGTCGCTGTCGTATCCTACTTGCATTTTTCTTACGATTCTCTTCGACGTATTCTTCTGATTTCGAAACTTCGTCCTGAAGTGATTTCTTATTGCGTCTTCTCTTATGCCATCTTTCTCTTCTGTAAATGCTTGTTTCTTCCATGCTTTGGTATACATCTGAATCTGAATTGTAATAAGACATCTAAATTAGGTATTAACACCTCCACCCATTTATTAAAATGTAATGTTGCCACGTACTTGGCTCTATATACAATTGTAAAAAAGGATTTCTGTAAATTAATCCACTTCGAACAGCGTTTTTCAATAAACTCGAAAGCAGAAAACTCGAAAATAAATAAAATTTGTAAACAACAAAAAAATCACAAATACATTGATTTGTAAGGTTAAGACTCACATTAGTTTGTACTATAAGGAATAGATGGGTCTTGCGCGCTCCCGACTGTCAGTAGTGTTAGAACATGGCAACTGTAGTGAAAGATAATCAGGATTCCCTAGAAATAAAAACCCGTAGCATTGAACAAACACTTCTCCCATTAATTAAACAGGTTAGTGCGATTAAAGTAAATTGCACTGCTGCTCTTGCGTTTGTTTTTCACTTTACGCACATTTTTGGTTATTTTATCGATATCATCAGTCGGTCACACCTACTAAATATAGACACGAACATATGTTTATGCTTGAAAGACCTATTAATTTCCATAATGATTAACATACAGAGCAGAGCTTTGATTGAGAGAATTTCCTTGTGTTTTTGTGCTTTTTCTTATTCACGTTATTTGTTTATTCCTGCACATAAATTATTAGGTACCTGTTGAGTCAGTACATTGAACAAACATTTAAAATCATATCCTGGATTGGCTATTCGGCTGTGCACATCGACGAAAAATCGTTCGATATTAATAAGCACGATGTATAAATAACATTTCATTTCATTTCGTTGTGAACATTCGATATCGATACGAATAAAACGAATCGTATAACATACGATTTATGTTATAAATAAATGTAAATTTTACAAAACAAATGGACCATGGTGATTCTTGTCGTATTCCTAAAATAGATTCGGTGATAACAAGCACGGTTTTTCTATCGTACGTTTCTATATTACTTTCTTTATACAGTCGAAGAAGACGTTAACGTTTCCATTAAATCTGTAGATGTTAATTAATTGCTATTTTTCATTTATGTGTGTGGATTTATTATCGTTTTTCACTTCGGATAGCGATGACGTAATTGGAAATTCGCTACTAGCCAATAATTTAATTTGTAGCGCCATAAGCTTTGCACGTTTTCCAAAACGCATGCGCAATGAATTGATTGTGTATGCACGGCATGTGTGATTATCAATCGTAAATTATTTGCATAAATTACGAATTCACTGTATGTGTTTAATGAAATTTGATTACAACAAATTTGAATATAATCACGAAAATTAATAACGATTAGTGCTGTTTATGTTAAGCAGAGCAGCATAAAAGCACTGTTCTTTTAACGAGAAACCAACATAATGAGATCTGCTAGTTACGTTCGAATTATTAACTGTTGAAAATTATCTCGAACGTTACAAATATTGTGCTGGATTTTCATTTTATATGACTTCCTTTTTAATAAGTCTTTATCGGATAAATGGTTATATCTCAGGTATAGTCATTTATATCATTCATAAAACTATTTAACGATGTCGATTAAAATGATAACGATGATTTTTTTAAAAAAAATATTTTTATATCAAAAAATATATTATTTTTAGTACATATTTTTATATGTATAAATTCACTTTAATGCAAATGAATTGCTTTCCTCAATCAACACTACCAAGTTTAATAAAATAGTTTAATAATCACGTACTGTTCGCTTTATTTATTAATTTGCCTTTCCGTAACTATACTATTATCATCAGAGTGCTTTATTATAAAATCTAGATAAAAATTAAAAATATCCTAGGTTTTATAACGTAATAATATGACAATAATGACATGGTTATTGGAATGCGCTTCAGCGTTTAAAGTAAACAATAGATGATTGTTAAACACTTAAAAAAAATCTTGTGACGTTGGTATGAGTGATTTTTTTATGTTAAAATAAATTTGTTTATATAAGTGTGTTTTAATACTTATTGGTATTTTATTAAGACTAGGCCTTAGGAAAAATTAAAATGTTTTATTTTTAATGAAATGAATAGCAATAAAAATATTAAGTTAATTAATTAATTTAGATATAAGTAACTACTGAAATTTGTAAGAAGATATTTTATACGTAAATCAATAATATAAGTCATATTTTTTTGTTATTAAAATATTCAGCAGTTTATTATTATTTACCTTATTTCTATTTTGATGATAATATTCATAGTAGAGGTAGCTAATCTGTTACTTTTCTAATCGCGGATAGTTAATAATTAAAAGTTTTTAATTTTTTTATGATTAGCAGGTTTATATATGTTACATAGCTGACGTTTACTTTTGTTCCCGTGATCTCTTTCGTTGTATTTTTCATTTTACATATTATGCTTTAGAGTGGTTTTTATTCTTGTATCTATGTTACTACTTATTTCAATATATCATCGTTAGGTAATTTTAGGATATTGATATGAATTGTGGACACAAATTCTAAATTTATATCAACATCTTCTGATTATGTAAGGATGATAGAAGCTATAGAAATTAGTTGGAACATGATATACACTATGAAACATAATTTTAAGGTTTCATATTTAAAGAAGTTAAATGAATTTATAAAGTGTTATATGATTTTTATACGTAAAAAAGAGTATACTTAGTTGCGATTTTGAACATATTATAATTAAATTTACTTTTTATTTTATATAAAAATAAATAATAATAATTACAAACAAGAAAGAAGAACAATAGGAGTTGATTCTCAGTTAATAATAAAAAAGTATATAATACAAAAAGAGAAAATTTTATTTATAAAATAGGAAAGAACACAATAGTAATTTATTCTTTTATAAAATACATTATTAATACATATATATATATATATATATATATATATATATATATATATATATATATATATATATATATATATATATATATATAATTCAAAATAATTATTTTTTTAAAATATAAAATTTTCCAATAAATAAGTAAAATATAAAAAAAATAAATATAAAAAAATGTGTTCATATGTGCATTCGTGCATATACTCACATACACGTACATATACATGCATATATAATATATTTATATACGAGGTATGATCAAAAAATAAGGTGAATTTTTATTTTTTTCAAAGAATATTTATTTATTCATCAATTTTTATTTTGTCCCCTTCAAAGTAATCCCCCTCGGATATAATGCACTTGTGCCAATGCTTTTTCCAATCCTCAAAGCATTTCAAAAAATCATTTTTTGTGATCTTGTTCAGCTCCTCTTTCGATGCCGTCTTTATTTCCTCAATCGTTGCAAAACGCCGTCCTTTCATGGGCCTCTTCAGTTTCGGGAACAAGAAGAAGTCACAGGGGGCCAGGTCTGGGGAATACGGTGCCTGCGGCATCATTAGTGTGTTGGTTTTAGCCAAAAATTCGCGCACAAGCAACGATGTGTGAGCAGGGGCGTTATCATGGTGCAAAAGCCAATTTTTGTTCTTCCACAAATTCGGACGTTTCTGGCGGATTGCTTCGCGCAAATTACGCATAACTTGCAGGTAATATTTCTTATTTACTGTTCTACCCTGTGGCAAGAACTCATGATGCACCACGCCCCTGCAATCAAAGAAAACTGTAAGCAAAACCTTCACATTTGATCGAACTTGGCGTGGTTTTTTTGGTCTTGGTGATCCGTAATGCCTCCACTGGGACGATTGAGTCTTAGTTTCGACGTCATAACCATATACCTATGTTTCGTCACCTGTTATGACCCTGTCGAGTAAATCTGGGTCGTCGTTGACGTCATTCAATAGCTCTTGGGCGATGCTCATGCGACGGTTCTTTTGGTCGAAATTGAGCAATTTCGGAACAAATTTCGCTGACACACGTCTCATGTCTAAAACACCCGTTAAAATTAATTGACACGAACCAAACGAGATGCCAATATCATCAGCAATTTCTCTAATGGTAATTCGACGATTCCCCAACACTATTTTCTTCACTTCTTTAACGTTCTCATCAATTGTTGACGTGCTGGGGCGTCCAGAACGAGGTTCGTCGTTGGTGTCTTCTCGGCCTTCTTGGAAGAGTTTATACCACTTGTAAACATTTTTTTGGCTTAAAGTAGACTCATCGTATGCCACTTTCAACATTTCAAGTGTTTTGGAGCACTTGATTCCATTTTTCACACAAAATTTAATGCAAACTCTTTGATCCATGATTTTCGACAGCGGAAAATCGTGGAGCCTGCAAAACACTTCTAACTTTTATGCCTCTCACCAACAAACTAAACATGCTACATAGCTGAAATTTGGAACATATATTCGAGACGAGTGTACCAACATAACCAAATAAAAAAATCGAAGATCGAAAGGATGTAGCCCGCTAAATTTCAACATTCACCTTACTTTTTGATCACACCTCGTATATAGGATCATCCAAATGTGACGCCTAGATTTGTGTTTTATTAAAAAGAAACTATACACATGTTTCCCTATACATCACTTTATACACATGTTTCTTTTTAATAAAACACAAATCTAAGCATCACATTTGGATGACCCTATATATATATATATATATATATATATATAATCATATATTTTTTATACATACAAATACAATATTTGTAATATTCCTGTCTTTGCTAGTTAGTATGGTAATAGAGGTAGTTCCAATAATGAATGCTATTTATTTATTATTGATTCTCTTTTTAATCTATGCTTAAAAAACTTTATTGAAACCGGGAGTGATTTGAATTTGAAAAAGAGAAATAAAGGAAACAAGAATAAAGCGTTTAATAAAGAAAAATAACTTCGAGAAATACATGTTTTTGAATAAATAAAATATTTCGTTGTTTTGTTAATAATTTAATTTACTTAGAAATAAAAAATAATGAATGTTCTTGCTTAGTATAATAATACATACACATATACATACATACATATATATATATATATATATATATATATATATATATATATATATATATATATATATATATGTACAGTGGGTCAAAGTGAAACTCATACAGAGTTATGTTTCCAATAATTTTACACATATATTTTAATATAATAACAATTTTCTTTATTTTTTTTGCTTAATTTCTTTATTAAGGTTATTTTTATTATATTTGAAAATTTCAATCGCAAATTAATACTTTTACTCCAGAAAAAATAACAATTTCTGAAAAATGAACAAAAAATACATCACAATTAAACTCATACAACGAACAAATTATATATTAAATTAAAATTTACAATGGATTGAATTATTTTAGTACTTAGTGGAGTAGTCTTTATTAATTTTTATAGCCTTTAAACGATTTGGGATGGATTTAACTAATTTTCCACAATAAGCTAGATCATTTTTTTCCATTCTTTTAACACCTCTTTTTTAAATCATTTTTATTACTAATAGTGCGTGTTCTAATGGAAACTTTTAAGCGATTTCATAGATTTTCAATCACACTTATATCAGGTGATTATGGTGGTGTTTCCAGTACTTTGGGGCAATTATATAACAACCAACTATGTGTTTTATAAGCTTTGTGCTTGGGGTCGTTGTCCTGATAAAAATTAAATGTTTGTAAAATCCCAAGTTTTTGAGCATTGGCTTTACCAATCTTTTTCTTAATAGATCAATATAAACATTTTTATTTATAATGCCATCTATAAAATTAAATTTCCAACCCCTCTCGCAGACATACACCCCCATACCATAACATGTCCGCTCCCATGTTTGACTGTAGGACGGAAGTGTTTTAAAGACATTTCTGTATTTGGTTTCTGCCATACATTAATTCTCTCATTGGATCCAAATAAATTATATTTACTTTTGTCCATAAACAAAACATCTTTTCAATAATCAAAACTTTTATTAACATGTTCCCAAACGAAACTTAACCTTTTGTTACGATTAGCTAGATTTATGAAATTTTTCTTCCTGGCAATAGGAGCATGAAACCTTTTTTTATTTAGTATATTACGAATTGTTTGGGGAATTACTTTTTTATTTAGATACTTTTCTACTTCTAAAGTCAATTTGGGAGCACTAATTTTCGGATCTTCTTTAATTATTCGAAGAATCCAACGCTCGTCATGGCCATTAAAAATCTTGCGGAGGCTCTTTTTGACTTTATTGTCAACACTTTGGCCGTTTTTAAATCTTTTTATTACAGATTGCACTGTAGTGTGGCTTCTATTAACTGTTTTGTCAATTTCCCGTAGAGTTTTTCCATTTTTGTAATGAAAAATCATTAGTTCTCGCTCGTTCGTCGATGATTGTCCCTTTTATCTACTCAAAGTGAAAATCCAATATTTTTTACAAAATGATTATAAACGACTTAACAATAGGTTCTTTTTTATAACCAAAGTAACCAAACACATACTTGAAGAGTATACTTTCTTAATAAAGCAGTTTTCAAGCGAGAATAATTAGTTGTATGAGTTTCATTTTGATGTATTTTTTGTTCATTTTTCAGAAATTGTTACTTTTTCTAGAGTAAAAGTATTAATTTACGATTGAAATTTTCAAATATAATAAAAATAGCCTTAATAAAGAAATTAAGCAAAAAAAAATAAAGAAAATTGTTATTATATTAAAATATATGTGTAAAATTATTGGAAACATAACTCTGTATGAGTTTCACTTTGACCCACTGTATATATATATATATATATATATATATATATATATATATATATATATATATAGAGAGAGAGAGAGAGGATAGCCCAAATGAGACTGAAGGGTTAAGACAAACATTTGCTTATTATCATTTACTATTCTTTATTATCCTTCAGTTTTATTTGGACCACCATATATATATATATATATATATATATATATATATATATATATATATATATATATATTTATATGTATATGTATATACGTGTATGAAAATAAGATTTACTTGAACAATACTTCTATGTAACCCATCGTACGCAACGAATAACTCTTCCAACCGATAAGTCATAAAACGTGATATTTTATGCACACAAAATAAACCAACCAAAATACTATTCTTGTTTTCGTACATCGAAGATTTTCTATTCGATATTTGTAAATAGGACATGTGTTATTGTTACGTATTGCAGTTGTTTCGTGAGAAGAAATACGGTTCGTTATATTTTTTTCATGGTCTTTCGGTAGTCCATTCTCTATGTAATGGCAATTGAAATAAATTATTTAAATTTTAATTCTTGGATATAGCTTCGTCTTAAATAAAAATTGAACATTTCTTTTTAAAATTTGACTTCTAGTTGGATTTGAATATCGTTTTTATTCCTCGATATTTTGTTCATGTTTGAATTAGTTATTTCAATTATATTCAGCTATTTAAATCAATGAATTTTTGATATTCTCTAACAATTTTGCAATTTGTCTGAAAATGTAATAAATACATTTTATTTTTTACATTTGAATCTTTTTTTCATGAATTTTATAATTAAAAATATATAAAATAAAACGTATTGATTTAGTATAAATACCAAATCATCAATAAATATTAAAATAGGAAATATTATTTAAACAGCTGATAATATGTAAATACCATTATATATTCATTTTGTATTAAATATGTTATTATTAGTAAAATATGATACGATGACGTAGAAACTACTGCACATTGACGTAGACAATGTCACTAGAGATTATCTCAAGCGGCAGAACAATATATGCTGTGCTGTTCACGAAAAATTCAAATATATGACACAACTAGGATCTGTCGACTTTGCAATAATACTCGAGAGCAAAATAAAAAGTTTAATAAAATTTATTTTTTTTCTTTTGAAATGTAATAACGACCGGTTATAATTAATTTTTCAAAAATATTTCTTTTTTAATAAATTTATGACTGATATATAAATGAATGTATATATATATATATATATATATATATATATATATATATATATATATATATATATATATATAAATATATATACATACACATATATACACCTGTCCCTCAATTTACGCGGGAATTTTTTAAGCGATTTTTTTTACGATACACAAATTATACTACGCGGTATTGATTTATGCAGCATTTTTTATACGCGGTCAGATAGATTTCATTTTATATAATTTTTCATGTAATTTATTATATATCAGAATGACGCAAATTCTTACTTGAACGTATAAAAGCACGATATAAATATATAAAAGGTGAATTGTTTTGAATTACAGTAGCGATAGTGACACCGAATAAAATTTATCTACTTTTGTTTTCTAAAACGTCATTATTTTTTTGTTAAGCTATGTGAAATAAATATGTGTTTCTACAACTTTACTAGCTCTTATTTCCAATATTTTTTCTATTGTATTGATAGACTCAATTTACGCGATTTTCATTCGCGTCAAACAAATCCACGTGGAACGGACACTCCGCGTAAATTGAGGGACGGGTGTATATATATATATATATATAAATTTATATATTATCACAGCCTATATTAACTGATTGCTTGGTGGAAAGCCTCATTGAATGTTACTATACATTGGTACTTGGTTATACTGATCAGGGAAGTTGGTGAGTATTTTTTATTCAGGGTTTACTCCCTTAGGTAGATTTTCTTTACTTCGATTAAAAGTCATACTTGTTTTTTTTTTTTTTATTGAAGATCGAACTCAATTTTTCTTATGAGTTGTGGTGATGTATGTAACTATACCACTTTGCCAGACATATAATATATATATATATATATATATATATATATATATATATATATATATATATATATATATATATATATATATATATATATATATATATATATATATATATATATATATATATATATAGTCATCCAAATGTGACGCCTAGATTTGTGTTTTATAAAAAGAATCTATATACATGTTTTCCTATACGCCATTTTATACACATGTTTCTTTTTAATAAAACACAAATATAGGTGCTCCATTTGGATGACTCTGACTCTCTCTCTCTCTCTCTCTCTCTCTTTCTCTCTCTCTATATATATATATATATTTATATATATGTGGGTAAATTGTGAGATTAAAAATAAGCACAAACAATGTTATGCATTTTTTTGCATTTGGTTCTTGTTCGTCCTCTAATAAATGTTGTGCTTAGTTCATTGACGTACCCAGGAGTGTATAACGTACCCCGATGTTCGTCATTTGTCTTCTTATCATTTGTTCCAGGTCTTATAAAATTTTGAAAAACATCAATCATGATTTGGGAAAAATTTCAAAAAACATTAATCATGATTTGTGAAAAATTTCAAAAAACACAGATAAACAAAAAAAGAAAAAATAATTAATGCTTTGATGAATACAATAACAGAAGATATATGTTTGAAAAGAATCGACGATTATTTCAAATTTATAATTTTTTTTATATTAATTTTATTTTAGAAAATCAATTTTTATAACCATCCAAATTTAATAAAAATAATCTGAGAATTATTTTAAATTGTTTTTAAATTATATTTAATTTCAATATTTGAAAAAATGTAGTGATGAAAAAAATAAATTCGATTTGTTGAAGAATTAGTTAAATTATCAAGAGCTTAATATTATTCTATATATTGATTAAACACTATTGCATTATATTTTTTTAAACCAAATAACAATTTCAATGATTTATTTATATAGCAATATTTTTTTTATTGAAATAAATCATTACATTTATTTAAAATCAAAATTAAATATACATATAATATGATTATGAATACATTAAATGTAAAATATTATAATTTTTAAAATCAGTAATTTTGAAATCAATTATTCCATTTTAATGGAAAAAGTGTTGTTAACATTTAACGTTTTTATGAATGGAATTAATTCGCTATCTAAAAATAGACATATAAAAATTCAAATTCACTTTTGCAAATTATGATTTTTCACACATTTAAAAATACATATGCAAATACACATACAAATATATATATATATATATATATATATATATATATATATATATATATATGTGTATGTATGTATAAATGTCAGTATTGTTCTACGTATATTTCAGATACTTCCAGTGAAGATCCGCATATAAATAAGTGTGTTGCGGCAAAAATCTACCCTCGATATTTGTCCCCTGTAGATAGAACGTAAGTAGGGTGCTGTTATCAAGGATTCATTTTGTGCGTGGTTCGCAAAATCGGCTATTGGTGAAATAAAAATTGAACGGATACGCATTTACAAACTGTGCTGAATGCATTAGAATATTATAGGTGAACGTATTTACATTTCGCCATTGAAATACAAAAAAAAAATTTAACCAGATACACATCACTTCAATACGATCAATTCATATCCGCGATATGAATTTGACATTGACGTGACTTGATGTAATGAATGATTTTTTAAAATTGCTATTACGATATTTGTTCGGATTATTTTGTGCGAAATTTGAGAACTGTACAGAATTTACCAAATAAATATATATATATATATATATATATATATATATATATATATATATAATGGTTGAACAAAATTATGTTAACTTAAACAACTATAATAAAAATATTTACAAACGTTTGTTTATAGATTTTAAAAAAGAACAAATTGTTGGTATATGTTTACCTCGAGCATCCATGATTAAAACTTAATCAATTTATAAACCCTTCAAAATGTTCATATTTGGTTTGAAGAATATGAAGATCTTCAATATCTCCTTATCTATTATAACTGCTAGATTTAAATACAATTGATTTGTTGTGGCTAGTTTTAGAACATTTACTGAGAAGAAGGTTTTTTCCATTATCATCTAAATAAAAATTTGCATTTCTGTACGATAAATAGTAAAATATTCTGTTACAGACTATGAAGAACTTTTTTTTAGTTCATAATTCTAGTGTTGGTTTGCACTACTCCAGTCTGTTCTTTTTTTTCTTTATTTTTCAATTTCTTGTAACTAGAAATTCTGGTTTCACTTAACTTGTTTTATATTTTATTGAGCTTCTATAACTAGTGATATCTTGTTGATATTTAATGCAGTGGCTTTCTGTTATCTTTTGCAATCTCATGATGTCGACAATAAATTGGCTTATCCGTCTTTAGAAATAATTTTTTTACACTAAGGAAAAAGTTTCTTCTTCAAATCGAATTTTGGAATTGGATACTTATTTCGACATCTAATTCCCCACCCCATCTCATGTTTCTTACCCTTTGCTATGTGGAGATGTAGATGAAGATGTTTTATTCGTCTGACTTAGGACTTTATACGCATTTTTTGAGTTTTCATTACTTTAAGAAATTTAGAATTTATAATACAATATATGTATTTGTCTGTTAAAACTAGAAGTTATATTAAAGATTAATGATGGTCCTATCCCCTATTAATAAAGATTTTCTTACAATTCCTTAGTGTCTTTATTATTTTGTTCATCGTTTTTATATGGGACGATTCAAATGAAATTGAAAGGTCAAGACATACATTTACTTGCTTATTATTATTTATGATTCTTTATTATCCTTCAGTCTCACATGAATCATTCTTTTATAATCTATAATCATTCTTATATAGGTAGGTTTAAATGAGACTGAAAGGTTTAGGTATACATTTACTTGCTTGCTATCGTTTACTATTCTTTACTATCCTTCAGCCCCATTTGGGATACTCTCTTTATATATATATATATATATATATATATATAAAGCCGGTAATATAGCAAGAAAAGAAGATTATTGATGAACAACAGAAATTACTGATTTGGGAGCTCAAATGTAAAAAAAATTAAAAAGAGATATATGAATACAAAGAACATAGGTATGAGAAAATTTGTCGCTGTGGAATCAAAGAGAAAGATTTTAGATCTTTGAAAGAGGAAAGTTCAAATTCGAATTACTTTGTAGCGGCAATTTGTTATTATTTGCTTTTCTGTATTGTTTTTTTTTCATAAAAAAATATATGTGTGTTATATGATTTATTATTGATATAGAATCTACTTGTAATAATTTTTATTGGTTCTGTGATTATTAGTAATATTTTTCTTAATGCTATAAAAAAGGGAATTAATTTATATTTGTTGAATCTTAATATTTGTTCAAGTGAAATTGACTTTGTTATTAGATAAAGGAGTAATAAATATATCATTTTCTCAAATTTACAAGTCAATAAAAAAAGTTGGTATAGAAAATAGTTTTACGAGCGTCTATCATTAATTTTTAACCACTTCGTACGTCAAACGTAATAAGTCTGGCGGAACGATGAAGAGCGGCGTCTTTTATCTTCTTTTCGCCGCTGGGAATAAATTCACCCACTCGCTATATCTCAAACAAGTTTATACTCGACGTTCCAATCTACGTATCTTGTAATTGAATTGTCTATTTAAGAAGTTCCGAGCTGCATAACTTGAAGGGACGCCGTTGCGCGATGGCCGTCTTCAGACGGAGGTCGATGTCAATGTCGTTGTAAACGGGGGATCAGCGCCATAATGCGATTAGTCGCATGTCACGTTGTGCGGAAATGGGACACGCGCTATGATCATGTGTTGTGCCTTGCGTATAGCCGCAGTGGAGAGGAAGGATGAGGAAGAATGAGGAAGGATGTCATAATATATCGTCGGAGATTTATGGTTAAAACGCGTATTTTGGATAAGACTGCGACTTTATCGTTGCCGAGCATAAAATCCGCAAATTATGTACATTCGAGACGCTCTGTACACACATATTAAAATTTCAATTGGATGGATGAGTCGCTGGATGGAGTTTCGGCCAAATGGTGTCGAAAAAATGTTATCGATAACCTTGTACATGTATACTCATAAAGACATTTTATCCATTTATATATACATGCATATCTATATGAATATTCATATATATATATATATATATATATATATATATATATATATATATATATATATATATATACACACACATGTACAGATACATACAATGTTTCATATGAGGATATTTTAAGCGAATGCTGTGTATTATGAAAAACGTGTCTAGTCATCTCACAACGCGATTTTTAAAATTACTGTTGACAAGAGAGGGTTTTCTATGAAATTTTTAAAAAGTGATAAATAATCATTACTGTCATATATTGTAGATTTATTACTACATTTTTAGTTATTTGCATGATCGTTATAAATTACCGAGTTGTATTTTAATGTTTGTTTTCGTTTTTAAACAAAAATTAAAGATACAGTTGAATTTTACCCAAGTCGATATTTTTCGAGGAGTCATTTTTACATAGAAATAGATTCGGTGGTTTTAAAAACAATCTATTTAACTGTATTTCGATTTCTAATTCTCTAATTCTTTCTAATCATTTATGTGATAAGCTATAATAGTCTATTCTGGAGCCCATGTTATAAACGATCTACCTATACTTATTTTTTTAAGTTGATATTTTCTTGCTTTTAACGATAATCATTCCGTTTACATTTTTATCAGAGGTTTATATCATTTTTTCTGTTCCTTTATATTTTTTCATTTAAATATCAATTCTTATCTTAAACCCATGTTTTCAATTTTGTTTAATTTAGTATATCCCTTTGTCGTTTTTTAAAAAAATAATTTCAATTGATTGTATTCGATTTTGTAGTTATTTATAAATGAAGTAAATAGGAAAATTAAAATAAAATGGTGTAAATTTTGAAAAAAATGCTTAATTATATCATCAAGATGTTTGAAGAAAAATCTTTTTGATTAATTCATTCTGTCTGTTTTTACTTGCAGTAGTGAAATATGGGTATTAAAGACCAAGAATAATTCAATGGTTTTATACAATATAGAAGAACAATAAGATGCACGTTGGGAATACAAGGATAGAAAGGAATGTATTTGAAAAGAATGTTATGCATATTGTAACAAGAATGAAAAGTTTAAAAAGAAAATGGTTCTGTTATATACTATAAAGCTAAAACTCCCTATATGGATAACAAAAATTATTGATTGAAAATCCAGAAATATAAAAAGGTTCAAGAAAGAACTCATGCGTAGCTGGAATAGAGAAATAAGAATTTTTTTTATGTGTAATGGAACAGAAGTGCACTATATTTGAGGAATCTATAATTCAACAATGGATAAAATAGGCTACTGTTGTTGATTATATATATTATAATTAGCAGTAGTCTATTTCTATGATGACCAATAAACAAATCACAATATCTCATTCTATTTTAAAATTATTTTGAAATAGAATTTTAATATTTATTCAGTTATTTATATTATTTTAGAGAACCAATGTATGGAATTTTCTATGAAAACAATTAAAATTCCAATCATAATTTAATTAAATAAATATTTATATTAAAAAATAATATTAACAACTACAATAGTAATAAATTCAACCTTTATAATGAAATTGAATAAGTATACTTTTCTATCATAAAGAAAAATACTGTATATTTCATTTACATTATATTGTACATTAAATGTCAAAAGATCTTATTTAATTTGATTGAAGTTATCAGTTATGTAAATAACTGTAGGAGATACTTTCAAATGAGACTAAAGGGTTTGAACATATATTTACTTACTAGCTGTCATTTACTATTCTTAACTATCCTTCAGTCTCATTTGAGCCACCTTTTGGTACTAACTTTTTTCTATACATTTATATATATATATATATATAAAATTAGCAGCAGTTCATTTCTATGATAACCAATAAACAAATCATAATATCTATTTCGATCTCATTCTATTTTAAAATTATTTTCAAATAAAATGTATTATTTATTGAGTTATTTAAAAGTTTTTATATGATTTTAGTGAAGCAATGTATAAAATTTTCTATGAAAAAACTTAAAATTCCAATCATTATTTAATTAAATTAATAAATAATATTAAAAACCAGAATAATAATAAATTCATCCTATATATCTAAATTGAATGAATATCCTTTTCTACTATATAGAGAAAATACTGTATACTTCATTTTCAATATATTGTACATGAAATTACAAAAATCTTATTTAACATGAAGTTACTAATTATATAATGAACTGTAGTTAGATATTCCAAATGAGACTGAAGGGTTAAGCATACATTTACTTGCTTATTATCATTTAGTATTCTTTACTATCCTTCAGTCTGATTTGGGCCACCTTTTGGTGTTAACTTTCTTCTATATATTCATTTGTAGTGAGTGACTCGATGTGTATGGCTGTGATTGAATTAAAATAAAATATAAAGTGAACAAAAAATTGATTTAATAAAATTCTAATTAAAATTTATAATAGTTTTATAAATAAGTGTTTTTGATTCGTTCCCGTGTTCAAATTCATTTCGGTAAGTGTATGTGTAAAAAATATTTTTTTATATTCTTAATATATTAAATGTTGAACAGAAAAAACTTAATACTTTATTTTTATGTACAATGGTCTAAATGACACTGAAGGATAGTAAATAATAATAAATGATAGTAAGCAAGTAAATTATGTCTAAACTTTTCAGTCTCATTTAGACTACCTTATATTTTCACAAATTAGAAATAAAAATATTTTAAATGGTTTTTACAATTTTTTAGGTTATTACAGTTATAATAAGATAGTAACATTTTAATTAAAAATATATTTTTTTATTTAAATTACTACTGATTATCAATCTATGATTACTATTTTGGAAATTTTTGTAAAATGATTAATGGATTTTACAAACTGACAACTTAACTATAACTATCACACGTTTGATAATTTTATGCAAAGTAATTATCATGATTCCATTCCTATACTACCCCGTTTCATGTTTTACTTGTCAACATATAACCAACAATTGATTACCTGAACATACTGAATATCCTAATTTATGAGTATAATATATTATAGGACACGTATATGTTTGTTTAGTTGTGTAATAGAATTTATAACAGGATTAATATATATATATATATATATATATATATATATATATATATATAAATATGTATGTATATAAAGTATGCAAACATATTTCACTAAGGTTTTCATTTAAAATTTCCTCAATTAACCTCTCAACAATCTGACATTACAGTTCTATAGAAATATGTTAATGTCTATGATTTTAATTTCATTAAAACATTTCCCTTGGCGTCACTTACATTTTTACACACGTAATTCTAAATGTTCTCAAATTTATTCAGTTTCATTTATATGTCCCAAAAGAACTGTTTGCAAGCTGTTTTAAATATTAAGTTGTTTTCTGTTTATTCGAGGCTGTACAATTTCCAAATGGTATTTTTATTATGTGTACATTTTAATAAACGAAACAATTAGTAATTTTCTTTTTAGAAAAATTTTAATTGTTATTACATTTATGAATTGATTTTTATGATAAAATTGAATAGTTCGATTATGTATTTGTGATTATTAGAGAGATGATTTGAAGTTCACGCAATTTGTACTGTAATTACTTACTATTTTATATTAAATGTAGTACAGATTATAACACATAAGATATTTTTGAAATTTTTGATAAGAAAAACAACGTTTAATTCGATACTTTTAATTTACTGTTTTATTATTTGTATTGATGTTATGTCACATTTATTCCAATATAAGTAAATTACTTATCACAACACCATATTTTTTTTGTAAAAGTGTTTAGTAATCATTTATTGTTCATTTTCCTCTAACAACAATTAAACATCTATTAAAATGTTAATTAGCAAATAAAATGAACATTAATTGATTATACTTTTTTATGATATATTTTGGTGTTGAGATAAATGATTATTTATGTTACATATTTTTTTATTAGTTATTAATATAGACTAATTTTTCATTATGAAAAAATCAGTCTTAACCTGTATATACGAGGTTCGTTTGATAAGTATAGTAAATTTAATTGTTGTTTAATTAAATTAATTAATTAATTAAATTTTTCAATTTAGTTTCTCTTACTTTTTTACCACACTTATCAAACGACCCTCGTATATATAATATCTAATTGTTCAAGCTGACTCTAATGAAAAATTTTTTGATTCTCTGGTACTTAATAAATTTATAATATTACATTTAAAGGCGTTATTTTGTAGGACTGGAAGAATATTTGATAAGAAATTTATTGATTGTACGATATTTGTCTATTAACTGATGAAAAGTATGGAAAATTAATCATAGTTTTTTAATTTACTGAAGATTTTTTTTAGAAAATTTTTTGTTCAAATAAATACACATGTTACATTTAACTATCTAATGAATTAGTGTAGAAAAGGACATAATTTTGGCATTATAAAGAAGATTTTAATAAATGGTATTATAAAAAAAATATATAGGGTTATCTGAATGAGACTGAAAAGTTTAGATGTACATTTATTTGCTTATTATTATTTACTATTCTTTATTATCTTTCAGTCTTACTTGAGCTAATCTATGTTATTAACAGTTCTAAATTATTATTAATAATTCTAAGTAGTTAGTGATTAAAATGTATTGAATTATTTTTATTATAAAACTAATGATGATATAACACATAATATTTAGTTGAAGAATTACAAGTTAACATTAAATTAGAAATTACAAAAATAAGTAGTCAATAATTTCATAACATTGTAAAAATGATGAGGATTAGATTTTGTATTTATAAAAAGAATAAATACTTTTAGTTTAGGTTATAATTTTTTGTTAACAAATATTAAACATAATTTATGAATAAACTATTTTTTTAGATCATTTAATATTTTTTGATCAATCTTTGTAAATTTAATTTTTAGAATATTTCTGTTTTTTCTTTTTTTTAAAAAAAATAATATATATTTATAATATATATATATATATATATATATATATATATATATATATATATATATATACACTGTCTTCAAAAGTGTTTGAAATTTCTAAAAAAATCATATAACTCTATTATACGAGTAGTTTTAAATTGAAATTATAACAAAAAGTATATGCAATAATTCATAGGTTTATGAAATTAACATGACAGTTTAGAAAAAAAATTAAAAATGAAGAAGAAAAATCGAAGTACTTTAGAATTTTAATTAAATTTAATAATTAGAAAAAAATTAAATATAAAATGAAGAGAATATATTTAAACAATTTAACAAGATTAGAAGCTATTTAAATAAGGTAAATATTTTTTATAAGAAAGGTTAGATATAAAACATTTTACTGAGATTCTTTCTTTTTCTCTCTCTTTATATATGTATATATATATATATATATATGTATGTATATAAATATATATATATATGTATATGTATATAAAAATATATATATATATATATAAATATATATATATATATATATATATATATATATATATATATATATATATATATATATATATATATATATATATATATATATATATATATATATATATATATATATATATATATATACATATAAAACATATATTTTTAATCATTTTTAAAAATTTTTGATTCGACTATTCTAAATAAACTTTTTTACTGTAGAAAGGAATAAAAAATTAGATGATATAATTAATACATATTAGAAATTTTAGGTTATTTTTTTAGCATAAAATAACATAATAATAATATTTTAATTATGACATTAAAACATGATAATAGTGAAATGTCTTTAGTTATGAATTATGAACTTTATGTTCTTGCCAATAAAAATTACGAATCATTTATTTTGATTATGAGCTATTTGAAGTCGTTTGTCATAAATTTTATTAGTCTAAATAATTGTTTATTACACTTGATAAATGATGAATAATATTATTTATATTTAGTGAATTTATTCATATGTTTAATGCTAGGATAATTATTTTTTAATAAAAGAATTTCTTCCAGTAAATCTTGATTTTTTTACAAGAGATAGTAATGTTTTATAATACATATATAAAGTTATTTTTTTAGAAATCAATAAAATTTTATGTTTATTTCTTTGTGAGTGTTTAAATTATTTTAAAATAAACAAAATTCTAATTATAATATTCATAGGTTTAAATAAATAAAAATAATAAAATTATTATTAAGTATACTTCAAAACTATATTATTATTTAAAAGATTATTTACATACGAGTATCTTGTTGATTTAAAAAAAGTAATCGTATAATTATTATTACATTT
>CP092093.1:29322500-29340000 GCA_029203775.1 Neoneuromus ignobilis
ATGTAGGTCAGAAGAAAATTGAATTTCAATGTGTAGAAATATAAGTTAAAGAAATATAAATTGTATATGAAATTCACAGGAGAATAAAAATATGATGATGTCAGTTGGGGAAAAAAATTCAAATTTAATATTTTTCAATTTTGATCAGTGAATTGTAATTGTTTTCATTTATAGCAGTGAAATACATATAGTGGATGGTAAATGGTAGAATAATTCAGTGATTTCTAACAACATAAAAATATATATAAAAAAATACATGTTATGAATAATATGTACAAATAATAAGAGAAATATATGAATTCGTTTATGAACATTGCAAGAGTGAAAAGTTTGAAATGTAAATTAGTTGATCGCTTGATGGACGAGAGAAATATTTATTAAAAACAAAGAGATATGAAATGTAAAAAGGTTTTTAAAAATTGTAGATAGGACAAAGACATAAAAATTCGTCAAGTGAGATAAAAGAGAAAGACATTGGATTGGTTGAGGTGGAAATTTTAGGAGGGATTTTATCCAGTAGTGGATGGAATGTAGTTATATATATATATATATATATATATATATATATATATATATATATATATATATATATATATCAGTACTAGTAACTTTTTTGATATCTTTATAATTGAGATTATAAGATTTTTTTATTTCCCATCCAGTTCTTTCAATTTTATTTTTGTAAGTGCATTGTAGGTAGTTTTTAAATCGACTTTTTGATTTTAAAATTGATTCGTTTTTTATCCTAATATGTATTTTTATAATTGATATATCAAATTATATTTATTGTTTATATTGTTCTTTATTTTAATTAACTGTTTTTTATATTTTCGTAAATTATCTAAAAAAGTGATTCATAATAGAAGTTAACGATTTTATTTGTAGCTGATATTACTTATTTTTTTAATACTTACTGATTTTAGTCAAACGATATATTAATATAGAATTATACACTGAATTTAATGGAATAAAAATTGATTTGGATTACAATATCATAAACTAAAATGTATTTATATCACATTGAAATATAAAAAAAAGTTTTGGATTGAAGATAGGTTCTACGACGATTCAACATATATTTGAATAAAATATAACGTTTTAGTTCTATCCAAGAAGTATAAAGTAAATAGGTTATTTATGAAACTATAAACTATTTTTATGAATAAAAAAGTTTTAAAAAATGAAACACACACTTATATATATATATATATATATATATATATATATATATATATATATATATAAATCTAAACCGTGCCAACTATAAAATTATCTCGTATTTCGAAATAGACGAAACATTATCTTAATATATACTTTTTATATATATTTCATAGTGTCAAGGTTTAACATTCTTTTTAGTTCAAATGTTCGATATATAATGTCATTATTATATATCCTACTTATATAACGATTTTATATGAAATTATTAGATTTGTGAAAACAATTTTAAAAATTGGACGGTGCCCAGTTGGCAGCTTTTTCAAAAAACTGCAAGCATTATTTATATTGATTATTTGTAGTTATTGTTAGCTTTGTTTTATACGCACATACGTGCCATACGCTTTTTTGATATTATGTAAAGGGAATATTACACTTGATTTATTTTATTGTTAACCGACATACAAACATGCATATATATATATATATATATATATATATATATATATACGTATTATAAAATTTAAATATATAAGCAATAATGAAAGGCTTTGGTGTTTAGTGTTATGAGTAGTTGGTTCAGCATCCTTTGTGTATAAACAGGATGAATGACAATGCTTTGTTTATAAATCACTGATTTTGGGGTAAAAATTATAGTGACAAATATAAATATCAGTATATCAGTAGGTGAAGTAGTATAGTGTTTGTGTGTTTGTATATATATATATATATATATATATATATATATATATATATATATATATATATATGTATTGAGAATTCAATTACTCAATATTTTTTAACAGTGATATTCAATATTATCTATGTCAACATAAGCATTATTATTACAATTGTGAAATAAAAATTAAATCGAATTTTTTTAATGATTTGTGTAAAATCACTTTTTTAAAAAATAGCATAATTTTTTTAATGATTTTCTCTACTACTAACAACTGCATAGTTCGACATTTATTTAAATATTCCAACTCAAAATAAAATCAACTTTTTCAGTCCATTATTTTCAAATTATCCCAGTTTCATGTTTTCATTTCTTTTTACGATCATGAGCATTACGAATGATATAAACTTTTATTTAGAAAAATAAATACAACTATTATGACCGAATGGTTAAAGTACCGCAAAGGACAGATATCTCTATAACAAAAATACAACAGCAAAAGATCGACTAACATTGCTAAACACTATACTTGTTTATCGGTCTGTGACGAAAAGCAATCAAAAACGTTAGAGTACTTGTTCAGATCATTGAAAGTTAACGAGAATGGTCAGTATTAGAACACAGATACCAAGAAAAAGACATAATGTACAGCGTTAAGAAGGAAGCAGCGTGCAGAAAATATGGTATTGAAATGTGTATTGTGTTTTCTTTTTCCGGAACAATTGCTGGAATGGACATAAACATACACATACCTCCCCCCCCACACACACAAAGAGGATTGATAAAATAAAATAAATAGTAGTGAATTGTACAAATGACATTCTTTGTGTATACTGCATTTATAAAGTATCCAATGGACTACTTTTATAGAAACATTTTCTTAAAGACTACTGTTAAATTTTGTTGTCACATTTGGTCCAGTACTTTTATAATTGCGATAACTCTTTTGTTGAGACCTTGTAATCATTTCTTTATAATTTGTAACTTGAACTCGAATTTTTTTGTTTATTCTTTAAATAGTAGTGAAATACCAATCAGAAAAAACGACCTTAAGTTCTCAATAAAAATTTTATATAAGCAAAATAGTGTCATCGGAATGAATTCAAGAAACATTAAATTTAGTTTTATATTTTTTTCAAGAAATCTGTTTTATTGTACAATGATTTCTATGGCCTAGTTTAGATTTTAGACCAATGTTTCTTTCAAAAGATGATATTCTTTAATTATATGTGTTTTCTATCATAATTTTGGATATGGCTCTAATAATTTGGCTGCAACATTTCTGTTCTTTACACAAATGAATTTTAACCCCAACACCATAATAATTTAAAGTGAACAATAAGGGATTATTGAACACTTTAAATTATTGTGGTGTTGGGGTTAAAATTCATTTGTGTAAAGTGAATCAGCCACAGTTCCAAACCAACAAATAAATTTCTGTTCTTCATATTTTCTAATAGTCGTCTTTTTTAGTAAAGTTTTTTAAAAATCAAACCAAATCAGGAATAATATTTAATTCAGTAAATGTTGTCCCAAAATTGGAATCTTCTACCAAACTTGCAATCCTGACCAGTTATTAATATTATAAGATTATAATTATTGAGGTGACAGAAGAATGACTTCAAAAAAATCTTATTCAATTACTGAACTGTCATAATTTATTAAAAATGAATTTTGTGATGATATTTTTCTCATTTCTTGAAAATGAAGACAAGTATAACAATCTTAACAATGTCATCATCAAATATATCTCTCTTACTAGCCTTTTTTATCCATTGTTAAATGAAGGTTTTTTAGAAAAAAATCAATTTCGATTAATCTAATTTTTTCCTTGTCCAGCCTATTCTGACAATTTTTTTAAATTTTTGTTCCATTTATCCATGATTTTTTCCTGTGTTTTTTTATACATCTAGGTTTACAATAAATAATTTGTCTTATCTTTCGACTGTCTCCTCTTCTTGTTATATGATTGATTTATTTCTATCTTAAATTTCTCACCTTTGCTATAACATCTTTAACTTTTAACAAATTTTTTTTTACTCACTCCGTTTTTTTTGAGTCTACGTATTATTCCTAACATGTACCTTTTCATGTATTATTTGGAATTACTGGATTATTCTGGAATTCAAGACCCATGTTTTACTGCAAAAACTTTAATTTTTGACGCCTGAAATTCACAGAATCTGATATGAAGTATTTTTGTACATCAATTTTTTATTCAATGCAAGGATTTAAAATAACACTAATTAATCAAATCATGGAGTACAAAAGAAAACACATCAGGTAGCCTGAGTTAAACAAAGAATTATCTGACTATAATATGAGAATTTCTTTCAAACTGACGCGTTTCTATTTTTGGTCTCCTGTTCACTTCATCTATGCATGTTTTTTTACTGTTAAGGATTTTCAACTTTTAACTATATATATATATATATATATATATATATATATATATATATATATATAATGTATGTGTGTGTGTGTGTATATGTAAGTAAATCGATATAGTTAACATGAGTATAAAAGATAAACGTTAAAGCAAATAATATTTTAAATTGCCTGTGATTCGATCAATCATAATTAAATACGATCCGCGTTCCATCGATCTCCTAGTATTAACAATTACAAATATAAAAAGAGCCCATGCGGTTCGCGAAGTTACCGCATCGTATCCCGCATATCGGCGAGATTAAATAACGACACGTTGTGCCGCAGTTAAAAATACAATTTTTCATTTAATCTCGTCGAAAAACAAACATTTTGAAATATAGTTCAGTCGCTGACAAATCCACGTGATAATCCTTCGGTACGGTGATTACATCAATTTTATGCGTAAAACTCCTCTACGTAACACCAGTGTAAAAGGAGTCGGTCGAGCACTTTAATGGCTTTTTTTTAATTAAAAATACAATTCTTTCGAAAGTTGACGTAATTACACACCGTGTCATTACATGCCACGTAATTAAGAGAGCATCGCACGTACTTGAAAACAGATGTTCGTGTCGGATGATACTTTTGTATAATATATACAGGTGATTATCAATTAAAATATAATTGTTGTCGGTGTTTTACGACACGTTTATTTTTATATTGCAAGAAATGATATGGATAAAGAAAACTGCTCAGGTTTACACAGAAGTATGTTTAAAAAGGAGATATTATGAGGGGTATGAATTGAAAGTAAAAGTTCGTAAATAAATGGCATTAAGCTCATAAATAGACTGCACTAAAAAATATTTTTTTTTAGAGTTGGGTAAAAATTATCCGACTAACGACTAAAATTTTAGTTGTTTAAAATTAATCGTTAGTTATATTAATTTTAGTCGTTTCAAGTGATTAATAAAAAGATTGATTTGAAATTAGACTAACGATTAATAAATTAATCATTAATCGTGATTAATTTTTTAGTCATCAATCGTTTTAAGTAATTAATAAACCGATTGATTTGAATATTCAAAATTGTGTAACAATTGTTAAATGCAATGTTAGTTAAATATGACTATCAATTAAATCGTCACAAAAAAATATTTAAAATTCAAAAATAAAATTTTCAAATAAATTTATTTTGATTAAATAAATTATAAATAATTTTGAATAAAATTTAATTTGTATTTTTAATGAAATTCAATTTTAAATATTTATTAATAAAATATAATAATTGTGTATGTAAAACAGTTATAATAAAATACAAATAAGGGTTTTGTTCACATTTTTCAGCCAATTTTTCAGGTGGTGAAATGAGATGAATTTATTTTTTTATTATTGAATTTATATTTTTCTTTGTTTTACAAAGAAATTCATTTCCTAAGAAGAAGCAAATACGTTAGAGAGAAAAAAGAACTTAACTTGAGATTTTAATCGTTTTTTTTTATTCTCTATCCGACTAAATTTTTAATCGACTAAATTTTTAGTCAACTTTTATTTAGAAAAAAGTCTAAAATGACATGATTAATTATTTAGTGGGATGATTTGGATAAAAATTGAGTCATTAGATTTTTAATCATTTTTATGGATAAGAAATTGTAACTAAATTTTAAATCATATTTTTAATCAAATGAAAATTATTTGAATCACGTCCTATTTTCTTTTCTTTTAATAAATCTTGTTGAATTTAAATATTATATCTGTATAAGAAAAAAAAATGCGTACTATTTTTATTGACATTAATGCTGTTTTATTGGTCTATAAAAATGGACAGTAGTAAAAAGCAAATTCGACACGTTTTACTTTTTATGCCTGTTTAAAAGAAAATGTTACATAAATGCATGATACAATTTGTGAGACTTATGAGGAGAATTACGAGGTCAGACAATTAAGTAATGAGACCGATTTTTTTCTCGGCCTGTGGTAACACTGGGAACCTGTAACTCCGCCACCGTAATAGCAGATCCCTACTCTCTCGATTGAGACCTTGACCACCCTCGTACGATCATTTTTAAGTGTTTTGTAACAACGCGCAGTAGTGCATGTCACGAAAATGGAATAGAGAAATTTTATTACTGGTTATTACTGGTGATGAAAGTTATTACTAAAAAAAAGGTATACTGGTGATGAAAGTTGGTTCTTTTTAATCAAACTAAACGACAAAGCCAAAGTGGCTGTCCCCTGGAGCACCAAGGCCAAAGAAGGCGAGAATGAGAAGTCCAAGTGAAAACTATGTTGATTTGCTTTTCGACAGCAAAATCATGTACCACCTGACAAATTAAATCAAATATTCTACCGCAATGTTATAAAATTAAAAAATCAGAGTGCGTCCAGAGATCGCTATCTTTGCATCACGATAATGTACAGTGCGTTCAGAGTCTCTTTATTGGCGTAAAGGCATCGCAACGTTACCAAAATGGACATGTCAGTATTCCCCCATATGAAAAATATTCGACAAAGGTCGACATTTTGACTCCGTTAGAATCTTGACGAGGGTACTGTCCCACAAGAAGTGTTCCAGAATTGTTACGAAAAGAAAATGCTGGAATAAGTGTATAGATGCGGGAGGGGGCTACTTTGAAGGGGATCGCAGCGATGTACCTTAATTTTTAAATATACTCGATTTTTGAATTTTGTCTCATTACTTCATTGTCTGACCTCGTATATATCCATTAGTTGTTGCAAACTTTGGATTAGGATATTTTGAGATGGTGATTTTGATGTAAAAGATAATGAACGTTCTGTACCAAAAAAATTATAAAATGAGGAACTGTAAGTGTTATTGGTTAAAAACTCAATAATCTATTGATTTTGCAAAATCACTTGGCGATAATCAATTTATTTACAAATCATAGAAAAGATACGCAAAGAAAATCAATTTTACATGAATTAACAGAAAAGGATATATTGAGCTGTTTCAATATCTACATTTTGTTGCTTTTCGAATTTTATCGAATTTGTTTATTTTATCGAATTATAATTGGCGGTTATAAGTGAATATATATTAATAATAATAAACGTAAAGAAAATTGGCTACATATTCGTGAGTCAATTATATAAAACACCAAAATGAATCATATACTGTTTGAAGACTTTACTGTATATTTGATTGGAGTAAAAATAAGTTTTCTGTTATTAACTGTTGCAATCTTTTAAAACGATCACGGTCAATAAATACAATTAACAATTATACAAACTGAAACAGGTATGGGACGAAAAGTGACCATTAGTTGCCAATTAATGATATAAGATAATCCTGCTCCATGTCAATGTCAAACTCAATTTGGAAATTTTCTTTAAAAAACTATTTTGATTGAATTTGAACTCTCTTTTAATTAGAAATTTAACAGCCACTAAAATGAAAATCAAAGTAGTAATATTATTTTAAATATATTATATTTTGTCGAATTTAGGAATTATATATTTATAACTAAATGTATTCAGAATGAGAAATTATTTTTATTGGAAATCACAATATTTACGTTTCATTATTATATTAAAATAAAACACTGTTTTCTGCTATGACAGCCTATATTTATATAAAAATAACGATAATAATTATTTTTGAATTTGTTCTATTCTCTTCATTATTTTCTCAAAAAAATAAATAACTAATTGTAACAGATTAACTACTTGAAATATACATAATTTATTCCGATTAAAATTTACATAACTGGTACTACCTAAACCGTAAATCTAAAAGAAAATTCTAAGTTGATTATTTTTATCGATGTTAATGTGCAGTGTCGTGTCATTGCATTTTCAGTAGAATCTGTAAAGATGCTGATTTTGCTGTTATGAGATGCGTTGAACGACTTGCATGAAAGATTAAGAGCTTGAGAAGATGCGATGGATTTGAGATAGTAGAAAATTAGGTTACTTAATCACGATTTAAATACACCACTTTGAATACATTTTAGTTTAGCTTTGCCATGTAATGACGATTATTGGTTATTTGAATTAATTATTTATTCAGTATATATACATATATATATATATATATATATATATATATATATATATAGATATATATATATGTATATAGCAGTATGTATAAGATTATAATTATTTTGTTGTTCATACGTTTATAATAATTATTTATTATCTGACAAAAGAATAGAATGTTGTTATTAAATTTAGTTATAATTGATTTCTAGACTTAGACTACCTCTAGGTAAATTATTATATAATTTTCAAGGATTTATTTAAATGCACTTTATCGTAGTTTTTTTTTCTGTTGACTTTTTCAATAGATGATCATTCATTGTTAATTGTTTGACATAAATAAATGTACTTGATTTTTTTTATTTTTCACACACACAGTCACACACACACACACACACACACACACACACACACATATATATATATATATATAAATATATATATATATATATATATAAACACATGACATGTAGATGTAGAAAGAGAACAGAGTGGCTCAGAAAAAAAATACAGACATTATAGCAAAAGTAATAAGTTTAAATGGGTAATGGAGGTCTTATAGCAAAAATAGATAACCACCAATGGATAAAAGAAGTTATTGATTGTAAATCTAAAGATATATAAAAGGTTCAGGAAAAAATTATGGATATATGAAGTAGGAATGCAAGAAAATTTGTTGAATGGACTCGAAGAGGAAAGTATTAGATCGGTCGAAGTGAAAATATTTAGAGAAGATTTTTTCTAGCTGTGGGTAGAAACAGGCTGATAATGATTATATATATATATATATATATATATATATATATATATATATATATGTAGAAACAATATTTTATTTTGACTACTTCTTTGTCCTTAGTTCAATTCATGATGATTACTTCAGTGTTTTTCTTAAGTCTTTTATTTTCTGTAATTCTCTTTACTTTCTACCTGTAGTAAAACATTTTAACCTTTGATTAGGCCTTCTTGGCATCCTCTTTCTTTTAGTATCCACAAAATTAATTCTTAAAACGTATTTGATTTCGTCCATATCATTTGACTTATATTTGTTCAATATTATCTAATATTTTCGTTTAATTCAATTATTTTTTGTTTATCATTCCCTTTGATATTTTTCTTAGCTGTATATTATTTAGTTTATATTTATTTCAGTTTAGTACACACACACACACACACACACATATATATATATATATATATATATATATATGTGTGTGTGTGTGTGTGTGTGTGTGGTAAATACTAGATAATATAAATAAGATTAGAAGTAAATTGGTCAATAAAAACATAAAGTTATAAGAAAAAATATACTGCGGAAAAAATTAATATGAAAATAAGAATAAAATTATATTTTTCATGCACATTTTGTAGTAAAACTTACATTGTAGATCACAATATAATTTTATGAGATAAATTTAAGTTAAAAAAAATATTATAGATAAATTTTATCAACTTTTATAAATATTATTTGTTATAGAGATGTAGAATTAAGTACAATTTCAAAAAATAATAGGTAATTTATTAAGATACACTTTTCCTTTCAGTTTATATATATATATATAATATAAATTTATATTAAGATTTGAAAGGTATGTATAAACTTGATATTCTGTTCAATTTCGAAAAGAGTAATCGAATTTATTGAAAAGTATCATTCGGTATAAAGTTCACGTCTAGCTCAATCATCAATAACCGCACAGAAACGTTGTCTTTTTCAAGAAATAGCTGGATAAATACCACGATATTTCCTAATATCCCATAAAAAGTATCGTTCCTCTATCCTTTAACAGATCCCCCGTCATTTAACATTTCGATAAAAACAATGATAAATCGATACATTTAGCTATAATGGACGTTCAGTACTCAACTACATACACATGTGTGTATATATATATATATATATATATATATATATATATATATATATATATATATATATATTTACTCGTATATAAAGATGTGTGTTCTATAGAATATACTAAGAATGGTGATATGTTTTTATAAGGGTATGTTATTCTTCCTTTTAGTATTTGGCCCTCGCTTAAATCCAATATCGTCACTTTGTCCCGTAATAAGGTTTATATATTGTCCAGTGTCGGTAATTTGTTCACTTATGGGATTTGGAGAGTGAAACATAAATAGCTTCGAATTTTAGATTGGGTGTAGTTGGTATTTAGTCTTCAATTTGTATGTGGATTTCTGTTTGGGATTCTTGCAGTTATTACATGAGATTAAAAATAAGGAATGTATATTCGTAGAACATTCATATATATATATATATATATATATATATATATATATTTATATAAAATAAAAAACAAATTATGAAAAACTCCACATCTTTTCAATTTAATTTCATTGAATTTTAAGAATATAAAATTGTAATAGTGAAAAGTGTTTTCTAAAAAATATTTTTTAAAAAATTTGTTAATATATATATATATATATATAATATATATATATATATATATATATATATATATATAATATATTTGTAATGTAATATAATATGAATGTAAATTTTAGTAAAAACGTACATTTCATTTCATAGAAAGTTTTCAATATACGTTTATGTCATGATACAAACTATATATTTTGATATCCGTCTGGTCTCAGAAGCTATTTGTTCATAGCTATCGGTCTGCTCTATAGAATTGCGTACATTTCAGATGATATATATGTATAATTGTATAAAAACTTGAACAATAGTTGGAATCTATTCATTAACCTCATAACATAAGTTTCGTCGGCATTCAGCCACTTCTTTATATACAAAAAAGTGCTACAGAATTAACCATTAGTCATAGATTGATGTAATAAAGTAAGAAAAGAGTAAGAGAATGTGTCAAATTTTTTATCGTATTGTATTGTTCAAGTAGGAATATTGAGAAAAGAAAAAGATGAAGATTAGTCGAAGTGTACTGTTAGTTTTAAAAATAATATTGAATGAATTTTTAAAAATATATGTTAATTGTATAAACAACTAGTCTATTATTAATATTCATAAAAATGTATGACTTATTTTCAAAACGAAATTAGATCATTTATACTAATAGATGTATGTTGTTGTCTGAATTATGCATAACAATTTTCATTAAATAAGACCATTTTTTAATATTAATTATATATATATATATATATATATATATATATATATATATATATATATATATATATATATATATATATAGGGTCATCCAAATGTGACGCCTAGATTTGTGTTTTATTAAAAAGAAACATGTGTTTAGTTTCTTTTTAATAAAACACAAATCTAGATGTCACATTTGGATGATTATATGTGTATATATATATATATATATATATATATATATATATACATATACATTCACACACACTCATTTATGAAGATTTCTTTGCTCTGAAAATATGTTTTGCTTATTGAGGTAAATTATTCAATCTTAAAAATATAATTTCATATTCATTTATTTAATCATCTATTTCATTTATAATTGTAAACTATGATTTATACATAAAAATATTTAACACAAATTAATTATCATTCTCAACACCACAAAATTAATATAAAATTAGTTTAAAATTTTTAAACACTTTATAACATATTGTGGTGTTGGAGGTGATAATTCATTTGGGTTAAAGTGAATTTGCCACAATTTCAAAACAAACAGTAACATAAAATATTTTTTCTGTACTTCTTAGATTATTTACTTCACTTCTTTTAGGCAGATCTACAAAAAGATAAACGAATTTAATTGATTTATAAAACTAGAGTATAATTATATTTTTTTATTTCATTTATTTCAATTAAAATATTAATGTATTGCCATGTAAAATCGATGATTACTTTTTACTATTACTTTTTTATCAATTCCGTTTAATAAATTTCTGTAAATATTATCATTTTAACAAATAATCAATTAAGCTACAAAATTTTGGCTATAATATTATTAATATTTAAACCATTAAATTTAATTGTAAAATAAACCTGTCATGGTATTCCTGAAATATAAAGAAAATAATATTTTTATTTACCATGAACGAAGAGTCAGGTGATTAATAAACATTTATAAAGTAAATATTAAATTGCTGTATACGAAATGGCGTATTTCGGGGTGTAGTGAAGTTGGTTATGATTTTCATAATGAAAACTGTCAGCAGGAGGCGCGGGTTGTGTTTGTGTTACAGTATAATTAACACCACATAATTATGAAATAATCTCCGCTCCAGATTGTACTGTAAGTGTATGGTAAACAATTAAAAAAATGTATGTAAATTTGCCAAAACGTATTCTTTCTCTTTATGAGTTTAAATTTGGATACAATACAGTGGAGGTAACTAAAAATATCAACAGAGTATTTGGATCTAACATAGTAAGTGAAAAATAATTCAAAAAATTTCGATCAGGAAATATAAACTTTGAAATTGAGTCCCATAGACGACTAGGACCAGTCATTGACGATGACGAACTACGTTCATTAATGGAATCCAACCCTTACCAATCTCTAAGAGATATTGTAGAGAAATTGATATGTGCACTACTTTACAATTTTCTGTTACATGTAAACATTTGGAAAAGTCAAGAAGTTGGTTAAGTGGCTTCCTTGTGAGTTCATTGAAAGAAATATGACGTACTGTCTGGAAGTTTGCAGTTCTTTACTCATCCGAAATAAAAGTGTTTTTATTTGGACTAGAGTGGTGACAAGTATTTAAAAATGGATTTTATATGATAATTGTTGCTGATTTGCACAACAGCTTTGAAACATATGTCAAAACTGAGACTTAATTTTAGGAAGATTTATGGTGACTAATTGGTCTGTAGTTGGAGTTATTCACTATTCGTTCTTGTGAACTGGTGAAACTATTAATACAGGAAATACTGTTATCAGTTGGAGAAAATGTCTCAGTTATTACGAATAAACAACCTATATTGGTTACACTGACTCAATTCCTCGAGTTACAGTATGAAAATTTCCTCGTTCGCCATATTAACCCGTTCTTTCATTTACTAATATCACTTTTTTAAATATTAGGATCATTTTTTGACGCAGAAAAAAGTCAATAATGAAGCAACAATTAAAAACGTATTTAAAAATTTTTTTATGTAAAAAATCTGGTTTCTAAAAAATTGTTATAAATGCATTTAAATTTTGCTGTGAGAAGCGTTTGCATCTGATGGTGCTTATTTTGGTTAATAAAAAAATCGTTTTTTTAAAAAGTTACAGATGTTGAAGTTTTATTAGAAAATCCATTTCATATATAGTCATCCAAATGGTTTCAACAAAGTGAATTACTAAGATCATTTTAAAATTATTATTATTAAGCAAAAATCCAACATCTAACAGCACTAATTAGTATGTAATGTGCATTTTTGCCCAGTTTTTGAAAATATCAAAATTATGGACCATAAGAAGATTACATTCACTTTTCTGTTATTACACAGGTCATTTTTTTCTTATTTTTATATATCAATAAAAAATCATTATTTAAAAATGATTCTAATTAAAATTGGTTATTTCTGTATCTACATACTTGAATGTAATTAAATTATTTAAAGTATATAGTTTTAAAATTACATACTGTTTAATGTTACAAAGTATATAAAGTTAAAATAAAAATAATTATAAATTAAAATCGCTAATAGAGTATAATAACCAAAAATATGTTTAAACAAAATGAATAATAAATTATATTTGTTGCCATTCGTTATACAGGGTGACCTAATTGAGACTGAAGGGTTTAAACATACATATATTTTCAATTCTTTACTATTCTTCAGTTTCATTTGAGTCAGACTTTAGTATATTTGAATATCTTTATAAATAAACTAAAGCTTACAGAAAAGTATATAACCATTTCAGTACTGATAATTGTATTATATATATTTATAGATACTGTTATAATTTTTACACACATGTTTGTGAATATTTAAAAGCCCAGAATAGGATATTCCTATTTATAATTCACACAATATAGAAACGTAAAACGAACATTAATAAGCGTCGCGTTTGAAAAATAAAAGAATGAAAGAAAGTACTAGTTTTTAACGACAGAACCATTCAAGAACAGAGTAGGTATTTATCCTCTAAATAGGTTTCACACCTGCTAACAATACGTATAGAATATGCAGTTCTGTGTTTATACACAAACATCTACTTGATGTAACGTTTAATGTATTCACAGTCTATATATAGATGCTATTGTACTAAAAAGTAATATTCTGTTTAAAAAATACGCATATAAAATATGAATGGAACAAACACGACGACGATACGTTGCATGCACGAGGTGAAGTGTATGTATACTTTTTTTTCTAGTTTAATCCCAGATTGGCAAAATGATAAATATTATATGAATACTGTGTGTTTTTTTCCGATTGAAAAAAATGATGAAAAATTTATGATGTTTGCGAATCGTCTTATTTCATTTCATTTATATATTTTTTCACGTATAAGAATATATTTTATGTATATATATATATATATATATATATATATATATATATATATATATATATATATATATATATATATATAGGATCATTCAAATATGATATATATAGATTTGTGTTTTATTATCAAAAAACATGTGTATAGTTTCTTTGCTTTTTTTAAAATAAAACACAAATTTAAGTGTCACATTTGGATTTTATTTGGATATATATATATATATATATATATATATATATATATATATATATATATATATATATATATATATATATATATATATATATATATATATATAGGGTAGCCAAAATGAAATTGAAGGATAGTAATGAATAGTAAATAACAGTAAGCAAGTTTAACATATGTCTAAACCGTTAAGTTTCATTTGGGCTACTCTTTTTCTCTTTCTATTTCTCCCCTATCTCTCTCTCTTTTTATCGTTTTTTTTATATATATATATATATATATATATATATATATATATATATATATATATGGAATCTAAAGAAATGAAAATGCAGACAGAGACACTTAGTTATTCTTGATTTTCTAATAACGTTTTTATTTATTCAGGAAAAGTTTAGATGAACTTAAAAATTGAGAATTGAAAAAGTAAGTTAAAAAATATTTATAACGAATTACAGCAAGAAAAGTATAATTGGAAATGGATTTATAAATTAGAGAAAATTAAAATTAAAAAGAATAGAAAGAGAAGTTAAGTACAATGTGTATTTAGAACTTCTCATTGATACAAAAATGTTTATAAATGAAGTGAATAGGAGAACAAAAACAGAATTTTGTTAATTTTAATATATATATACATTATAAAGTCGAATATTTCTTTGTGTTTCAAAAAAAATTCAGATCAATAAATTTTATCTAATGTTATTTATGTTAGTGAAACATGGATTTTGTTTATCAAAATAATTTATAGATTCTAGATGATAGAAATAAACTTAGAAAGATGTATGTTAAGAATAACACATTGAGACAAGCAGAACTGTCAATGGATTTTAAAGGAATAAATATGGACATTATAAAAGGGAAGAGTGTGAAATGAAATAAAATTAAAATTGGGTGCTGATATAACAAGAATATAAAATATCAATGGATAGTATGGAAATAATTAATTGGGAATCCAAATATATATAGAAGTACCAGGGAAGAGATAGATGACATAGATATATGAGAAAATTCGTCGTTGTGCAATAGAAGAGAAATGCATTTGATTGTTGGAATTTGAAAGTTTTGACAGGAGCCTTCATTCAGTAGTTGATATAAAAAAGCTGATAATACAATAATATATAATATATATATATATATATATATATATTTACACACACACACACACACACACATATATAAACATCATCATTATTTTTTTATATATATTATTAGATGAAAGACTTTCTCCAAAATTTATACTTAGAGTAAATTTATATATTTTTTGCTCTTTCATTCTGACGATTTTTTTTTGTCTCTGTCTTATTTATCTGTAAGACTCTTTACTGCCCTTTTTGTATTTTTGATCTTTTTGTTTTGTTTTATCCATCGCTAATCTCTTTTTCTTGCTATATATACACATACATATATATATATATATATATATATATATATATATATATATATATATATATATATATATATATATATATATATATATATATATACATACATATACATTATATATATATATATATATATATATATATATATATATATATATATATAAGCACTTGTAGCTCTTTTAAGACCATAAGGTCTAATAATGTTGTTTTAGTAGGGATTTTCTTGCCAGAATTCCGTGGCGATTATGTATTTACGAGATTACAATTTGAGGGACTCTTCAATCTCCGTAATGGATGATACATGTGATCGTTCCTTTCTCTCTCTCTCTCTCTCTCTCTCTCTATATATATATATATATATATATACACACACACACACATATTAGAACGTATACATTAATAAATTACTAAAGATATTCAAAATGACGATATAAATCCACTTTATAGCTAAAGCTTCTCGTGAGTTATGAACTGTTAATTAAATTAAAGTAATAAAATTACAGAAAACGTTCTCTAATTCAAATGAAAATCTTATATATGAAAATTATGTATAATCTCAGTATATGTTTAAGTACATATATATATATATATATATATATATATATATATATATATATATATATAAATGGTGTACGAACTTAATATACACAAAACTGTGGTACATTAAAAACTTGACAGTAATCTTGCTGGCTTATACTCGGTCGGACATATCATCCCTCACCGTCTCATTCGTTCATACAAGGCAATTAGTGACAATAATTGTCGTAATCATCCCCCGTCGTTCGTCTTACAAACGCTAATGGATTCTAAGAGGTATGAGGATTTGCTTTTAGTATTTTATAAAATGTTCCACAGTTGCTAATTTAATTTGATATTTTAATAAATATTTACCTATACATTTTACGTCATTAGTTCTCATATCATTTCTATTATTTATTATGATCGTAGAAATGATTTAAATTTTGAGTTTATTTAAATAGAGCTTTAAATAATTTATATATATATATATATATATATATATATATGTATATATTTATAAGGTAAAATTGTAAATTGTTTTTTAAAAAAGTAGTTTTGTTATTTTTTAAAAATATTTTATTGAGTATTTTTCTTTATTACAGTAAACTCAAGAATATAATAAAAGAGATTTTCTTTTTCAATAGAATATGACGGTTTCTCTGGGATTTAAGAATTTTTCTGTTGTCATTGTAACATATTTATTATTCATATATCCATTTCTGTTTAAAATCTATATACATACATACATATTTATATATATATAGTGTTTTACAATAAGAATG
>CP092093.1:29342500-29362500 GCA_029203775.1 Neoneuromus ignobilis
AGAGAGAGAAAGAAAGAGAGTTTTCCAATAAGTGTTTCAGAAGTTTAAATGAAAATAAAACAAAAAATATTCAATTAATTAGTTATTTATTTTTTCTATTTTTAAGCATATTCAATGGAATTAATGATGGAATACAATTTTATTTATATGACTACCACGACTTCGCTTGACATAGTGCATTTATTTAGTGCAATTTTTATTCACTCTTTCATATAATTGTAATCCAATTTAGTTTAATATTTAGCAATGTTCCAATTCAGTTTAATATTTAGAATTATACGTTCAATGTTTATGTTTAATGCTTCTGTTGTTTATGGTTTATCAGCATAAATCAATGATTTCACATAACTCCACTGAAAATAATCCAATGGAATTGGATTATATGATCTTGGTGGCTAATTGATGGGTCTATTTTGTAAAATATTAGACTAATTAAACATTTGTTTCAATAAGTCTATTGAAGTTTTTATAATTTCTAAACGTTATTAAAGTGTTAAATATTCTATGGTAATTTGCCCAACTACACTGAGTTGAAATGTCAAAATGAACTTTAAAAAGAAAATCAAACATGGCTGCCATCAGCTGTCAAAGTTCTGACATTCTTACTGTAAAATACTATATGTATATAAAAAAATCAGTTGGTCGGAAAATCTACCTTAAAAGTTTGTCTGAAAATCTATATTTTTGTTAATTTTAATATTTCATGAAATTTTTATTCCGGTAATTCTCGAAAAACTTAGAAAAAGACATTTTCACATCAACCCGAAGGCGAAAGTGGAGCACTATTCTTTTTTTATAGAAAGATAAAATACTTTATAGAATAGCCTGTATAACTAGTTTTGAAGTAAAGAGAAAATATGCTTAGTCTTTTAAACAGCACTGAAACTATTTTTAAAATAATTCAATTTAAAATGAACGAATACACTCCAGTCGCTTCAGCTTTAATATCTAATCAAATAGAATCACCGAGTGAATTTCAAACAATATAATCAACAGTCGAAAATCTCGATTTCGTTCCTCACATCTTAAATAAATGCAAATGGTCTAATTTGTAACATTCGTTATAATAAAAAGCGCATTTGTTAAAAAATCACGTACCGTTTATTGGCAACTAAAGGTGAATACTAATAGTTTATATGAAAAGTTTACGTTCAAACTTTTTAGTTAAATAAATTTCACGTTCTACGAAAGTTCAACGAATCAAATCAGAAACTTTGCGTTAACATAAATTTAACGACAGAGTTTCGAAGTAGTCAAATACCGGTCATTATGCAAATCAAGCTTTAATTAATTTAAATGAAAATCGGTGCGAGCGAAACGAATTTTTATACAAGATTTATTTCGATAAATAATATAAAAAAATAACAGATTTTTCTCTAAATATATTTCTCTGTATTGATCTATAGACGAAGATTATTAAAAACGTATTAATTGATACAAAACTCGAACTCGGTACTTCCAGCCAAATGATTTTTATTAATTAAGTGAATAGTTTCATGTTTTAATTATTTCCATATGATGTTTGGAATAAATACATATGTTGTAGTTACACTTATTACATTCGGTCAACACAAGCTGGTGCTGATAGAGTTTTCAGACTGTTTAATATATATAGATCATTAATTATTTTAATTAATTTAAAACATGTTTCGTATTTTTGACATGGATTTCATTTTACGTTTTAATCGACGACATGGTGACCTAGTGAGAAAACTCGATATGAGTTCAAGTTTTTATTAAGTGTATTTCGTTTGAATTTCATTATACAGTGAGCAGGGATTTTTAATTAATGAATGCATATTTGTGTATATATAGGGTTTTCCAATAAGCGCTTCAGAAGTTTAAATTGAAAAGGATTTAATTAATTAGTTATTTTTTAAGCATATTCTATGGCATTAATGATGGAACACAATTTTACTTATATGACTACCACGACTTCGCTTAACATAGTGCTTTTATTTAGTACAATTTTTAATCACACTTTCACATAATTGTGGTCCAGTTTCATGAATTACACGTTCAATGTTTATTTTTAATAATTCTGTTCTTTGTGGTTTATGACTACCACGACTTCGCATGGCATAGTGCATTCGTTTAGTGCAATTTTTAATCATTCTTTCACATAATTAAAGTCCAATTTCATGAATTCAGTGTTAATTTTTATTGCTTCTGTTGTTTGTGGTTTATCAGAATAAATCAACGATTTCACATAACCTCACAAAAATGATCCAACGGAATTAGATCATATGATCTTGCTGGCCAATTGATGGGCCCATTTAGTGAAATAATAAACTCGTTAAACATTTGTTTCAATAAGTCTATTGAAGTTTTTACAATTTCTAAGCGTTCTTGAAGTGTTAAACTTTCCATGGTAATCTGCCAAACTATACTGAGTTGAAATGTCATATTGAGCTTAGAAGAAAATTCAAACATAATCGCCACAAACTGTCAAAATTCTGACATTCATATTGGAAAATCTATATTATATATATATATATATATATATATATATATATATATATATATATATATATATGTGTAAAGAAAACAGACAGCTACTAATAGTGTCACCGTTTCCTTAGTAATTTTTCAATTTGTTAATAAACTTAAAATGTTGTTTCTTAATTTTTAGGTAAGAATCTTGTAAATAATATAAATAATAGAGTAATAATAATAAATAAACTTAATTTTTAGAGAAACACAATACAGTTTATTAATTTGGGCTAATTATTTTAACTAACATAATAATATAAATCAAACAATTTATATGTATATATTAAATAGTTATACACATGTTTCCCTATACACCACCCTATACACTTATATATTTTTAATAAAACACAAATCTAGGCGTCACATTGAGATGACCAGATATAAATATATATATATATATATATATATATATATATATATATATATATATATATAAATTCAACTCAAATAAACGGCTTAGGATAATCACAAACGTATGTATATTTTCAAAAACCAGTTATTATTTATAATGTAATCCTGTTCAAATTCTCTTCAAATCCTGGACAGTAAAATAAATCTCTTTAAAATGAAATATATTTGATGTACTATAAATTGAAATTGATTAAAATGCCTGACGTCATTTCAAAACGAGTTCTAAAAAAAAAACGAAATACAGTATGATCATTCACAAATGAACTACTCGTCGTGCATTAATTTGAACCTAGACGGTCATTCGTCGACGACAATTTTAACTCGTTTCGTAGTAAAAAGCGGTCATATCTTGTAAATTGTAAAAGCTTTATATTCGTCGATAACATCCTGTGTAAATAATGTGACAATAAAAGTAGATGGAGCCGAACTGGAAAGTTTCTCTATACGTACAGTGCACTCTAACTGACCTGGCGCCATATGATTTCATCAGTTTACGGTCACTTCAGTTGATAAAAGTTTGAAATTTTCTAAAGGCGTGAACTCGGGCAGAAATCGCATTTTCTATCTGAGATGACGTTTTCTCTAATGGAAATTGAATTCGAACATGGAAATCGATTCCAATCTCAAATATTGATATATTAATTATCACAGTGGTACAAAACAAATGTTCATAAATAAATCAATTCAACTAGTCTATTAATAAATCTTTCTCAAGCTTCATATTATATATATATATATATATATATATATATATATATATATATATATATATATATATATCTCATCAGCTTGTCTCTATCCACATTAACTACTCAATATTTATTGCCCACTTTTTTACCCAATTTTTATATATCCACTTTTTCATGGAATTTTTAACCCACTTCGTTCATTTTTTTCTACACGCTTTTTTCACCCCCTTATTTCATCAATTTTTTCACTTAACTTTTTCACCCATATTTTTTACGTATTTTTTCTAACCAATTTCTTAATCATTTTTTATTAACCACTGTTTAATATCAACTTTTTTACCCCTTTCTCATCCATTTTTTCAACTCTTTTTTCACCAATTTTCTACCTACCTTTCATCACTTTTCATCCATATTTCATTCATACTTCAACCATATTTCCCCTATGTATTATTTTCATTAATGCCTCACTCAGTTTTCAACCAATTTTTACTTGTTTTTCACTATTTTACCAATTTTTATACATTTTTCACCTCTTTTCACCCATTTTTACTCATTTGTCATCTATTTTCACATATTTTTATCTATTTATATTCATATTTTATGCGTTTATGTACACTCTGACGCACGTATACGCAATATATACATATATATGTGTGTGTATATATATATATATATATATATATATATATATATATAGGGTGACCCAAATGAGATTGAAGGATAGTAAAGAATAGTAAATGATAGTAAATAAATAAATAGATGTCAACATGCATCAGCCTCATTTGGACCATTTGTTTTATATATATATATATATATATATATATAGGGTGTTCCACAAAAGTTCACAATTTAATTTTTAAATAAAAGTTATCTTTTTTTGAGTGAGCGATGAGGTTTTTTTGAGAGATGGTGAGTGCGTACTCCTGATGGAAAATCCTATATATACTTATTGCAATTTATTGAATATTTGTATTTATGTTTACTAATGTCCCTGATCGATATGAATTATTGTTTTTTTATAACATTTTTATTTTCTTTTACAGGTGAGTCCAATTTTCATCAGAGTTCTTTTTCCACGAAACTAATATGCTTGTATGAAAGTTCATGTGAACTTTAAAGGTCAGTAATTTTTTTTTAAATATTTTATCTTTTTAGTATAATAGAATATGAATTGGTTTATTATTTATTCAATTTTGAAACAACTGTTATTCCAAAAATATGTTGTTTTTTAAAAATATTACTTGAAAAATTTAAAAATTCTTTCAATACATTGACCAATTTTTAAAATAGGAAAAAGTGTATTTTTTATACAAACAGTTATTCTTATTCATTTGAATTGTAATTTTGTGTGGATGTAAATTTAGGAAAGAAAATTTAAAATAAAAAAAACAAAGTTGGGAATATTATAACAGCAATGAAAAAAAATAAATGGGAATATAACAAGAAGAAAACATCAAGTGGATGAAAGAAATATTAATTAGTAATCTAGAGATATAAATAAGTCCAAGAATAGTCCCATGGGTAGATGTGATAGATTTAGGAAAAAGTGTATGTATGGAATGGAAGAGAAAGGTATTGAGCGTTGAAGGTGAACAATTTTGGGAGAAGGCTTCATTTAAAAGCAGATAGAAAGAAGTTGATGATAATAATGATATCACCTGTCTCTTTCTATTCACTATTGGATGAAGAATCTCCTAAAATTGTCTATCTTAAGAGAACTAATGATTTTTTTATATTCGACTTTGAAGAATTTCCTTACGTCTTTATTTCAACGATTAATTGGTCTTTTTCTTGATTTTTTATCTGTGAGTTATATATATATATATATATATATATATATATATATATATATATATATATAGTAAGAATATTTAGTTATTAAAGAACTTTGAATAGTAATCTAAAATCTTAAACATATTTATACTAAAGTATAAAGTTAGTATTGACAAAATAATTTGTAAAAATCTTTCATTATTTTAAAGTAGAAATAAAATATATTAATAATTCATATTACAGAAACTATATACTTATGATTTAATATGTACAGAAGTTTTTATCTTCATAATTTTTTATATATGGCGTAAAAATTTCATAACTTTATCATCTTAATTTCGTCGAAGCTTTATAAACAAAAAAAACCTGACATAAACTGTATATTTTTATCATACCCATTGAATTATTTATTTTACAGTAATCATTAAATATTCAAAATGTTTTTTATATTATTTATTTTGAAATTTTCAACAGTTCTCTAAAAAGAGTCATTGTCGTATAGAACATATAATTAATATTCATTTAGTTTAAACTTTTTCAAATGTAATTAGTAATGAATGCAACATTTTTTTTAATTTTGTATTAACAATTAATGTGATATGAAAATTTCACAATGAAAAAGAGAATATAGAAACGGATTACCAAATTAATTGTTATAAGTATATCTTTTTTGAATTATTTCTTGTTCAATTGTATAATAATTTTCAATACCAGGGGGCTTCGCTATCTACTAGTTTTGCTTGTCGACTCCTGAATTTGCTTCTATTTAACAATATAAATAAATTATTAAAAATAAAATGTTTAGAAAGCTATGTTAATGCTTTTGTGTAGATGATTATTATATATATATATATATATATTATGTGATATATAATAGTAATATAATTATTCTTACATTCAAGATCCATGTTTCATTGTCAGAGGTGAGAACAGGTGGAATACATTAGTCAAAAACTTTTCTTTTTAAACAAAGAGAAATATCTGATTTCGTAATATGCGAATTTCTCTCAAACTGACACCATTCCATTTTTACTCTCCTGTTCATTTCATCCACAAATGTTCTTTAGTGTTAACGAATTGTCCCAGATATACCTATTTTTCTTTCTTTTAGTTTGATTATTTTCTGATCTGAAAATTCATTGATTATTACTTTTGTCTCATCAATATTTATTATAAGACTTATTTTTTCACTTTCTTTACCCAATTCTTCTAGTTTTTCGAGTTTATTTGGATTTATAGAGAAAATATTGTAATATCATCAGCAAATATCAAGTGACTAGACATCTCTATATTGATTTTTGTTCTATTCTTAAATACTTCTTCATGCAGATGCAAATGGTTCCCAGGTATATATATATATATATATATATATATATATATATATATTTCATCCCTTATTAGTTATATTTCTTAATAGTTAAAATAAATGTCTGAATCCTCGCGATATGTACACTTTTATCTACGAATTTCAAACGACGGTTATAATTAGAGCAGTATCATGCAATAACAGCATTTGAAAACGTTACTCTATTCATTGAGAATGGATGAATAGAATTTAATTAATGATATTCTATTTTGATTCTTGAACTCATTTGTGCGTTGGTAATCCGTGTTTACATTATAATCTAATGAACTGCACAGTTGTTATTGTTTGGATAACTCAAACTAATCTGTTTGTTATGAAATAGTGTGAGGATTAGTTTGTTCACATAAATAAGTTACTTCCAAACTCAATAGTCAATAGATAAATCAATCTATTATCGAGTGTTACGATTTTTTTATGATAAAACTTTTCATGATAAATGATTTTTAAATTTATTTTGCATTTAATTTTGGATATAGTTTAATGTATATTAGTTAATTATATATGATATTTTGAAAGTTTATTTCATTTAATTAGAAAATTTGCATTGTTTCGAAATGAGTTTCTTTTAAAAGTAGAAAATGAAATTTTTAAACTTTATATAGGATTTTCCAATAAGCGCTTCAGAAGTTTAAATGGAAATAAAACAAAAAGTATTTAATTAATTAGTTGTTAATTTTTTCGATTTTTATGGATATTCTATGGCATTAATGATAGAATACAATTTCATTCATATGACCACCACGACTTCACTTGACATAGTGTGTTCGTTCAGTCCAATTTTTAGTCACTCTTTCACATAATTGTGGTCCAATTTCATGAATTACATGTTCAATGTTTATTTTGAATGCTTCTGTTGTTTGTGGTTTATCAGTAAAAAAACAATGATTTCACATATCCTCACAGAAAATAATTCATGGAATTAGATCACATGATCTTGATGGCCAATTGATGGGTCCATTTCGTGAAATAATGGACTCATTATTGGAAAAGTATTTTTTTCTTTCCATTTTATTTCTTCAGATTTTCAATATAGAGTGTTAAACATTTCTAGTGCCACTATATATAAATATGGTGATATTTCATTCCTCTATCTCACTATTTCTATATTTTTTAACTTTCTGATTCTTCGTGAATTTAGATGGTGGACATTTAATTTTTTTATATATTTCTGTAACTGTTTTTTAATTTGTTTCATAAATCCGACATCGCTGTTGTTCTGAGTCGAAATTCAAAGTTTTTTTATTATCTATAAATCTAGGCAAACGGTAGATGTTTTTATGGTTATAAAATAATTTTACTGAATTTTTATTCATCATCGGTTAACTAATAGACTAATTGACAGATATTTTTTATTGATTTTTTTATGGAAATGAATTATTGTAATTTCGTTCACTTGATTTAGTATTGTTTTTTCTTCTAAACATCGAGTAAAAATATCATTTAAACTTTTTTTCGTTTTTTTTATATATATATATATATATATATATATATATATATATATATATAATGAATGTACATAATTTCATTTATGTATATTCATATGCATAAATGAATATACGTACATATATACACGAACATTCTGTTCTAAAACAATATTTACATTCATTACCATTCAAATACATCCATTGAGTTGGAAGCAGAGTTTTGACATATCTTCCCAATATCAAGATAAATTTATATACGTACATGTGTGTGTGTTGGTACTGCGTCTGTTTTATCAGACGTACGTTGAGCTTCTATTTCCATTATGGCGGTTTTCTTATTTATCTAGTATCATCCGTGTCGTTATCATTTTTATATACGTATTACAATAAACACAGTTCCTATCAAAATTAATCAAAATGCAAAACGTTTCATAACACCACCGTTTACTGTGTGCACGTCTTATCTTTATTTATATCATACAGTGAACCGATGTCATATGGATATTCGTTGGTTTGACGTGGATACAGAACGAAAATAGAGCCGAACGTTTTTTCGTATATGATTTTACATTTTTCAAACGGCTGAAAAAGAATTAAGGGATTTTTTTTATGACTAATAGATACAGGCGTACGTATATACAAGTATAAACTGATTTTTTTTCGTCAAAATGATATTAAAAATGTTTCTAATGTATGAATTAAATTTTAGATGAATAAATTTTCTGTACACCAACTGACATTAAAATTTATATAAAGTATCATTATTGACTTGGTATTTAACTAATTCACTTATATACAGATAAATTATTCACTTCAACGCTTGATTCGCTGATACGAATTTCGATATCCATGTCATTATCGCCCTAAAATAACATCTCTAATGCCAGGAAAATGTGCACCTACAGTGAGTCAAAGTGAAATTCGTACAGAGTTATGTTTCCAATAATTTTACACATATCTTTCAATATTTTCTTTATTTCTCTTGGTTAAGTTCTTTAGTAAGGTTATTTTTATTATATTTGAAAATTTCAATCGTAAATTAATACTTATACTCTGGAAAAAGTAACCATTTCTGAAAAATGAACAAAAAATACATCAAAATGAAACTCATACAACGAATTACTCTCGCTTGAAAACTGCTGTGTTAAGAAAGTATACTCTACAAATATGTGTTTGGTCACTTTGGTTACAAAAAAACCTGTTGTTAAGTCGTTTGTAGTCATTTTGTAAAAAAATTAAGTTGGATTTTCACTTTGAGTAGAAAAAGGGGACAATCATCGACGGACGAGCGAATGCTAATGATTTTTCATTACAAAAATGGAAAAACTCTACGGGAAATTGAGAAAATAGTTAATAGAAGCCACGCTACAGTGCAATCTGTAATAAAAAGATTTAAAAACGGTCAAAGTGTTGACAATAAAGTCAAAAAGAGTTTCCGCAAGATTTTAAATGGCCATGACGAGCGTTGGATTCTACGAAAAATTAAAGAAAATTCGAAAATTAGCGCTACCAAATTAACTTTAGAAGTTAAAAAGTATTTAATTAAAAAAGCAAGCCCCCAAACAATTCGCAATATACTAAATAAAAATGGGTTTCATGCTCGTATTGCCAGGAAGAAAACTTTCATAAATCTAGCTAATCGCAACAAAAGGTTAATATTCGCTCGGGAATATGTTAATAAGAATTTTGATTATTGGAAAGATGTTTTATTTACGGACGAAAGCAAATATAATTTATTTGGATCCAATGGGAGAATTAATGTATGGCAGAAACCAAATACAGAAATGTCTTTAAAACACTTACGTCCTACAGTCAAACTTGGGAGCGGTCATGTTATAGTATGGGGGTGTATGTCAATGAGAGGGGTTGGAAATTAATTTTATAGATGGAATTATGAATCAAAATGTTTATATTGATCTCTTAAGAAAAAATTTGAAAGCCAAAGTCCAAAAACTTGTGATTTTACAAATATTTAATTTTTATCAGGACAACGACCCCAAGCACAAAGCTTATAAAACACGTACTTGATTGTTATATAACTGCCCCAAAGTACTGGAAACACCACCATAATCACCTGATATAAATGTGATTGAAAATCTAAGGAATCACTTAGAAGTTTCCATTAGAACACGCACTATTAGTAATAAAAATGATTTAGAAAAGGAGTGTTAAAAGAATGGAAAAAATTGATCTAGCTTATTGTGAAAAATTAGTTAAATCCATCCTGAATCGTTTAAAGGCTATAAAAATTAATAAAGGCTACTCTACTAAGTACTAAAATAATTCGATCCATTGTAAATTTTAATTTAATAAATAATTTGTTAGTTGTATGAGTTTCATTTTGATCTGTTTTTGAATGATTTTTCAGAATTCGTACTTTTTTTTTGGTCTTCAAATATTATGTTGTCAAGTATCTCCATTCCGCTTTTTTTTGTACATAGCCGCGAAATTCAAAAGACAAAAAGGCGGAAGGGAGATATTTGACAACCTAATATTATTTTATGATTTTTTTATATGATAAAAATATCCTTAATAAACAATTTAAGTTAAATATAAAAGGGATTTTTTTTATTTAAAAATTTATATACAAAAATTTATTGAACATAGTAATGTATGAGTTTCATTTTGATTCACTGTACATATAAAATGATCAGTTTGTTATTACTGAGTATTTTTATAAAATCTTATAGTGTTGAGATGAGTGATTAATTTGTGTTGAAATAAAAAGTGTAATTTAAGATTTTTGGTAAGTTATTTGTTAAACAAAAATAAATAAAAGAAATCAATTCATATCGATGAAAAAATAACCAAACATAAAACTTAAATTGTCTACTTTCCAAAAGATTAAGTCGATAATACAGCATTATACATTATTAAAATTGAAAATTTGTAGTGAAAACTTTTTATCCCGATAATGGTTTGATCTGTAATGAATCGGAAAAAAGTTAATGGATTTTTCGGTAATTAATAAGAATCGGTTTGATGTTTGTTTCATATATATACATATACATATATATATATATATATATATATATATATATATATATATATATATATATATATGTTAATTACACGAAATCCTTTTCATATGATTGCGTCGCGGAAGTTTATATTCGCCGAATATAGATAACATAGTGATGCGAAAACAGTTTTATGAATAATTTGGAATTTTAATTCAAGGTACACTTCAGATAATGGACATAAGAGATGGAGAAATTTGAGATTATATTTTATATTAAATTTGGAAATCGTGCTAACATTTGCCTGAAGAAAATTGCAAAATCCGTGGCGGTAATTGAAAATATTATAAATATATATATATATATATATATATATATATATATATATATATATATATATATATATATATAATTATCTCGAAAATTAATCTTTATTAAATTCAATTATTTATTTAAATTGATATTTGACATTTAATATCAGTTTAATAAGAAAAATGGCTGCAGGTATAACAGACTATTAATTAATATCAAAATTATGAATTTGATTTAAAATTCCTATACATTTAATCCAAGTTTAATTGGTAAATTTTACGAGGGTTAGTTATTAAGTAATATTTCCGATTATATAAAATATGTTTAGGGCAAGATAATTAAATTATAAATTGATATTAAATAATTGGTATAATTAAATTGGTATTAAAATAAATTTATTTTATTTCAAACTAAGATGTTGATTTTGCTACATAACAACTATTTAGTATGATTTATTTTTCTAAATCTAATCAATTTCTCATACTCTCTATGAATAAACGTTCTGATTCATTTTTGATTTAATTGAATACCGTAACTTGAACTTTTATATTCAATAAAAAATGCCAATCTTTTAATTATGCCAATATTTCCAATTCACAAACAGTCAGAAGTATGAGGATGTTAAATTAGAATCTGTATATAGGATGTGTAACAACAAATATTTTTTTTAATACGTCATTTATTTAATGAAATAAATTTTGATATTGTCGTAGTATGAAGTGTTTTTCGAGTATTCTTAAGATTTCACAGTACCTTGCTGAATTAGTTGCCATTTTCTATACAAGACGTTCTGTGTGAAACATTTTTTTTAAATCCTAAAAGTGTAATTGTAATTTTGTATTTAGTATTAGACCAGATAACATTTGAGTAGTTCGAGACTTTATTGAAGGTGATTAACGGTTAACAGTGGACGAAATTTGTAAAAAATTGCGATAAAGCATAACAGTATGAGATTCATTCATTAATTCCGAATGAGTTAGTTTCGAAAAATTTCGGTATAATGGATTCCACTTTTGTAGAATGTCGATCAAAAGATTCCTCGAGTTGAATTTTTTTAGACTGTTGAATCAGAATGAAGTAAAGGGGGAAGCATTTTTGAATCGTATTCTCACCTATGATGAAAGTTGGGAGGACAACCATACAGGAATCAAAAAATTACCAATCTGGTGGCAAGTGTTCAAATGTTAGCGGAAATTATGTAGAAATATCACTCGTGTATATATTCTAATAAATCTAATTTAATAAAGAGTAGGGAAAAAAGTTCGATTTATTCAAATATTTTATTTTAAACTTAAAATAATTCTATAACTGTGATTAATTTAATTTAAAAAAATTACTTTTATGTACTTCTGAAAAATATTAATTTAATAAAGAGTAGAGTAAAAGTATATCAACAAATACAGTGAATATGTAATGATTATTGAGTATTTTATTAAAAGTAAGTGATTCATTTATGTTAAAGGAAATTATATTACTGAATATTATTTTACAGTTAAGACATTTATATTCAGTCAAATATTTTATTTGAAACTAAAAATAATTCGAAATTAATTCTGTAACTGTGACTAATTTCATTTAAAACAATATTTGTATATTGTATGGGGTCATCCAAATGTGACGCCCAGATTTGTGTTTTATTAAAAACTAAAGAAACTATACACATGTTTCCCTATACACCATTCTATATACATGTTTTTTTTAATAAAACATAAATCTAGGCGTCACATTTGGATGACCCTATACAATTGAAAAATATTAATTTAATAGAGAGTAGAGAAAAACTTTAGTTTATATTTGACTGATATATGTATATATATATATATATATATATATATATATATATATATATATATATATATATATATGAATGATATAAATAGGTACGTTATTTCATTTAACATAAATTGTTTCTTCGATATTTTTGAAATATATTATTACTGAACTATTTCAAAGACTATCTAATAAATAACACGAGAACGCGTGACTGAATCAATTTCAGTTCGGTATAAAAAAAAGTTGTAATCGTTATAAAATACCATATTTTAAAAAAATCAATCCGCAAAATGTACCAGTTAAGAACCGTGTGAAATTTTTCGAAACTTTTTTTTAAGCGATTATGTATCAACAAGTTACGGATTTTCCATTCGTCCGCCTAAACGATTTTCGCGTGCTTGTTTAATATTTTAAAATTTATGAACTGTCGGAATGAATTATATTTTTAAGTTTAAAGTTTAATACAACATTTTTGCACGATATTTAGTCTCCGTATGAAATTTTATTAAGGTTGCTTCCTATTCTTTATAAAATCATTTCAAATAGGTAATGTATTATCCAGTATTAAAAATAATCTCACCCAATTTATAGTTTTCAACAAATGTTTCGTATTATGTTTAACTAACAAAATAATTCCTTGATTTATATATTTGATTTCAAATGTATTCTAATTGAGATTAAACAAAATAAATATTTTTAAACAACCTAGTTTTGACAAAATAATATATATAAATTTTAGAAATGAAATTTTCTGATGATTCATTTAAAATTAATTTTTAAACAGTAACAAATTCACTTTAACACAAATTAATTATTCACTGATTCGTTCTATCATTGTAATATTTTATAAAAGTCTCACAATCATTTATTGTTTATTTAATTCGTTGATTGTATATTCACATCACTGAACTATCATCAGCAAAATATTATAAAAGATATTACATATAAAATCTGATTTTATTATATAATGAATTATTTCTGATATCATGAAAGAAAATTAATATTTTAATAATTTCACATTTTAAGTGATGATTAAAATATAAATTAGTGAAAAAAACAAATAATAAGTGATTTCTGAGCAATTTTTTTGGACAAATGATTTATTTGTAATATCCATTATTTCATTTGTATTTTTTAACTAATCTCTATTTTCTTAGTAAAGAATATACTTATTTATATATATATATATATATATATAAAATTAAATATATAGAATTATATTCTTAATTATAAATACAAACACCTATATAAAGTCAAATATCATTTTTATATAATCAGTGCATACGACTTGTTTTACGATAATTTATGACAGCTAAATATAGATTTTAAATATTAGAATAAATCAACAATTTTAGATAGTAAAAAGGACGTTGAATGTGTATTGAACTAATAAGACATTTTTACAATTTTTCCACATATAAAATAATATAAATAAATAAATTTTCTTTTTTTAATCGTATGAGAAGAATTTCTATATCTTAAATATATTTATATTGGGTTATGCTTTATTTATATTATATGATTTCATTTAGTAAAAGATCTTGTTATGAATGTTTATATATATGTATATATATATATATATATATATATATATATATATATATGTATATATATATATATATATATATATATATATATATATATATATATATATATATATATATATGGAGTAAATTACTATATGAATTCGACACATAAACATTGTTAAAAAAGGATAAGAATAAATTAGATATTTTTGAATTGTAATTGTGAAGACTACTGTTAAGAATGGAATGAGTGATAAAGTAAAAAATTTAGAAAGTGTTAAGAAAAACTGGAGAAAACAGAAGTTAATTAACAATTTCAAAAATAGAAAGAAAATTGAATTAGAAATATGTTAGGGAGAGAAATTCTACTAAGAGAAAAGAAATGAATTAAGATAATAGACGAATGGAAGGAAACAGAATACTAGCACAAGATAGAAAGAAATGGAGAACTCATACTTCACTACGATAAAATGAGAACTGTTCGGATGTATTAATTTAGATATTTTTTCTTCACATATACGCATAGATGAATATTCGATTTTATAACCTAATTTTTTTTTTAAATTGACACGATTTCAATTTTATTCTCTTGTACATGTTGAATTTTATTCTCTTGTTTCATCTATGAAAGTTTTTTGTGTGTTAACAATTTGCCATAAATACAGATAGTTCTTAATTTCTTCCTTTTATACTCCTTTTAATTTGATTCTTCTTTGATCTACAAATTTATTGTGTATTTCTTATGTCTTGTTATTATTCTTCATAAGAACAATTGTTTGACTTATTTGTCTATTTTTTTTATTCTTCTCTCAAGTTCATTTGGACTTGTTGAAAAAAATAATAATGCAGTTAATAAAATTTAGATGACTAAAAATCTTGCCATTTACTTTTATTCTTTCAGATTCTTAGTTTAATGTCTTAAATACTTCTTTTAGTGATATATATATATATATATATATATATATATATATATATATATATATATATATATAAGTGTTTTTTAAACGTGATATAACTTTAAATTGAATCCCTATCGAATGTTCTATCTAACTTAAAACACCTTTATATATAAATATAATATATATATATATATATATATATATATATATATATATATATATATATATATATAATCTAGAATTAGCATTAATTTTACACTTGCAGATAAATTGTTTGTAGAATGTTTTCATTCATTTTTTCGTATGGAGCAACTATTTTTTTTTGCCAAATGAGTTGCGATGATTAAATATGAGTTTGATAATTTTACACAAATGAATTATCATTCCCATTACTACAAGATATTAAACAGAGACATTTTTTTTCTTTGAGAGTTTTAATATTTTTTTGTATTTCTTTTGAGTTGTAGTTTTTGTAGATTTCATTGTTTCAATGTTGTTCTTCTCTCTTGGAATGATAATTCATTAATGTGAAAGTGAATTCGCTTCAATTTTAAAACAAATAATGAGTTTGATGTTTATGGAATTTACAAGTGGACTATTTCGATGTTTGTGAGAATTTTTCTCAAGTTAATTATTAGTATAGGTTTAATTAAAAACAGTGCGTTTTTTATAAATCAGTTCTTGTTAATTATGAAATCGTTAAAATATGTTACATTGCAAAAAAAAAACCGAACCAGGAATCGCAATCAGAGAGTACGAATTTGAACCAAAAGCGACAGGTAATAGGAATTGATTGAATCCGCGACGATGTTACGAGACGCGGTGTGTTGGTTGTAGGCTTTACGGTCACGAGGTTTCGATGTTGACTGTTATTTCGTGTAGTAGTGTACGTATCGTGTATTGGAAACGAATGTGGTTTTCGCGTCGAATGTACCTGCACGTCGTTCGTGGCACGTGGGTTACATGTAGACCAGCCCTGATTTGAAAAAAAACCGGGAATCGGGAGAGAGCACATGAGCTACGAACACAACACCCGCGTCGTCGACATTAGGAAACCGTTTTAAACTTTCCCGGTCTGGCAATGCATCGCGCATGCGTGTCTCCAGTTATTGATTGGGCGCTGATGTGCGGCTAGCAGCCTATCTCCTTTACCTGGAGCAATGCAGTACATACGTATTCACGGGACTGTAGAGAGGATATGTGTGTTCCACGACACTGACTATAGTTTAGTTATAGAATGACACACAGACGTAAACACACACACATACACATTCGACACATTCACATACACCAATAAAACATGCCATAGCTTTTTTCAACGAAGTCTTCCTTTGCAAAAAATATATATACATTACATATATATTTATAAAAAAAATATATATATTAAAACACACGTTGCTTGTTTTCATGACGTCAGCTCGCGAATAAAATAAATTATTTAAAAAAAATTTAATAATTTCATTAAAAAAAATTCTATCGACATATAAACGAATTAAAAAAAATTATATCAATACAATTCTAAATCTTCCCAAAAAAATATATATATAAATAAATAAATTTAAATTATATCAAAAAAATACCTATATCAATCAAGAGTAACAATAATTGTACAAATATATCGAAGATAATAATTTAAAATTAGTGTTTAAATTATAATTAATGAGAAAGAGAAAGATTACTTATAAATAATTAATTGATAAAAAATAATTTAAAAAAAACTTACACGTAATTTATAAATATTTGTAAAATGAATGAAATGGTAAAATAAAAATAACACCAAAATAATATTTATATTTTGTAAATCGACGTATGAATTAATTTGTTATTGTATTGCGTGAATTAAATTCTATGTGAAAATAAATATATAATTGTCTACTCATTCAACAATAATAATTATAATAAATAATAGATAACAACAAAAAGAAACTTACGTATAAGATGTGATCTTGAAATTACAAAGAGTCTGTTTTTTATTTTGACATATCACTTGATGCATTATACGAATGTGGGTATTGACTATATTTTATATCAATGTAGCGGTTTTTTCTAGCGTATAGTTAGTTCGTGATTCAATGTTGAAATAATTCGATGTAATTAAACAGTGTGATATAATTGTTATTTGATTTGAATACCAACGAATAATATACAATGACAACGTTATCGAGGTCAAGATATGGACACCATCACCACCACCAGGTAAATTTGCAAACCATGTGACAAAAATGTGCATGTCTAGATATTTTTCCAACGTTTTTCATTCATACACATCGACTAGCATTCTGTATAAAACTGTTGTTTTCTGTACAATTGTCTAAAATAAGATGTACTTGATTTCGTTTTTATTTATAAATATATATTTATTATCATAAACAACTAGACTGTGTGTAATTATCAAAAATAAATTGTCAAAAGTATTAGTTTAGAAACCAAATCACTAATGTAGAATAAACAAAGAATTTTTGAAAAAAATATTTATGTTTTTTTGAAAGTAAAATTTGTATGACATTATTAAAAAAATTTCGAGTTCAATTTTAATAATTAAATAATATATATATTTTTAATATTGTTTAATTGAAAAAATTCAGATTTATATATACATCAGAATAGAAAATATTATGTACTTATATATATATATATATATATATATATATATATATATATATATATATATATATATATATATATGTATAACATTTACATTTTATTTTAAAAGTAATATTTTCTCAAATTTTACATATATTTTAATACACGTTTGTTGATAGCTATTTTCGAAATTACTTTAACCCAAATATGTATTTATTTATATACAAATGTAGACTAATAATGTGTGTAACAACAACAAAATTAAAACAAAATGATATTAAAAAATATTGTGTACCATATTAGGAAACATTTTCCTTAAAAATAATATATTTTTAAGAAATTAGGAAATAAATGAAAAGTATATTACGTGTTAAAATGTATGAAAATATGTTTTTTTATAAAATACAAGTTGAAACAAATCTACAAATACACATATTCATATATATATATATATATATATATATATATATATATATATATATATATATATATATATATATATATAATATACGTATGTAAATATAATGTAAATATATTCACATAAATGTTTATGTGAGCATTAGAAAAAATTATAAAAAGAATAATTATTACTTAATAATAAAATACTTTTTAAAAAATAGAGAGAAAATCAACGTAATGTCTCTGTCATCATGTATATATATATATATATATATATATATATATATATATATATATGTGTGTGTGTGTGTGATTGTGTATGATTTTGTATATAAATGAAAAAACTGTACAAAGCTAAAAAATTTGAAAGAAACGTCTATAATTTGAAGTAAAAATTTTAATAATTTGTCTTATGAATATAATAATGTTATTTAATATAATAATCTTTGATATTACTTTTTCTTGGAATGTAAACATCTGCAATATTATATATATAATATATATATATATATATATATATATATATATATATATATATATATAATGTAAACACAGTCACAAATATTTGTTATTATTTATGCGAACATCAAAAGCATTTTTAAAATAGAATTATTATTACTAAAGAAAATATACCCCCAAAAGCAGAAAAAAATTAACGTGTTTATGTCATGTGTGTGTGTGTTTATGTGCATATATATATATATATATATATATATATATATATATATATATATATATATATATATATATATATATATATATATATATATATATATATATAATATGTATATATACACAACCACATGATTTTATTTATAAATAAAAAAGTAAAACATAACTGAAAAAATGTATAAAAATATCTTTAAATTTGAAATAAACATTTCAGTACTTTAATTATCTCATGTACATATATTATTATTATATATATATATATATATATATATATATATATATATATATATATATATAAAATTTAAAGACATTTTTATACATTTTTTCAGTTATGTTCAACTTTTTTATTTACAAATAAAATCATGTAGTTGTGTATATATACATATATATATATATATATATATATATATATATATATATATATATATATATATATATATACATATATACACACAATATATAAATAAAGTTCTGTAAATCGGAGTTGTATATTACATTTTGATGAATATCGTTAAAATAATTTTATATCTATTAGAGCTAAGAGAGGTATAAAATCCTGAATATTTAATGTTTCTGTCATATTGTAGTATACAAATTTTGAAATTAGAATTTTGATATATTAATTAATTTATAATGCGTTTAATATTATTTAATACACTATTATTATGTATAATATTATGTGCATTTATGTCATTCATTTATCTAATGTTCTTTTATATA
>CP092093.1:29367500-29377500 GCA_029203775.1 Neoneuromus ignobilis
TCATTTTTTTGTATTTTTATTTTACGTTCGTATTAGAAACATTCTAATTATTTTGTAATGAAGAAAACTTCACGATTGCTTTATCTTGTGATATTATTTTCAATGAAAGTATATATTGTATTCTTTTATTTAATATAAATCCTTAAAATGTATTATTACAACTAATAAAAGTTATAATAAAAATCTCAATTTTCTTACGAAATAAAGCTAGGCCATTGCGAACAACTGCGTCTAATTACTGTTGTAATATACTGTACTTCTGTCAGATTTATCTTAATCTTTTTTCTTTTATTGCAAGAACTGACAGATATCAACATTATTATCCCCATTTCTCTTAGTGTAAAAAATATGATTACTTTATCAATGTTTATATAGAACTTTATTTCTCATAAATCGACCCTAATAACTATTTAGGTCACACCAACTTACTGTCAGCAATATTAAACAGCAACAATGAGAAATATATTTATTGAATTAACTTAACACTTCGACATAGTTATTTAACAAAACTGTTTAAAATTACTTGTAGAATTTTGAAATCAATATTTTTAAATTAAAATCGAAAAAAATATAAGATTGATTATTGTTTGATTTATTCGTTTGATAATATATTAATGGATGTAGGAATTGATTACATAAAGAAAAATATTAAGTACGTAAAATAAATTAAATCGATTGAAAATAGAATTTAGTTATAGACTATAATAGAATATAAATTCATATTCCATAAATAATAGTGATATATAAGAAGCGGAAATTGAAATCTAATTTAAATAAATATCAGAAACCTTTTATCTGAAATATGATATCATTTAATGCGTTTCAGTTAGCTTTAAATCCGGAATATATTTGTTTTTCATAAATGATGTTAATTTTTAACAAGGATTTGATTATTTTTGTTATATATGCTGTTTTGATGAGCGTGTTTAATTATATATATATATATATATATATATATATATATATATATATATATATTAGGTTGGCAAATATCTCTCTTCCGCCTTCTGGTCTTTTGAATTTCGCAGCTATGTACAAAAAAAAAAAAAAAAAAAAGCGGAAGGGAGATAGGGAGATTTAACCTAATATATATATATATATATATATATATAAAGAGAGAGAGAGAGAGAGAAAATTTGGGACATACGAGGGTCGTTTGATAAGTATGGTAAATTTATTTATTGTTTAATTTAATTCATTCATTCATTCAATTAAAATTTTCAATTTAGTTTTTCTTACTTTTTTACCATACTTATCAAACGACCCTCGTACATTACTTGCTTATTATCATTTACTCTTCTTTGTTATCCTTCAGTCTCTTTTGAGTCACCTTATATATATATACCCGTCCTTCAATTTACGCGGGACTTTTTTTACGCGGCAAATTATACCTCTATTTACGCGGGGCTTTTTTTACTCTGTATTGATTTACGCGGCACTTTTTATACGCAGTCAGATAGATTTCATTTTATATATTTTTTTATGGAATTTATTATATATTAGAGTGACGCAAATTCTTACTTGAATGTATAAAAGTACGATAAAAGGTTGATTGTTTGAATTACAGTAGTGACAGTGACACCGAATAAAATTTATCTATTTTTGTTTTCTAAAACGTCATTATTTTTTTTGTTAAGCTATGTGAAATAAATATGTGTTTCTACAACTTTACTACCTTTTATTTTCAATATTTTTTCTATTGTACTGACAGACTCAATTTACGCGATTTTCATTCGCGTAAAACTAATTCACGTGGAACGGATAATCCGCGTAAATTGAGGGACGGGTGTATATATATATATATATATATATATATATATATAGAGAGAGAGAGAGAGAGAGAGAGAGAGAGTTATCCGATAAATAAAGTGATTTTTAGAGAGTTTTGAAATGAATTAAAAAAATGAAATTTTAATTTACTATTATTATTATTCATAACTATTATTTTCTAATATTATTTATAACTTCTTCCTACCTTAATCATAAATTTTCTATACCGTGACATAAATTTTTTTTGGTTTTGAGTTAAAGAATAAATCGAGCTCTCTTCTGACATCAGTCTTTGTATTAAATTATTTCTCAATGATGTGATTTTGAAGACTTGGGAATAAATGATAATCTGATTGTTTCAAGTCAGTAGAATATGGTGGATGTATCATAAAAAAATACCCTTTTTAATCGAAATATGCACCATTCATATTGAGATTTTTTTGACAATGTAATATTAAACTCTCTTAGAAAACTTCTTGTCTTTAGAAGAAATAAAATGTGTAAACATGTCAACTATGACGTTTTGATTTATAAATGTTTTATTTTGAAGAAGGGGATCAAAATATTTGAAAAGATTAAAATCAGTTGCGACAAATCGAGTGAGTATGGAGGGTGCTGTAAAATTTCATAACCCCAGAATATTGTTCCATTTCTGTTGATTAGTCTAAATTGTGGGGATTTTAATTTGTTGTACATTACTACAATTTCTCGGCAGTAAAATGCTGCAATAAATAGATTGTCCTTGCAGCAAAAACAAATAGGTATGATTTTCTTTGCAGATTACCACGAAGTCACCATAAATTTACGTATATGCATCGATGGGTTCGGAAAATACTTTGGAACCTTATTGCAGTTTAATCACTGTCCAGATTTATCCTGTTATCGTACAGTATCTATTTTTCTTCACATGTGAAAATACAATCCAAAAACGAGCTATTATTATTCTTAATAACTAATGATGAAAAAACTTCCAAGTACCGATGTTTTTGATCTTCCGTTATTCATGTGGCACCCATTTTTCTATTTTTACCTTTTCTATTGCAACTAAATAACATAAAACTGTTATTGGAGAAACTTCTAGATGTACAGCAAGTTCTCATATAGTAGTCCCAGGATTATCTTTGATAATTTCCTTCAATCTCTCATTATTTAAGACAGTTATGTGTCTTCCACTTAGATCATTTTCAAGGCTTAGATTGCCAGTTTAAAATCCATTTTTATATTATTCTTTGATTAACAGTTCCTTCTTTAAATTCTGAATTGATTTTTCTCTATACTTCGATTGGACTATACCCCAATTTAAATTAATATAAAAAAGTTAGTATATTAAGTTCATATTAAAAAGTGGATGTATCATAATTTGTTAATCAAACTGGTTCAAGTTTTTTGATCTTTTCTTGTGCCGTCCGAGATCAAGCATTGTTACAGTGAAAAATTACGTATTTTCTGTTTACTGGTGCTTTTTTTTTGTCGATAGATCGCTTTAACCAATCTATTTTTTTATAATATTAGGTTGTACCACATGAAATATCTGATTTTTGACTACTCATTTTTGTACAATTGCAAGAAAATTTTTTGTATGTATATTTTTAATATATCATTATTTGCTATAAAAGTGACTACTTCATTCGCAGTGCTGTTAGTATTCACTTGGTATTTCAACAAGTAGTTTCTTTGCTAACCCTCGAAAATATGTTGTCTGTAAAGCAAAAGTTAACTTTTTGTATATGAATTCAAATTGGGGTATAGTCCAATCGAAATATAGAGAAAAATCAATTCAGAATTTAAAGAAGGAACTATCAATCAAAGAACAATATAAAAATTGATTTTAAACTGGAAATTTGAGTCTTGAATATGATCTAAATGGAAGACACATAACTGTCTTAAATAATGAGAGATTGAAAGAAATTATCAAAGATAATCCTGGGACTATTATATGAGAACTTGTTGTACATCTAAAAGTTTTACCAGTAACAGTTTTCAGTTATTTAGTTGCAATATAAAAGGTAAAAATAGACAAATGGGTGCTACATGAATAACGGAAGATCAAAAATATCGGTACTTGGAAGTTTTTTCATCATTAGTTATTAGGAATAATAATAGCTCATTTTTGGATTGTATTTTCACATGTGAAAAAAAATAGATCAGAATCAGAAAAAATTATTTTATCTAATAATTACATGAAGTTTACATGTTATTTACTGTGTTAGTGAGGCTGCCTATCTTATGATAATGTGCCTATTGTTGAGTATTATTTTAGATATGTGTTAGTAGGATTTTGTAACAATACAGGAAAAATTTCAAAAAACCTGTTTTATGTGTATTTTTTTGACTATATAAAGTAGTCCTAGTAGTAGAAAAATAGATACTGTACGATAACAGGATAAATCTGGACAGGGATTAAACTGCAATAAGGCCCCAAAGTATTTTCCGAACCCATCGTTTTAATTATGTAAAGTTATGGTGATTTCGTGGTAATCTGCAAAGAAAATCATACCTATTTTTTTTGTTGTAAGGACAATCTATTATTGCTGCATTTTACTATCGAAAAATTGTAGTAATGTACGACAAATTAAAATCCCCAAAATTTAGACTAATCAACAGAAATGGAACAATATTCTGGGGTTATGAAATTTTACAGCACCCTCCATACTCACTCGATTTGTCGCAACTGATTTTAATCTTTTCAAATATTTTGATCCTCTTCTTCGAAATAAAACATTTATAAATCAAAAGGTCATAGTTGACTTGTTTACACATTTTATTTCTTCTAAAGACAAGAAGTTTTCTAAGAGAGTTTAGTATTACATTATCAAAAAAATCTCAATATAATTGGTGCATATTTCGATTAAAAAGAGTATTTTTATCTTACAATATTGTGTTTCATTTCATTATTCAAATTCGGAAATGTTATGTTGTACAACCTAATATAAGGTAACCCAAACGAGACTGAAAGATAGTAAAAGAAAATAAATAAGTAAACATATATCTAAACCTTTCAGTCTCATTTGGAGTACTTGATATAAAAATATTTAGTCGAAGATTTTTTAATAAAATCTTTTTTTAAATAACTCAATTTACACGAGTGGAAAATTATAAATTTGATTAATAATATACATTGTTAAAATATTTGAAAAAATAAATTTCTATCCACATCTCACTAAACTGACAGCATAATTTTCTTTGGATGTATATGTTTCTTTGGATGGAGTCTTTTTTTCGATTGTGAAGATGGTGTCTCGTTACGATTAACCCACTATCTTCGACTTTCAATATTGTTATAAATAATCCATTTTTATCTCCAGTAACAATTCGATTCAGGAATGACTTTTTTCTAATCAAAAAAGATGACAATTGTAGATGTTCATTCTTTACTTCAACTTAAGTTCTAATAATTCGTAAAAAAACTCACTGATTCAGTATAGAAATTTGTACAAACTATGCACACATTTCAGTAGCATATATAATATTACCTTTTTGCTACAGTTGCGAAATATTGCGTCATTCATTCTGGTCAGCACGAAAATACTGCATTATTTATGAATGATCTAATATATAGGCTGTTTGTTAAGCATGATAGAACTTTAAACCAAATTCCTACCGAAAGTTCTATCTAACATAAAAACATCTTTATCATACCTTTATATATACATATATATATATATATATATATATATATTCACACACACATATGTATATATAAATGATATTTTTTAAGTTAGATAAAACATTCGATAGGGATTCAATTTAAAGTTGTACCACTGTTAAAAAAACATCATATATATATATATATATATATATATTAATAAATGTTCATTGAAATTGGTATCAGTAAACATTTAGAAATAAAATTAAAAACTGAATTAAATCTACTGTAATACAGTACTGTGTTTCACATAAAAAATACACTTATTTAAATTAACAATTAATAACAGGTCATATAAAATTTGTTCATAAAAATTTATATATATTTTTTATTAAAACAAATTATAGTTGTTACGGCGACATTTAAACGTAGAATTTATATACCATATAAAGTAAAATATTGCCGTCTAACTGAACATAAAATGAAAATTTCATAATACTGAAAATATATAAAAAAGTAAACTCGTTATAAGGTATTTTTTGACACAGAAGTTTTAAATTGTGTTACAGAAAAAAAGTAAAATGAGATAAAGTAAAAGTAAAATATACAAAAATAATTACTGGAAACAACGCTAGTTAAATTTACCTGAAGTTTATAGTATCCATAAAAATATATACATACATACATACATTGATACATATATATGTATATATATATATATATATATATATATATATATATAAATGTGTGTGAATGTACAATTTAATGTACACGTGAAACGCGTTTATAACACTGCTATAAATTTCCGGAAGTCATTTTTCTACTGTTTAACGAAATGAATGAGTTCGGTGTGAAATAATGTATTCGTAATAAACGAATTGTATATTAAATGAAATGTTGGTTTATAAATATATATTCCTTGTCGACATGAAATTCTGTTTGTTCACTGACAGTTTTGTGAGGAATTATTTGTTATTTACTGCTTATTTATTGAACATTTCAATTATGAAATTAAATTTAAACCAACGTACACATCCACGTGTTATTAGTTTCTTTGCATTTTTGAATCATTTTTTTTAAAAAACTTTTCATTTGAACTTTTACGGAATTAATATAAACACAAAATTAAATAAACAAGGTTTTATTTGAAAATGTAATTGTATAAATTTAAAGATTCGAAAAATGGTTTTAGTGAAATCTGGTCGTTGGGTTCGTTATGATTTATCACAGCTTAAACTAAAGCAACGAATGGTCATCATATTTTTAGATTGAGAAAAGAACCGATCTTGAATTAAATTGTTATTAGTGATGAAAAATGAATTGTTTATAACAATATTAAAAGTTGGTGATAATGGGTAAACTGTAAAGAAACACCATTCCCAAAATAGGATTCCATTCATAAAGTATTAATGGAATTATTAATTATGAGCTGCTATTAGACAATCAATTCATCACGAAAGTGTTGTATCGTTAATAAAATTTGATTTTATGATTAATTAGATTTATTGAATAAACCTAAATTTGAAGCAATTTAATGAAAAAAAAAACAGTACTAACCAACAGAAAATGTGTATTTTTTCACTATGGCAATATTTGACTTCATATAGCACGAGGAACTCTCCAAAAATTGAGGCAATTTGAATAGGAAAATATGACCACTCATAAATTTTCCAATCTAAAACAATCAGGTTATTATCTATTCATAAGTCTATTAGTGAGAAACAGTTTAATAAACAGACTGATGTTCGAAGGAATTTCGATTTATTTTTTAGCGTAAAACTACATAGTATTGAAAATTTAGGGTTAAGAAAGGAAGAAGTTGTGAATAATAATGAAGAATATATTTTGGATTAAAATTAAAATGTCAATTTTTTATTTCGTTTCAAACATTCTTTAAAAAACCACGATATTTATGGAATGACCCAATATATAAAAAATCAATAATTAAGATATTTTAAAACTATAGCCTTTAAAATGTTACTGCTACTCCATTTGTTTTAATATTGCATGAAATTTATTTAAATATGAATGAAATTTTATTATGTAGTTATCTGAATGAATAATGCAAAAAATATTTTAGATTAAAACTAAAATGTCAATTTTTTATTTCATTCCAAACTTTTTTTAAAAAAACTTCATTATTTATGGGGATGGCTCAATATATTGAAAAGTATAGGGTCGTCCAAATGTGACGCCTAGATTTCTGTTTTATTAAAAAGAAACAAAATAAACTATACACATGTTTCCCTATATACCACCTTATACACATATTTCTTTTTAATAAAACACAAATCTAGGCATCACATTTGGATGACCTATAGTATATGTAACATTTCGATTTTGTTATAAATTAAATTTATAAAAATGAAATTGTCATTCATATTTCAACCATTTTTATACTTCAAATAATTTTTTCAATAATATGTTTTATACAGATATTTTATTAATTCTAAACTTTGCTCGAAATAGTAAAAAAAAGATCACTAAGTATATGTAAATTTCTATCACTGTATATATAAATACATATATATATATATATATATATATATATATATATATATATATATATATATGTGTGTGTGTGTGTGTGTGTGTTTATATTTATATTATAATATAATCAACAACTGTCAATCAGTTGGCAGAAGAGCCTCTCTTCAAATATCATTCTATTTATTTCTGCCGACGGGTACTCTTTTACATGTCATTTCCACACACTTTTAAATCTCTTTCGTTCGTTTCAAATCCGAATCTCTTCGATACCATTTTATGTTTATAGTACACTAATCTATTATTGTCTGATCGTAGACTTGATATATGATTTTATGATTAAAATAGATTTATAAATTTTAAAATATTTCATTATATTATGATTCGATGATTCATCTTTTTTATTCTCTAAATATATTTCCATTAATTTTTCTTCTATTTTGATCATTAATAACACAATATTAGTATAATTAAATTTTTTTTTGATATGGGGAAAATAGTGAACAGTTATGGTTATAAATAAATTATTTGTTTTTAGAGAGAAAGTCGAATAGACATTTCGCAATTATTTAATGTATTAAAAATTTTCATATAGTGAAAATTAATCAGTTTAATGCATGTGTAACGTTTACTGTATAATTAAGATTGTGTGTATCGTGTGACTAAATTCGTATAGAGATTCAGGTAACCTTCGCAAAACGTCTCGTCGTTATCCTCTATCGTGTTTGAACGTCTATCTAAGATCATTACATTCGAGGTCAAAGCGAATATTAATGATAACACATAACCGTTAAATCGGAAGGAAAAAAACGCAAATAAACAATAATTCAATACAGTGCGAAAGCATCAACGCACGAAATTTCATCTATCTACGAGTGATCTGTATCGATTTACATTAGACTCGGTTATTTATTAACCTATTAGTTTTAATCAGATTTAACTTTACGAGAAACTATAATAGACCGGTCGTATCGCACCGTGTCAGATTACTCTATAAATAACATTTCGTGAGATATGATCCAATTAATTATTCATAAAATCGTAATTAATTATGGAAAAGTTTTCGGCGGAATTAAAAACGTCGTAAAGAACGGCATTGGATGAATGAATAAAAAAACAGTCGCTCGAAAATGTAAATTTTTCACGAATAGCTAGAGAGGCAACGAAAATGATTAATCATTCTAGTAAACACATTGATTTGTTATAGCGGTAGTAGTCGATTCTATATATAGAGATTGGGAATGAATGAACGATGGAAATTGGGACATTAGGGCATTCGTTTAAAGATCCGATGCCGACAGGATTGAGATATCTAATCTATTGATGAACGTATATAATTTATAGACTCATTCTATTATGTATTTCGATTTGAACTACGTGTACAATAATTTGTTAACGGATTGGTTTTCAAATTGAAAAAATATTGTATTGTCGTCGATTGAACAGTTTTCCATTGTATTCGGTTTTATTTTCGAACTTCATTAATATTCTTAATGAAATGTTTTTTATTTAAATGATTTATAATATAACTTTGCACTTTCAACGATCAAATTAAAATTTTATTCGAACCTTCACTGAGAAAGGATTTCTTTACAGAAATTAAAACTGGTCGAATTAAAAGATAAGTATTTTTTATTACTACAAATAAAGTTATTTTTTTATTAAAAAAATATATATAAGGTTTTTTTAAACGTGATAGAATTTTAAATTGAATTCCTATCGAAAGTTGTATCTAACTTAAAAACATATTTTATTTATATACATGTGTGTGTTTCTGTATATATATATAAAGGTATGATAAGATGTTTTTTTAGGTTAAGTAGAACTTTCGGTAGGGATTCAATTTAAAGTTCTATCATTCTTAGAAAAACATTCTATAAATCATTTTATTAAGGAATGATATTTTTACATTAAGTTATTTGGACATTTAGATATCGAATTTTGCGAAAAATTTCCTCTGAAATGAAAACGAATTTTTATAAGAAAACTTTGATTGAATTTTTATAAATTATAATGAATTTTGTAAACATGGTAACAATATAATAACGATATTTGTACTTTTATATTTCTAATGAAATGTTATCCTTGTCGCTCTAGCTTTTTCATGGTCTTTACTTTCAATACTGTTAACCTAGTAGGGCTTTTCTCGTCAGAGTA
>CP092093.1:29385000-29422500 GCA_029203775.1 Neoneuromus ignobilis
AAAGAAGGAAAAAGTATTCGTGAAATAGATAAGGGTGTTGGAAGACAACAATTTTTCATTCAAATGGTAGTAATCAATTTTAAATCCACATTTGAAACCACTTTCTGGCCAGCCGTCGAAATTAACATTTAGATAAAGGCGTAAGATTGTGGCTTCAGTGAAAGAAAATCTCCGAATAACTGCACCTCGAATAGCAAAAGATATTAAAGTACTATTTAAAAAACAAATCTGTGCTGATATTGTGCGAAAAATAATAAAAAAGGGTAGGTATCACGAGCGTGTTGCGCGTAAGAAATCATTTATTTCACGTATCAATAGATACAAACTGATTGCATATGCAAATGAACACATTAATAAACTAATCCGGTTTTGGAAAAACATGATTTTCTCAGCCGAGAGAAAATATTGCATTTTTGGAATAAAAGGATTCAAAATTTTATGTACATCACTGAATAAAAAAATCTTGTTCCTACTGTGAAACTAGGTGGTGGTAGAGTAATGGTATAGGGGTGTATAACAAGTAAGGGCGTGAGACAAATAGAGTTTTTAGAATCCACGATGGATAAATATGCTTACTTAAATATTTTAAAACGAAATATAAAGCAAAGTGCTAAAAAATTAAGTCTAGATCCCGATTATAATTTTTTGCATGACAATGATCCGAAGCACATGGCAGAAGTTGTTAAGCTATAGATATTATATAACGTTCCAAAACAGTTGCATGCACCTCTCCAGTCTCTAGACCTAAACCCTATAGAACATATATGGTATTTTCTCGAACGTAAATTCGCCAAAATGGCATAACTGCAAAGAAAATGTCAAAAAAAATTATAGAAAAAGAGTGGAATAAGATTAGTGTTAAGAAAAAACACAAAAATTGGACCATTCCATGCAAAAACGATTATAGGAGGTTCTTAAAAAAAGAGGCTATCCAACCAGTTACTAATTCACTTGAAAAGCTTATTTTACTTTATATTATTTTTGATTTTCATTTGTTGTACGTAGACATTTTCTGCTCAATTTGTATGAACTCTTGTGTTTTTTATTTTTTAGATTATTTGTTCTAAATTTAAAATGTTTTGAATTGTCATGTATAAATAATTAGTAGTTTATAGAATTAATAAAAAATATATCTGTTTTCAAATTTACATTAATAAGTTTCTTTTATTGAGAAATATATCCGTACTGATAAGTGTACGCAGACATTTTCGAGCATGTGTATACGAGGGCCGTTTGATAAGTCCGTGTAATTTCCGAAAGATGGCACCACTGGTGCATATCGAGGTTATTTTTAATTAGTAGCACCTCTTGGAAGAACACACATCAAGTTTCAGCCATATCGGTCTATTCCTTTGTGTTTGACAATCGTTTGAATCAAGGAAATCGAGTGATTGTCAAATAATGGACGAAAAAGAATTTTGCGTGTTGATTAAACACTACTTCATTAAAGGCAAAACGCCTCAGGAGACTAAACAGAAGCTTGATAAACATTATGGTGACTCTGCACCTTCGATTAGTGCGGTTTATAAGTGGTTTCAAAATTTTTGGAGTGGCCATATGAGCACAAAAGACGCTGAACGTTCTGGACGCCCTGTTGAGGTCATCACTCCAGAAATCATTGATAAAATCCATGATATGGTGATGGTGACAGAAGAGTGAAAGTGCGTGAGATTACTAGTGCTGTAAGCATCTCGTGTGAACGGGTACATAATATTTTGCACCGACATTTGGACATGAAAAAGCTATCCGCCAGGTGGGTGCCGCGATCGACCAAAAACGAGGTCGTGTGAAGTGTTGCAAGAACGGTTTGCAGCTGTTTCAGCGAAATCCGCAGGTCTTTGAGCGTCGTTTCATCACTGTATATGAAACATGGATACGTCACTACACTCCTGAGATCAAAGAGCAGTCTAAACAATGGGTTATCAAGGGGGAATCTGCTCCGAAAAAGGCGAAGACAATTCCTTCGGCCGGGAAGGTTATGGCGACTGTCTTTTGGGATTCGCAAGGAATAATCTTTATCGACTATTTGGAAAAGGGTAAAACCATTACAGGTGCATATTATTCATTGTTATTGGATCGTTTGAAAACCGAGTTGCAAGAAAAACGTCCCCGATTAGCCCACAAAAAAGTCCTCTTTCATCACGACAACGCACCAGCTCACACCTCAGCAGTTGTGGCCGCAAAACTAATGGAAATAGGGTTCCAAATCGTTTCACATCCCCCCTATTCTCCAGACTTGGCTCCATCGGACTATTATTTTTTTCCTAATATGAAGAAATGTCTCGCGGGAAAAAGATTTTATTCGAACGAGGAGGTGATTGCAGGAACGAATGACTATTTTACAGACTTGGACAAATCCTATTATTCGGAAGGGATCAACAAACTAGAGCAGCGTTGGATGAAGTGTATAAGCCTAAAAGGAGACTATGTTGAAAAATAAAAACGATTTATTCAAAAAAATGAAGCAGTTTTTATTTTTACACGGACTTATCAAACAGCCCCTCGTATTATTTAATTTAGTACTCTGATAAGATTAATTTTTTTTAAAAAAATCATTCATAACAATACCATTAAAATGGTATTAGTAATTTAATTACTATGATGTAATTATAAACGTAGTTAAAAAATATTATGGAGTATTTTTTTACAAACGGATTTTTTTTTAGAAACCACAAAATTGTACAAGAATCTTTTAATTATTGAATATTTTTATAAAAATATTTTTACATTAATTGAGTGATTCGTTTGTATTAAATCTAAATAATATACTATAAGGTTTTCTAATAAGCTCTTTAAAAGTTTAAATGGAAATAAAACAAAAAGTATTTAATTAATTAGTTATTTATTTTTTAATTTTTAAGCATATTCTATGACATTAGTGATGGAACATAATTTCACTTATATGACCACCATGATTTCGCTTCATATAGTACATTCATTTAGTCCAATTTCTAGTCACTCTTTCACATAATTGTGGTCCAATTTCATGAATTAATGTTCAATGTTTGTTTTGAATGCTTCTGTTGTTTGTGGTTTATCAGCATAAACCAATGATTTCACATAACCTCACAGAAAATAATTCACATATGATCTTGGTAGCCAATTGATGGGCCCATTTCGTGAAATAATGGACTAATTAAACTCTTGTTTCAATAAGTCTATTGAAGTTTTTACAATTTCTAAACGTTGTTGAAGTATTAAACGTTCCATGATAATTTATCAAACTATACTAAGTTAAAATGTTAAAATTAGTTAAAAAAATCAAACATGACTGCCACCAGCTATCAAAATTCTGATATTCTTATTGGAAAACCTTATCTTTGTAAATGTGGCGAATTCACTGAATTTGCCACAGTTTAGAGAATTAACAGAAATGAATTATTACCCCAATACCACAACATTTTTAAGATCTTTAAACTTATCTTGTGATGTTGGGGTGATGATTTATTTATGTAAATAATATATTAAAATATTTTTAGCTTCAGTTAATTTATAGACTTAAATTTTTCAGATAGTATATTTTTTAAATATATTATTTAGAACAAATTAAATATATTATTTAGATTTTTCACAATTAAAATCTTCAAAGCAGTATTTTTGTATTTCTTTTTGAATTTATTTACTTAATATTTATTTATAAGATAAAACTTAAATTACTTAAAAGTTACATTTCATTTTGAAACTAATAATAGCTACTTTTAAAAAATATCTATAAGAAAACAAGACAGTTTTTTTGCAAAAAACAACTCAAACATTTTTTTAAACCATAAATTGTGAATAGAGTATTATTAGCTTGTGTACATTATTTATCCATCTGTACAAACAAATTCGAGTTTAAACAAAATTATTCATGAGAGTAGATTTTAGGTCGTTGATCTGTAAACATCATCTACACTACAACTTCAAACAATATGCAAATATTAATTCTCAAACAAGTACAGTAAAAATCATCGTTATTTTAATTTTAAGCCACCTGTATAATTAAAGTTCAGCTTATTTGCATGCAGAACGGAATCCAAAAACGAACGAATATAAAATACATTAACATACAATCCGTTTCTGTGTCTATTAAATACTAACTGATTTATAACATCGTCAGACTGGCAATTTGCAATATTTTCATCTAAATTACCACTAGTGCCATTATACAACACGCACCGAAAGCAATTTTACTAAAAAAAGAAATAACCTCATTTTTATCAATAGTTTGTGTCCGAATCACATTTTTTTTTTGTAGGGATTAGACGGTTATTTAATAATTATAGAGAGGCACGCATTATAAGTTGTTTCAGTAGAGCTGTTTTATTATTGATTTTAAATAAAAGCCCGAGGGTTTTGGTTTTAAATTGATTAGAGTTTCGTTTCGTGTAATGCCTATCAGTTTAATTAAAAGTCCACTTTTGCGTTAATTTGACACGCAGAATCCTCTAAGATGAAGTGGTTTTAGAGAGTAGGGAAGTTTTATAAGATGGAGATTAGATTTTTCAGTAATGTTTTATATAGAACAAATTCACACACACAGACATATACATACATACATATATGTATATATATATATATAGGGTGGCCCAAATTAAATAATAGTAAACAAGTAAATGTAAGTCAAACCTTCAGTCTCATTTGGGATATTTTATATTAGGTTTACAGAAAATCTTTATCAGTTTTTTACTAAAAAAAATAATATTTTTATAGTGTTTATTATATTGAATTAACAATGAATATTATCCTTAATATTAACAATGAATATTATCCTTAATATTAACAACTTTTTCCCATTTCGATGAAAACTTTTAAATTCCTCTCCGATAAAATAATTCACCCTTGGAAACTAAAAACTTTTCTTCCAAAATGTTGCGAAGAACATCATTTCGATCACAGAAGATTTTCGAGAAGCTGGTTCATTTTTATGGCCAAATTTTCCATTCTTGAATTTCTTGAACCACCTTCTACATTTTCTTTCAGATACTGAGGTTTCTTCAAAAACTTAAATTTCTATATGCATCTGTAATATTTTTTTCTGTTGATATTTGTAAAGTATACAGTGCTGTAAATAAACCTTATTGATAGACATCTTTTTTTTATTGTTCTTTAGTAAATACTGATGATGAAATATTTATTTCAATGTATATTAAAGGGAATCAATGATAAAAGAATAAATCATATTCCTTTCATTAAAACACTCTTTTATATACTCATAATAATTAAGTACTAAGTGAACTCTTCTGTAGACCTAATATATATATATATATATATATATATATATATATATATATATATATGTATGTATATATATGTATGTATGTATGTATGTATGTATGTATGTACAGAAGATGTACATCTGTATGTATGTACATCTGTTTTATGATCCCATACCTATTTATACATTCTAACGAAATTTCCATGAGATATAAAAAAATGCTCAGATTTTGAATATGCTATAAAAACAAGATTGCAATAAAAGAAATCTCTATTTGAGTATATAAAATTTTCAATATGTTTTCGAAATTCATTGTTTATATCTAAATTATATTCTCACTTTCGAAAAAAATTCTATAATATAATATAATCGTACGTGTGACATTTTAAATCGATTTTATAACTAATTCTAATATATCTAAAATAACACATTGTAAAAAATGATACGGGCCAAAATTAAACTTTTAAATCATAAATAAACACAATTATCATTTAAATAACGCATTTTGATACCAGATATGCGTTCATAATAGTTATGACTGACTGAACAGTTACGGCCTTGTAATTTAGAGCTAGGTCATAATTCTGATAAGGGTAATATTGCTGTCGAAATATTCATTAGTGATGAACCAAGCCCTTAAACCACGAATAAATCACGTTATAATGTGATTTATTTGCGATACAACAGGAAAATCGTTGACAATCAGGGAGAGAGTTCGTGTTCACAATTCGGGTTGACTTTTTTTTTAATGGTCCAATTAAAAATTAATTTTTGATTGTGTAATTGTCGACGATTCAGCTTGACGACATAAAACTAATCATTTGAATTTGTGGTTAGAATTTTGTAAACGAATTGCAATAATTGATAAATATTTGTGTGTAAAATATTTGAATTGAATTTCTTGACAGTGAAAAGAAAATAATAAAATTTTCAGATACATGGATATACAGGCAAACATACACATGTATATATTTATATATATTTATATATATATATATATATATATATATATATATATATATATATGTGTTTACATGTGATCATGTGTTTTTATATCTCAGCATTCTAAAATTTTCAATTTATTGCATTCTACTATTTCATGAAATACTATTTTTAAATATTTTCTTTTTTATATAAATATTTAATAAATATTATAGTTTTTATTTCAGATTTTAAAATCAAATTCTCTATTTATATATATTTAATTGATTTGGTCTCTTGTACCATTTTTTGTTTTCAAAATTGAAGACATTATTAAAATATCTTTTCTTAGGCAACTGAAAAGATAAAAACATCTATGTCGATCTAAAAAGTTTCTAGAAGTAATGATTCTAACAATGAAAGTGGCATTAGCAGTTGTATTCATTTTTGTAGTGGCTTATTTTTAAGTAATTTTTTACTAAAAACATTTTATGATGCTAGTTTGTATATTAATTGTACCCATAAGTAATGTTGTTTTTTCAGTATCAAAATGCACTCGAAGAATATTTCACTTCAAAATCATTCTCATTTTACAAAAAGAGAATTTTGTAAAATAATATTACTTATAGATACACGTAATATTTTTTGATCAATCTTGTATATCATTATCTTTATCAATCTCTATTTATCCATTATAGGATAAAGAAGTTTTACTTTCCACTTCGACCGATCCAGTGCATTTGTTTTCCAATCCATTCCGAAAAAAATATTTGTTCGATCTATACATGAGTCTTTTCCGAGGTCTTTTTATATATCTAGACTCCTACTCAATAATTTCTTGTTTATCGGTTATCTTTTCTTTTTATAAGACCGACTTGTTTCATTTTAAACTTTTCACTTTTACTACAACGCCCATAACTTTTGCTTTCTTTCTAATCTAGCCAGTTCTCATTCTATCTTTATGTATTATTTCTAACATTCATTTCATTCTTTGTACTGCCTGGAGCTATTGAATTATTCTGTCATTTTAGATCCATAACATCGTGTATGTGTGGGTGTATATCTACATAATATTTTAAAAGAAATTTATATGTTTATATTAAATTATATATATATATATATATATATAATATGTGTGTGTGTATGTATGTATTTATGTGTTTGTGTGTATATAAAATAAATCTACTATACATTATTGAAAATATATATAGATATTTATAAATATACATATTTCATATGATCAAAAAAGGAAATAGATATCATATACATTGTATATTTCAGAGTATACTGTATTTTCATCACAATAATATACTGTCAATATATATATATATATAATAAATCTTTTTGAAGTCGTTTCCAATAGTTCATTGAAAACTATTCAGGAAAAATATCTATATAAAAAATAAGACATCGTAGCTAAAAACCGTTTATCAATAGCATGACATCACCAGATTCGACTCAGATATTGTTGTATATCGCATAAAATTCTGCAACCGAGCCGCCAGTAACGACAAAACCATAAACATAAGTTGGTCGTTTTGTCACACCGTCTAGTACTTCTATCTACTGACATTTATATACATATACATACATACATACATACATACATACATACATACATACATACATATATATATATATATATATATATATATATATATATATATATGTATATATTCACACATATGTATGTATATACATTCGTAGTCATTCAGTTTCCGTACGCCAGTCGCCCTTTGTCAAAAGACTTGCGTAGTTTCTTCTTGAACGTTCCAACGTTGCTGGCAACACAATGGCAGATGGACAGGAGCTATAAATATCTCTGGGGCGCATAATGAATTCGTGACCGAGCGTGCGCTACCATCTAATACATCACCCGATGGCGTGTACCTCATCTTGCATGACTATGTTGATTCTGAAGAGATAAAACAAGCCGAAAACGAAATTCCAACCGTAACAATATGTAACCGTACCGTTTGTAACTAATACATGTTAACGGCTCGTGTTCGAGTTGTAAATTTAAACATCACACAATGATATTCATTATGCGAACGATTCGCTATTCTTATTTATGGCTGATACAATCTGTATGAAATATGATCAGAGTCGTGTTACTCGTCACAGACGGATTTATTATTCTTATTGTGTGTTTAATTAGCACGAGGTTTCGCTTGTTTGTTTAATGGTTTTAATGACGATGTCAAGGTTTTGGTTTCAAACACTATTTCAAAGAATATAATATATTATATTTATTGTTTTCAATACAATTATTTAAATTTAGTAGTTATTAAAGTAATTTATTTGCGTTATTTGCACATAATTAAATAATATATTGAATGGTGAATGACTTTTAATTACTAGTCATGCATTTTTTCTACCTTAAAGATCAGGTGTCAAAATTTGAGGTTAGGAAATAAGTTTGCTATTTGATGAAATATTAAATATTGAAGTCATTATTTAACATTTCATTATTAAAAACTTAGAAAAAATTTAATGATGGAACGCTACACGCTTGAACAACACATTTCAGTAGTGAAAATTCTCTATAAAAATGGTGAAAATTTTACAACGTCAATGTGTAAAATTCGTGCATCTTTTCCTCGTACTCAAATGCCTTAGGAACGTGTTGTTTGCAATCTAATCGCGACATTTGAACAATTTGGTACTATTGGATACCACAAACCAAAAAAAAAAAATCCTCGTAGTGGTTGTTCAGTTGAAAATATCTCTGCTGTTCGTGAAAGTATTGAATAAGACCCTCAAGCATTGATTTGTCGACGTTTACAGTAATCAAACATGACAAGAAGTACTCTGCATAACATTTTACGAAAAGATTTGTATCTTCATATATATAAAGTCCAGCTAACACAAGAACTGAAGCCAGCTGACCATTATTTGTGTTGCATGTTTGTTAATTGGTACTAAGAAAAAAAAGAAAGTGCTGAATTTTGTAACAAAATCATCTTCAGTGATTAATCAAATTTTTAATTAAATGGTTATGTAAACAGACAAAATTGTCGCATATGGAGAAATGAAAATCCAAAAGTCATTGTTGAACAGAGATTACATCCTAAAAACGTCACTGTTTGATGTGGTTTATGGGCTAAAGGCATCATTAGTCTATACTTCTGAATCTACATTAATGAGCAAGGTGTTCGTATTACAGTTAATTCGGTGCGTTACCAAAGCATAACAGCAGATTTCGTGGCTGGAATTTAAAGATATTGATATCAGTGTCATGTGGTTTCAACAGGATGATGCCACAAGCCATACAATTTGTGCGGCAATCGATTTACTCACAACCAAATTCAATGGACGTTTAATTTCTAGTAATGGTGATGTTAATTGACCGCTTAGACCGCGTTATTAATTTGTGTTATATATAAACTTTAGTAGAAAATGAACAAGAAATAGTTAACAATAATCACACACACAAACACACGTGTATATATATATATATATATATATATATATATATATATATATATATGTGTGTGTGTGTGTGTGTGTTTATGTGTATGTATTAACCGTTTTATGGTGAAAACTGTATGTATATTTTCTAGAATAAAAAAACAATTTATCTTTTCAAAAAATATTGTCGTTATTTTTAGAAGTGAAATTCACAAGATACTAAATACCGATAAAAAAATATGAACCTTAGAAATACATTTCAGAGGGAGAACAAAACAATTAAAGGGCAAATAAAAAACTCTCTAACGAAAATAATGATTTTATCAACGAACATAATTCCTTGATTTATGTGAAATACCCACGTGCACCAGTGTAGATATCAGAAAAAACTTTTTTTTTAAATCCCATGAGACGAAGTGAGATCAGAGAGTAGCCGGTGTTGTGTAAAGGAGGTAATTTGAAAGAATTTGTAAGGGAAAAGAATTATTGAAACTGTTTCCGTTCATAAAACTTTCGATACGTACGTGTGAACACTTTTATATATATATATATATATATATATATATATGTATGTATAAACGAACGTTTTATTTACACACGAAAGATACTAATTAAGGGGATTACCCCGGATATTGTTCATGATGTTTCATAATTTCCGGGATCTTGAAAGATTTTCACGGGTGATTAATGACCTTCAAATGTAGAATTTTTTAAAACGTTGCAGATTTATTTTAAGTTTTTTTATTATTATTTTTTGTTGCTTTAGGCAATAACCAACTGCTATGAATTTTTAAAGCACTCGTTAAAATATTTATTTTTTAGTACAAATAAAATTATATATATATATATATATATATATATATATATATATATATAAGGTTTTCCAATAAGCGCTTCAGAAGTTGAAATTAAAATAAAACAAAGTATTTAATTAATTAGTTATTTATTTTTTAATTTTTAAGCACATTCTATAGTATTAATGATGGAATACAATTTCACTCATATGATTACCATGACTTTGCTTAATATAATCCATTTTAGTCCAATTTTAGTCACTCTTTCACATAATTATAGTCGAATTTCATGAATTTCACGTTCAATGTTTATTTTTGATGCTTCTGTTATTTGTGTTTTATCAACGTAAACCAATGATTTCACATAACCTCACAGAAAATAATTCAGTGGAGTTAGATCACATGATCTTGGTGGCCAATTGATGGGTCCATTTCGTGAAATAATGGACTCAAACTTTTATTTAAATAAGCCTATTGAAGATTTTACAATTTCTAAGCGTTGTTGAAGTGTTAAACGTTTCATGATAATTTAACAAACTATACTGAGTTAAAATGTTAAAATGAGCTTAAAAAATCAAACATGGTCGCCACTAGCTGTCAAAGTTCTGACATTCTTATTGGAAAACTATATATATATATATATATATAGTGTTCCCAGAAAAAAAGGAAAAAAATATATAAAAAAAGAGCAGTGTATTCAAATGAACATTTGAAAACGGTAGACTACAGAACGTTTTGAAAAAAAAATGAAAAAGGATTTTATTTAGAAATAAATTAAGAATTCAAAGTATGTAGGAAAAATGTATAAAATTAGTACAATATATAGGAGAAGATAAATAAAATCAAAATATATTACTCTTACATTAAAATAAAAATAAAAAATAAAAATGTAATATATGTAAATATTCAATCTATCTTAAACAGATTTTACTATTGTTAAAATTTTAAATATTTCTGACTTAAAAGAAATATGCAATGGAAAATTATAAATGTATTTTTTTAAGGAATATAAATTCAATACATGAGCCATGCTGTAAAAAACAATAAATAACTTCTTTTCACTAAGTGACAGAATTCTTAGATAGACAAATTAACATTTCCATATTATATATATTGTATAATGAAATAAAAAAGAAAAAGTCGATCACTTGATAGAGACGTGTTGAGTGAAGATAAGAAAATACACAAGAAATGATATTCGTGGAAATTATGTTCGAATTAGCGATAGAATCGGATTACCGTTAGCTAGATTAATGATAGTCGACTGTATTTAACAGTAATTGTTCAAAAGAACAACCAATTTGACCAAAATATATTAATATGTGTCTGCGTGAATTTTATTTTGATTGATTTATATAAAAGAAAAATTAATTTATAAATTTTGTCTGCACGAATAAAAAATTGAAATTTTATTTATTATGATACAGAAATATATTATTTCTTTAATATTACATAATAATATGATATATATTCATTTTATTGTTTATAATCAGATGGTTTCAATTATAGTGTGTATTTTATTTTAATATATAGGTGACCTAAATGAGACTGAATGATTTAGACATATAATTACTTGCTTATAAACATTTACTATTTTTGATTATACTTCAATCTTATTTCGGTCATTTTATATATTAAGTAGTTAATACTCTATTTATTTTATACCATATCTACGAGTAATTATAATTAAATAATAAATCAAATATAAAAATAAAGTTTAAATTAAAACATAACAGATGTTCATAACGTCTAGTGACTTTTCCATGCATTTCGGATGAATCAAATAATTCACTTATACTGGAAGAGATTTAAACAAATTTATACAAAAGAGCTTAAATTATAAACGTGAAGTATGATAAATGAAATCTTATTATAATTGAAACTTTTAATTCTCACAAAATCCACGTTCTAGTCTATACCAAATGTACGCATCACTGACGCAAAAGTTTTAAAGTGCAAGATTAAATTTTGTATCAAAACTTTATCATTTATATTAAATAATACATAATCATTGATCAGCTTATGAATATTTTCAATTTAAGTTGTGTAGCAACGATCGTTCTGATGAGTAAGTAAATATATACTTAACTTATGTTTTACATTTAGAGACTATATATACTCGTGTATATATATATATATATATATATATATATATATATATATATATATATATATATATATATATATATATATACTTTTAAAATATTTACGAAGATCAAAAAGTTTACATAATGATACTAAAAGTGAAATTTTTAAAAAGTTACAAATTTATTTCTCAATCACTTTTTACAATTATATACGGTTTTTGTATCATATATTTTTTTATAATATGTATTTATAAGATCTTAATTAATTTTATTGAAATATGTTAGTAAATATCAATGAAAAAGTATTTTTTCTTTATTATTTAATTATTTTTTTATTTCGAATGACCTTTTTCAAGATTATTCGCATTGTTAATTTTTTTTATATTACAAGGGGCCCCTGCTTCCTACTCACTTCACTAGTAGATTTTCTAATTATTTTTTTTAAAATAATGTAAATAAATTATGAAGAAGAAAATGTTTAGGAAGTTATCTTAACGTTTCTGATGTATGTATATTATATATATATGTATATTATATATGTATGTATATATATATATGTATGTATATATATATATGTATATGTGTGTATAATGTGTAGATATATGTATTTACGGGGTTCGTTTGATAAGTATGGTAAAAGTAAGAAAAACTAAATTGAAAAATTTAATTAATTAAATTTAACAATAAATAAATTTACCACACTTATTAAACGACCCTCGTGTATATACATATATATATATATATATATATATATATATACATATATATATATATATATATTTTAATTGTGTATATATATATATATATATATATACACATACACAATTAAAATTTATTTTGTCTGAAAATCTGTCCGAAAAGTTTACTTGCAAATCTATTTTTTCCATTTTTTATTAATTTTAATATTTCAAAGTAAATAAAGTAAACAATAAATAACTATTGAACACTTTTATATTATTTTGTGGTATTAGGATGACAAATCATTTGAGTATACTAACATTTTTTAGGCTTGTACGTGTTTTTCCCACTATATTATTTATAATGATGGACTGATTTTCTCAGTCTTTCATTAGAATTATTTAAATTTACTGATTCCATTATATCGCATATTCCCTTATTATATCTCTGATGAATTTTACTTCTAGTTAATCGCGTTTGTATATATTCCTTTGATGATTTTACAGGAAATATCCCATCAATAGCTTACATAGAATCATTTCTGTGGAATCAGTATGCCTCATTGGATTGTGATCATTCATATATTAAACCAGTAAATTAAATTAGATATGACTATCGTGTGATAAAATTTAAAATCGTATAATATATTATTTTTTATTTTATATTATCTACAAGCTGTTGAGACTTGTTTAATTTTATTTTTAGATCATTTAATTTTTTATAGGTCAAATTATAACTAAATCAATATTTATATATATATATATATATATATATATATATATATATATATATATATATATATGATTATATTGGTTGAAATATGCTTTCAAACATTCTTGGAATTGAATTGCTTTTATAAATTATACAGATATATATATATATATATAAGGTAGCTCAAATAATACTGAAGAGGTTTAGACATATATTTATTTGTTTAATATAATTTACTATCCTTTGTTATCTTTCAGTCAAATTTGGGCCACCCTATATTTATATGTACATTTAAGATTTATTGATATTCGATGAAGTTCGCCCAGCAGTGGGCTAATATAGGCTTTTATGATGATAATTATATATATATATATATATATATATATATATATATGTATGTATGTATGTATGTATGTATAAGTATGTGTGTGTATAAAACATATGTGTTCTATTGTGTATATTTGACGTGTTTATAGAGCGTGCGAATAATCTATATAAATGATTCATTCGCGAGATGTGTTATGAATTTCAAATATTATCACGAATTTCGTTAATAATTAATTTAATACAATCCTGTTTCTCCATACCTACGTAAATAATTTAAGTTGAAGATAAATAATCTTTAAATTATATCTGATAAATTATTCAATCGTTGGATAATGTTCAACTCTGGCGAAATATTTATTAATGAACTCCGCGTACGATACAATATATCGACTTGGCTTCGAAAACCAAATACAATTAGTGTTTAAGAAGATTAATACAAAGTCCTTCAACATATATATATATATATATATATATATATACATATAAAAATATAAACAAATCGCTAAGCTTAGAAACTAATTCTTTAACATTGATTAATTGATAAAGTTAAAATTACATTTTAATTGTTATATTTAGATTTAAGTATTTATTTGTGACATTTAAACACAATAAACTGCTATTGTTATTTTAAATATACATAAATAAAGTAAATGTGACATTTTATGTAAATATGTTTATTTGATAAAATTTATATTTTAACACGATTTTTTAAATTATATTAAATATACGATATACAAATCTTTTAGAACTACATAACTAACTCTTGATTTCACTACTTGAACATTCATAAATTATTCATTTCCTTAAATCACACCAATTTTAAATATATTTTTTTATATTGAATTTATAAATGGAAACGTGATGAATTTATTTTGAATTTACAACTGAATTATTATTATTTTTAATAATTTATTTCCATGTTTTTAGCTCGGTTGTTAAAATATAGGGTTATCCAAATATGACACCTAGATTTGTGTTTTATTAAAAAGAAACTTGTATATAGCTTCTTTTAAACAAAACACAAATCTAGGCGTCATATTTATATGTAATTTGAATTTTTAAATATAATTGATTGCAATTTTTTTTAAATAATAAAATAGAAACAACATTTTTTAATACTAGCGAGAAAACATTATATTTGCAAATAAAATAATAAATGTAATTAAAATCCAATGGAATTCATAATTATACAAAATCTTTTCACTCTCTAATTAAAATATTTTCTTTTACAATAAAGTATTTCGTTTTTAATAAAAGATAAACGTCTAAAAACTATTCAACTGTAATACGACTCTTTATCAAATAGGAATTACTTCGATAAGAAGCTTAATCCATTTAGGATGAGAATCAAGCCACTCCTTGTTCTATTTTTTTGTTTCAATTTGTTTTACTGTATTATTTTATCGATTTCACAGATATACTTCTTATCCTTCTGATTCAAATATTGTATACGAAATACTGCATCGGCTTTTCTAAAAAAGGATTATTTACTGTAATTTTATCTCTTTATTTTTAAACAAGATGACTTATACGACATAAAAAAACAATATAAGACATATTTAAGTTAAATTGTATATTAAATTTTAATCTATTTTTTTGGTAAATATTATACTATAAATAGATAATATATATTAATATTCAAGTATTGTATTAAAACGAAATATAAATTTTATTTTGTCTATTTTTTTAGTAATTTCTCTCTCTCTCTCTCTCTCTCTCTCTCTCTCTATATATATATATATATATATATATATATATATATATATAATAAATTAAAATCATATGGAGCAAGCAAAACATATTTGTCATTTTTATTATGTTATTGAAAATAAAAAAAATGCACTTGACTGATGGTTAATTATAAAAAAATCTTATTTTGAATATTAAACTCGAAAACTACTAAGTTGAAAGTAGTTAAAAAGTCAGTATAGGCCAGAAATAAAGTTTTTATTGATTTTGTATTTATAAGAAAGAATAATCTATAATTTTTTTAATTACGATAGTTAAATTGAAATTTATTAAGAAATTTGTGTAGGTAATAATTAAATGATATAACAATTTTTAGTGTTGAAATATAAGAAAAAAGAAACCATCTACTACCGTAACGAAGTTGATAAAGAAAATAAAGCATGTTTTTACCAAAATTATAGATTGCTAAAATGAAAACTAAAGCATTGTTTTAAATCATCAAACTTAGTTTATACCAAGAAATGTTAATCAAACATATTGAGAAACTCAAATATAATGCTTTTATGCACACACACACACACATACACACACACATACACACACACACATATATATATATATATATATATATATATATATATATATATATATATATATAGGATGGTTGAAATATAAGGTGTCTCAAATGAGACTGTAGAGTATACACATACATTTATTTGCTCATTATCATTTACTATTCTTTACTATCCTTTAGTCTCATTTGGACTACCCTATGTAAACAAAAAATTGTTTCTGTAAATGTTATTTATGAAAAAATCGAAATGTTTCACACACTTTTTTTAAATATAGTCTCCCTCAATTTCAATGCACCTATTTCATCGTTATGAAACTTTTTTGATTCTTATTTCAAAAAAATTTTTTTAGATGTTTGTAAAATCACTTTTGCTAATTTTTGAAATAATAATGTTATGATTATTGTTGAATATTTTACCCTTTAAAAAAATTATCAATGGTTCTAACAAGAGGTAATTGGAAGAAACCAAGCCAGAGTTGTATGGTGGATGAGGCACAACACTCTTTTGAGTTGCCATCGTTAAAGTGAGCATTGTCTTAAAGAAAATAAACTAAATCTGTCCTTTTTTGTTTAGATAAATTGTTAATTTCACTTTTGACTAATTTGAAACTCCTGTAAAAATAATTGATCAACATTTATTCAACAATTGGAATAAACAATCTTTTCAATTTTCGAAATATTATCATGGATAACAGAAGTTCTTGATTACCAATCATGAGGTTCATTTTCCATGTTTGAAATCTGATCAAAATTTCGAAAATCTTAAACCCTTCGTTAATGAGAAATTTGATATTGATTCGTTTAGCAATATTGCTTGACGCTTCTTGTTCAGACATCGTAAGAGTGACTGACTGATAAAGTGGTGAAGGCGCAATTCGTGACAGTTTTGCATATGTAAACATGTATGAACTCGTCAGAACATACACGGCGACACAGATTGACTAGAGCAAGAAAGAGAATTACATATTCATTTATATTTGAACCATCTTAGTATATATATATATATATATATATATATATATATATATATATTATATATATACGAGGTGTGATCAAAAAATAAGATGAATTTTTATTTTTTTCAAAGAATATTTATTTATTCATCAATTTTTATTTTGTCCCCTTCAAAGTAATCCACCTCGGATATAATGCACTTGTGCCAATGCTTTTTCCAATCCTCAAAGTATTTCAAAAAATCATTTTTTGTGATCTTGTTCAGCTCCTCTTTCGATGCCGTCTTTATTTCCTCAATCGTTGCAAAACGCCGTCCTTTCATGGGCCTCTTCAGTTTCGGAAACAAGAAGAAGTCACAGGGGGCCAGGTCTGGGGAATACGGTGCTTGCGGCATCATTAGTGTGTTGGTTTTAGCCAAAAATTCGCGCACAAGCAACGATGTGTGAGCAGGGGCGTTATCATGGTGCAAAAGCCAATTTTTGTTCTTCCACAAATTCGGACGTTTCTGGCGGATTGCTTCGCGCAAATTGCGCATAACTTGCAGGTAATATTCCTTATTTACTGTTCTACCCTGTGGCAAGAACTCATGATGCACCACGCCCCTGCAATCAAAGAAAACTGTAAGCAAAACCTTCACATTTGATCGAACTTGGCGTGCTTTTTTTGGTCTTGGTGATCCGGAATGCTTCCACTGGGACGATTGAGTCTTAGTTTCGACGTCATAACCGTATACCCATGTTTCGTCACCTGTTATGACCCTGTCGAGTAAATCTGGGTCATCGTTGACGTCATTCAATAGCTCTTGGGCGATGCTCATGCGACGGTTCTTTTGGTCGAAATTGAGCAATTTCGGAACAAACTTCGCTGACACACGTCTCATGTCTAAAACACCCGTTAAAATTGATTGGCACAAACCAAACGAGATGCCAATATCATCAGCAATTTCTCTAATAGTAATTCGACGATTCCCCAACACTATTTTCTTCACTTCTTCAACGTTCTCATCAGTTGTTGACGTGCTGGGGCGTCCAGAACGAGGTTCGTCGTTGGTGTCTTCTCGGCCTTCTTGGAAGAGTTTATATCACTTGTAAACATTTTTTTGGCTTAAAGTAGACTCATCGTATGCCATTTTCAACATTTCAAGTGTTTTGGAGCACTTGATTCCATTTTTCACACAAAATTTAATGCAAACTCTTTGATCCATGATTTTCGACAGCGGAAAATCGTGGAGCCTGCAAAACACTTCTAACTTTTATGCTTCTCACCAACAAACTAAACATGCTACATAGCTGAAATTTGGAACATATATTCGAGACGAGTGTACCAACATAACCAAATAAAAAAATCGAAGATCGAACGGATGTAGCCGGCTAAATTTCAAAATTCACCTTTTTGATCACACCTCGTATATATATATATATATATATATATATAAAGTATGTATAATTAGAGAAATTAAAGATAATTATTTTGTGTTAAATAAACGTCATAAAAATATATTAAACACTGATTACACCTTCTCTGTTAGCAAGGAATATTTTTTTAAAGAACAAAACATAATTTTTTTATAAGACACACACACACACTATATATATATATATATATATATATATATACACATATATTTAAATACACAATGAACCATTAGCAATTGTCAGTGAAAACGGAAAAAAAATCAGTATATACCCAGTGGAAAACAACAATACGTCTCTGCCACCTATTTAATTATGGACACTTGACGTTTACGTAACGTTAATTGGGTTTCTTGTTGTACGGTTCTCGTTGCAAACACCACAGCATACCAAAGACACTCGTTTAAGTCCCCTTACACCATTTAATGTCACGAGCTTGACACTTGAATTTACTTCTGGCTGATATTACGCTTGACGTGTTTCCATCGTATGCGAAAACCGGGAATTATTATCTGAATATGGCCATGCTAAACGTGGAGGACACGTCTCATCTCGTGAAATATGTAGTAATAACGTTGCAAGTTCTTTATTATTATGATTTTTTGTTATGATTGATCATTAAATCATGACGATAGTTTTAATAAACGGGAGAAAGTTTGCGAGATTACAAGTTTCGAACGATGGTACAGGTAATGGTAGGACGGTCGGGGAATCGATTGATTTCTATCGTGAATGGCTTCTGGAATTTGAACTCACATAAATTGTTTCAGTTTTTTAACGTAATTTATTATCTCGTTTTATTAAATCGGTCTTTAGATATATGTTCGTTCATTGTTCGTAATTAAATAATGTAATTACTTTGAATTTTTTTGCGAGACTATTGATTTCTCTTCATTATGATCTGGAATATGTAATATTTAATTGTTTTCTTTTATTATTATAAATATATCTAATTTACTGTATAATTGAAACTCTGATTAATTTATAATTTTTCTTACTGGCTTTTTTATTTCAGAAATATAAATAAATATATGAATATATATTTTTATAATAATAAATATATATGTTTTCTTTTTTACTTAAATATACACACAAGCATACCCACACACATACATACATACACATACATATATATATATATATATATATATATATATATATATATATATATATATATATATATATATATATATATATATATATATATATATATACATATCGACTGAGTAGCACAGTGGTCTGCATCACTGCTTGTCATGCGAGAGATTGCGTTCGATTCCCAGTCGGAAAGTCCCTCATTTTCGAGGATTGAGCATAAAGGCCGATAACCTCATCTTGTAAAAAAATAACTGTCGAAAATTTAAGGAAGTAAACCCAGAATAAAAAATCTTCACCAATCCGCCTGGTCAGCGTGGTGAATATATGACCAAATACCAGTGAATGTTAGCATTCATTGAGGCTTTCGTCCAGTATTGATATGGGCTTTATGTGTGATGTGATGTGATATATATTAGGTTGGCAAATATCTCCCTTCCGCCTTCTGGTCATTTTTGTGATGTATAAAAAAATATAGGATGATTTTTACCTAATATATAGGATGTTTTTTAGGTTAGATAGAACTTTAGATAGGGATTCAATTTAAAGTTGTATCACGCTTAAAAACACCCTATATATTTATATCATCATCATAAAAGTCTATATTAGTCCAATACTGAACGATGTCTCATCAAATGTCATTAAAGCTTTTTAAATAATTTCCTAAGATTCTTCCATTGTTTACTATTCACGGCTAATCTTATCCAACTTTTATCTCCATAATATTTTACATTATCATCCCTCCATATTTGATGAGGTCACTTACATGGTAACTTTTTGTCTCTTAGTTGTAATTTCATAATGATTTTTGTCCAACTATTGTTTTCTCTTCTTGCTATATGTCCTGGCAATGCCCATTTTATCGATTTTATTTGTTTTGTTATATCAACTATCCTTATCGGTTCTCATCTCTATTTAAAGATTTTCCATTTATGTTTATAAATTCCTAACAATATTAATTCTATGTGACCCTGGGCTGTCAAGAATTTTTATTTTATTTTTGGATTCAATGTCAATATTTCTGACTCATAAAGTAGGTAATATACATTGGTTGTTGTATGTTTTTTGTATCAGGCTCAATGGTACTTTACTCTTTTCAATATTATTCATTCTTTTAAATATTACTTATATCACCCTCATTCTTGATCTAATATTATATTTGTTCATAAATTATCGTCATGTCGTATATTTTTTCCAGATATTTTATTTCATCCACTTGTTTCAAAAATTAAATTTCTTCTTTCTCTACTATATATATATATATACTCGTAAATATATATATACATACATATATATATATATATATATATATATATATATAATGTTTGATTTATATTATTATGTTGGGATTAAAATAATTAGCCCAAATTAATAAATGTGTATTGTGTTAAAAATTAAGATTATTTATTATTATTACTCTATTATTTATATTATTTACATACTAAAAATTAAGAAACAACATTTTAAGTTTTAACTATTGACATTTTACTATTACTAAGGAAATGGCGACACTTATTAGTAGCCGTCTGTTTTCTTTACTATATATATATATATATATATATATATATATATATATATATATATATATATATATATATATATATACATATGTATATATACATTCATACATACATACAGGGTGATCAAAATGTGATTGAAGAGTGTAGACATACATTTATTTACTATTTTCTATTATCCTTCATTCTTATTCTAGCCGTCTTATATACAGCTATATATATATATATATATATATATATATATATAGAGAGAGAGAGAGAGAGAGAGATTAGGTAAACAAAATAATTAAAGTGAACCAATTACGTAATAAAGATGATTTTATTAACAACAGTGGGAAAAATAAAGTACATTCTTAGTGTTATTGTCTTCGTTTATTATTTAGTACATAATTAATTATATTAGTTAATATTTCGTGTCTAAGTACTTTACATACTTGGCAAATAAGATGCTCTTTTTGAGAGTATTCTAGAGTTCTATTGATTAAACACAGAAGTTCCATTGATTGATTTAAAAATTGTTTAAATTTCAGCCACATTCATTTCATCCAGAAGATAAAAAATAATATTTTTGAAGCAAGAGTAATTAAATTCGGTTAAGACAATTTGCTGGTTTTCATAAGGAGTCACAGTATTATGATAAATACTGTTACACATTATGGAAATCATGCATCATGTGGTATAAAATGGATGACAATAAGTTTAGAAATAGAGTATATTATTGTTACATTTTTAGCTGGAAAATTTATAACCTAAATAGTACATTATTAAGTAGGTGTATTCAGAAAAATAGTAATTAAAATTATGATCGAATATACAAATTATAACAAATACAACATCGAGAAAGAATTATAGCTAAGAATAATAAAAATATTATGTGACAAAGAAGTCAGGATATTTTCAAGATCCTATTTTTATTTTAGAAAATCTGTTAACATTTTGGTTATTAGTTTTCATGGTGCTGCATACTTTTCAAGTATAACAAAATATATTAATTAAAATAATACAGGTGGAGAATATTTTTAACTCAATTTATTTTCCAACGCCAACAGTTTAATATTCTAACATACCGTAAAATTCCAAATAAACACGCAGTAGTGTTTTAAAGCGAACGATTGGCATTATTTCGTTCGTTAATTTCATCGTTAATTTAGTACAACATTGTTTACGTACTAAATCCATAAATCCATTTCAATTGGTGGTAAAACCCCTCGTTTGTTGTTACGTATTGTCCTGTCCAATTTGCGTGACATTCACATCAAACATCCGGATGCACTCGACAAAAGCGTACGTTTGATCCGCACACACAAAGGTGAGATTAATTTGCCGTGATTATATTATATATAAACCAGAGCAAATCGCACTTTTAAGCGAATCGCGTGCTTACGAGACTGAACATGGCGCGCGAGACACGCGAACGCCGAACATGAAATCGTACGCCACTGTCTCTACAGGTGGTTGTTATCGACCACTGTCTTACTGCGTTGTCTGTCGCAGTTTTATAAAGAGGCGTGAGTGAAGTCGTCGTTCTAGAAACGGTATAATTAGGTATAATAAATTTGTACGACTACGATTTGGAAATTAATCACATTACAATTACAAAAATAAACAGCATTCAGAGTCTCGACTCGATTCTCGATGCTTTCATGTCCCTTTTATCGTTTTGATTTATTTCGTTCGTGGTAGAATATTTGTATGACATGAAATATGATGTTTAGATTTGTATCTGAAATGAGATTCCTCGAATGAGTTTAAGAAAAATAAATAACGGGTTTTGCAGTTTAAACATTGTGTAAAGATCAGCTTTAAATTTTTTCTTATTTCTATAGTTAAAAATAAAAACTGGCGCTCTTTCTAGTCATAATCTAATAAAAACAGTATAAGTTTATATATTTTAAATCGAAATATTTAATTATAATTGATTATTTAATTTCACACATATTATTTTAAGTGGTGGCCTTAATCTTTTGAGTATTTAACGGATTCGTATTAATAATAATAAAATTAAATTCTTAATAAATAAATTAAATAGTGAAGAGGGTTTTTTTCTACAAATAGTCAGTAAACTAATAAGCAGTTGTGCCATTTTTCTTTTAAGATCTGTAAATTGAAAAGTTCTGTTAATTTTTAAGTAAAAGAAAAGAATAATTTGTTATACTGTTTATTGAAATTAAATAACATTGTAATTTCTATTAATATTAACAACTTTTTTCTCGTTTTAATGAAAGCTTTTAAATTCCTCTTCGATAAATTAAATTGCCTTGGAAGCTAAAAACTCATTCAGGGCTTTTTCACATTTCTATCTTTATTATTTTTTTCTATTTTAAACAAATTGCATAGTCAAATATAAATAGTAGTTTGAAAGTGTTATATTTGGATAATATGTTTGATATCTTAGAACCTCTCAATCAAATTTGACTATTTTTTCTGGATTGCTAAAGAAACATGTGGCCTTGCGTTGTCATGCTCTAAGATAATTTGTTTTTTATCAACAAAAGCTGTACGATTTTTTAAAGTTCATTATTCAAATTTTCCAGTCGTTGACAATATTTTTTAGAATTAATAGCTTGTTTTAGCTTTAAAAGTTTAAAATAAATTGATCCTTTTATACTCCACCATATAGACAATATTCTCTTTCGCACTTGAACTCGGTTTAGATGTTGTTGAAAAGGGTTTCCAACTTTACGGTATACTCTTTTCCTCACTGAATTTTCATATGTAATCCAATTTTCATCTCCAGTTATGAGGCGTTCTAAAAATATTTATTTTTTATTGCATGAAAGCAGAGATGAATAAACGGTTGCATAATCTTGTCCATTCCTAGTAGTCAATTTATGTGGTATCCATTTTGCATACTTACAAATATCTTTAATGTAGATAAAAAAGGGTCTATTTCCAAAATGTTGCGAAGAAAATCATATCGATCACAGATCTTCCAGAAGCTGATTTGTTTTTTTGATTAAAGCCTCCATTTTCAAATTTCTCGAACCATCTTCTACATCGTTTCGAATATTAACGTTCATCTAAAAATTTAACAATTTTTTAAATGCATCTGTAGCACTCTTTTTTTGTTGATATTTGCAAAGTATACAGTGCTATTAATGGGCCTTTCCACACTAGTCAACATGCTCACAGTATTCACGATCCATTACCACTCGTCTCACACGCTCTTACTCGAAAATTAATTTTTTTAGGTGGGGGAGTTTGTCGATAAGAGGGTGTGAGACGATCGGTACTGGGCGTGAATACTGTATGCATGCTGACTAGTGTGGAAAGGCACAATGAATATTACTGACACACATCTTTCCTTCATTATTCCTTAGTAAACACTAATGATAAAAATTTCATTCAATGAAAGTTGAAGGTCACAAATGATAAAATATGATTGTAAAAATGATTCATATACCTTTTATTAAAATACTTTTCTACGTTCATAAAATAATTGTGCTTTAAGCAGACAGAACTTTTCGGTAGAGCAAATTTATACATATAAGGTGTCCAAATTTGACGTTAGGAAGTAATTTATCGATAAATAGTTTTTTTAAAAAACAATTCATGTTTATTGGTATCAATGTAAAGTAGAAACGTGGGAATTATAAATGGAATAAAGTATTAGCCAAATAGCCTTCTCTATCACGTCGAATGACGTCCACTTTTTTATTGAAATTTTGAAGCACGCTTTGCAATAAGTGAGGTATTTCAGCTATAGCTGCACGAATTTCATCCTTTAGTTCGTGAATCGTTGCTGGTTTGTTGGTATAAACCTTATTTTTCAAATAATCCAATAGGAAGAAGTCTAACGGTGTTAAATTACAAGATCTAGGCGGTTAATTAACATCACCATTATGAGAAATTAAACATCCAATGAATTTAGTTGTGAGTAAATCGATTGCAGCTCAAGTTGTATGGCTTGTGACACCATCCTGTTGAAACCACATGTCACTGATCTCAATATATTCAAGTTCAGCCCACAAAAATCTGTTATCATGCTTTAGTAACGCACTGAATTAATTGTAACATAAACACCGTGCATATTTTCAAAGAAGTAAGGACCAGTGGTGCTTCCAGCCCATAAACCACACCACACTAACTTTTTGAGAATGTAATTAGTGTTCAACAATGGCTTTTGGATATTTTTTTTCTCATATGTGACAATTTTGTTTGTTTATATAACCATTGAATTGAAAATGCGATTCTTCACAAATTCAGCATTTTCTGCTCTTTTTGGTACAAATGGCTAATATATGACGCAAAAATTTCCCTTCACTAAAATTTCTATAGTTTTAATAAACAAATGTTAAATTATGACAGTTCAATATTTGATATTTCATCAAATAATAGTCAACTTATTTCCCAACCTCACATTTGGACACCTTTACATACATACATACATATCTATCTATCTATCTATATTAATATCTCTCTCTCTCTCTCTCTCTCTCTCTCTATATATATATATATATATATATATATATATATAAATATGACTATACATTTATGTTTTGTATGTTCATATCCATGTGCGAATCTAAAATAAAAGCTGGGATCAGTGTTGAAAAATTGGTTTTCAATAATTTAGCGGAAAGGTGTTTGTACCTTGTCGATATGTATGGAAATTATATATATATATATATATATATATATATATATATATATATATATATATGTACTTACATTTATATATATTTATGTGTGTGTGTATGTATGTTGTGTATATTGAATCGAATGTATATAAATTCCGAATGTTGTTTTCGATACCCAAACATACAACAGATGGGCCGAAACGGTTGGTAACTTTACGGTCGTATATTTGCGATGTCTGTAACTGTTGCGAATACGTTTTAATGTTTAATTTACGGACATAATCTTTTTACGACCGTCGTAACGTTGAAATGAAAACGGGATATAAATTCTATTTTTTTATATCATTGCTTAACGTATTTGTGAAATTATCTACAAATCGACTGGAACAAAAACACAACAAATTTATGACGAAACTCGAATAAATATGAATGTTACACAGTGTATTGTACTTGTTATGTATGTATGTATGTATGTATGTATGTATATATATATATATATATATATATATATATATATATATACAGGATCATCCAAATCTGATGCCTAGATTTATATTTTATTAAAATGAAACCAAAGAAACTATACAGATGTTTCTTTTTAATAAAACACAAATCTAGGCATCACATTTGGATGATCATATATATATATATATATATATATATATATATATATATATATATATATATATATATATATTGTGATAGTGGGAAAACAATATCGTTTTTCATTATTCTAAAATTTTTGTTATTATGTACTTAAAAGTTTTTATTTATCCATTTGAAGCACAGGTGTTCTATTATGTGACATCTTCGGAAAGGATTTTCAGCTTATTGCACAGATCTTCCATCATAAATCATTCGCTCTACATAATTTTGCTTCTTTCTATCCCAAGAGCCTTGGTAGCATAATGGTTCCATTGTAGAATCATTTTTATAATTGATTATTAATAAATAAAAAAATTAAAAATATTTTCTTATGAGTCCAAAACACATAATTAAAAAAAATAATGTTTTTCGAAAATTGACAGTAAAATGCTTCAAAGAGCTAAACAAATATATAATTTTTCTTATTATTAATAACCGTACTTTCTTCTATTAATTTTTTATTTCCATCTTTGTAAAAATATAACAGTTTTGTGGTGATAGAATTTACAATACAGTTCTGCCTGTGTTAAAACTAATTAGTTTTTTCCATTAAGATGTTTTTGTAAATAACGTAACAAAGGGTAACCTGCTGATAAAAAGATTGGATGAATAAGAGTAGTGATTTAAAATTTCCCAGTTTATTTCGTTTAATTTATCTAGTGTTGTCATTATCAAGTATTGTTTTGTATTTTGTAGATTTGTAAAATAATTTTCTATCAACTAGGAACTTAGTTTTCATTAAACAGGTATTCTTAGGTCAAAAGAATGAAGTAAAAAATCTAATCAATGTTAAAGAATTTAACACGTTCTCTTTTTCACATTTTTGTATTCAATCAATAAAAATCAATCTATGATTTTCTAAACCAATAATTTTTAAATTAAAATATGTGGTTTTCATAGCCATGATTTGAATATGCTTTTAATTTTTTGTACTTTAAAAATATCTGTACTGTGTTATTTTATTTTTTAATTTGTAATTTTATGGTTAATGGAATGTTGTTATTTATATGACTATTTCTGATATTTGTATAGAGTGGTTCAAATGAGATTAACACGTTGAGGACGGCGTAGTTTTTTCTATGTCGCTTCATCGGGCGGCAGTAAAAATCGTACTTTGCTTTATCTGGTGGCGCCTTGCACAAAATGTTGTTTAGCAAAACTTTATACTCAAAAGTGCAGTTTCCTTTTACTATACTATAGCTTTCCTTTTACTATAGCTGATGTGAGCCACCGGTGGTACACGCCGCCAGATAAATCATTCGCGTGTGAACCAACGATGGTACACTCCGCCAGATAAACCATTCGCGTGTGAGCCACCGGTGGTACACACCGTCCTCAACGTGTTAAAGGATTTAGAAATACATTTATTTGTTTACTACCCTTCAGTTTTATTTTGGCCACTTTATATCATGATTAAATTGATAGCAAAATAATGACATTAGTAACGAAAGTAATTGTGAAGATAAACAATACTTCAATTAACTAAGAAAAAATTGAAAATGAAAATTAATTTGACTTTGAGATTTTATATTGTTAATAATTTCTGTTTAAACTTCAAAAACTGTTTGACATACAGCAGTATCAGTAATATTTTGAGTATCAATATATTATACATTACAACGTTTTAACGATGATAGCATCACTATTGAAATTGCATTAGCTTATTGTTGTTATAAACAAACAAAGTGAACAATAAATATTTTTTAAACACTTTTTAATATTCTTTTATATTGGGGATGATAATTTATTTGTATGAAAGTAAATTCACCAATTTCAAAACAAACAGAAACGTGTTAATGCTATAAAAAATGAATTTAATTTCAATGAAGTTTGTAAACAACTAATAACAAAATATTTATAAAAATAAATTTTAATTAGTTTCAAAAAACACGAGTGGTTTTATTGAAATAATTGATATAAATTAGTTGATAGTATAATAAATTTAGATTTATTAACGTTTTAATGTTATAAAAGCCAAATACTGAAATTAGTTGTAATGAATTTTATGAAAAAGAATAATGGATTTTTTAAACTAATTATTGTTGTTAATAAAAAATATAAACTACTTTACCAATATAATGAATGTAAGTTAGTTGGTCATTAATTAAATTTAGATTTATCACTCAATATGTTATGATTATTTTTTGTTAATTACATACACACACACACACATTATATATATATATATATATATATATATATATATATATATATATGTATGTATGTATTAATGTACACTTGTGTAGATAATGAATAAAAACAACTTGTAGATAATTCATCGTAAATATTTAATTATGCACATCATTCATTCGCAGTTTTTCTCTGTTCAGAACATCCGTGTGTCGTGTAGTCAACGAACTGCATATAAAATATTTAGATTGACATATAGTTGAAAAAAGCCACATTACGTGGCTTATTTTTACATTCAACATCCGTATGTGACCGTCCATCCGTCCGTTCGTTCGTCCTTCCTCTCGACTAAAATCCTATTTTATTAATGTAACATGACTAGTGGGACTATAAACTGTACTAGACACAACGACATGACTTTGTTATACGTAATGTGTGCAGGTCGGGTCATGAAACTATAGGTGAAATTGCTGTCTGTTGCCTTTTCTCTCGTGTATAAACCTGTGTCTCGACCATGTCTATATACATACATACATACATACATACATATATATATATATATATATATATATATATATATATTTACGACACTTCTCATGTAAAACAAACGGAACGTTTATAAAAACACATGGAATATTCAAAAGTGTTCTTTTAGATAATACAGAATGCTCAACAATAAAAGAACGCACGCTGTTTCGCTTTTAATGCTCGTATCTCTGGTGTTTGGAATTGAAATCGAGTAGAAAATCTCGCACTTGGATAAACTGGATAAATGATAATGCTTTATCGTTTGTATTGTGACAGCTTTGAAAGAGAATTACAATTTGTAATTAAAAGCAATTTACATCATTAAATCATTACACGAATATGTTCAGTCAGTTGTAAAAATATTTGTATCGTTTGAAAATGCGAAAAGAATATAAAAAAATGGAATTTTGTATAATTGAATTAATTTTGAAGACTTGAAAATGATTTTAGTAATTCTCATTAATAAAATTAATTTGTAATATATATATTTCTTTTATAAAATATTTTACTTTTTTAAAAAGAAATAAAAGAAAAATCAGTACACATATAGATAATAAAATTTAAATACTTTTCTTGAGGTTTTAAAAAATTTAAAATCAATAAAAAATAGTTATAAAGATAAATTGAGATTTTTACACAACAAATAATATAAATTATGTACTTACTAAAATCAGAAAGTGATAAATTTAAACTAACAAAGAAAATTTATTTGAATGAACGAAAATTTCAAACTTATAATTCAGTACAAGCCATTCTGGGATTAAATCAAATATTGATGAGAAATTCTCAATCTTAGACGTTTTATAACTTCTTTTAGCGAAGAAACGGTTGGTTTTATTACAGAAGAGACGAATAAATATCAAATATATACAATGAAAAATGTGGCAAGTGGTGCTCGTACTCATTTTATAATCTTTGATAAGTACTTCAGTTAATAAAGTATATAGTTAATTTTTATTAATGAAATATAAAGCTATTTTATTTGTTCTGATCAATTAATTAAGTGATTTATAGAGTTTTATATAATGTGGAAATGACTGTTTAACGTTTAATAATTTGCATCATTAGCAAAGTTGGGCACAAAGCGACTAAAATATTTCATTAATAATTAGTCATAACTAAGTTAGTTATTAGTCACAAATTATTTTTCTTAATCAATTTTATTAATTTAATTTCAATCACAACTATATATGATATTAATCATTAGCAATGACTTATCACAAATTATTGGTCATTGGTCATGAATATAGATTAGTCAATGTTTACTCTAAGGATTACTGAGAAGAAATAGTAAATGTAAACATTTCCATCATCATTCTGTATTCTTTGATTCTTCTTGCATGTATATTCTAAACCCTAAACTAATATTACACTAAATTCAATCTTAGAGTCCCTTGTGACAATCTTAGACTCTCTTTGTAGATCGTTGATTTGTTATTTAATATCTATTTTTTGAAATTCTTATTCAAGAAATTCATTAAAGAAAACTTATTAAAAATTCAAAAAATAAAATGGTTACTCAAACTGTCTTTGATTAATAATTAATGCTTAAATATAAGTCAGACTAAAATGTAATTGACCAATTGAATCATTTCATACAAATGATTGATATCATCATTAGTAATTAATCATGTGACTAATTTTAATTAGTCGTTACTCACAGATGATTTATGATTAAAACTAATGGTTTATTCATTAGTTCATTTTTTACTGATTATGCTTTAGCCATAATCATAATCATATTTTTTGATTGAATTTTGCTTAAGTTTGTTTATAAATAAGGAAAGTTACTGATATAACTTGGTGGTGGTATATGCCAAATATATATATATATATATATATATATATATATATATATATATATATATATTGTATATGTATTTGTAATAACGACTGTTTCTTTTCATGCGAAAATAAAATATTAATACGGAAGGAAAACAAGAAAATTGAATTATTAAATCACTTCAAGGGTTTGATATGATAAAATTACATTAATACAAACGTTACTGTTCAAATATTGATAAACGACTAGTTGAATTTGTTTCGTATTCTTGTATATAGGATTATGTATTTATGTATTGTTTATGTGCTTTGAACGAACAAGTAAATATTTAATTTCGTACTCAAGAGAACGAACTAAACTTAATTAGACGTTTTATGATTTTCGTTATGTTTTATTTTGCGTATCGTTGTTCTACTTGGAATTATGGAAGTAAATATGTAATGATTTTTTAGTTACATATTCTATTATACAATACATACATACATATATATATATATATATATATATATATATATATATATATTTGTATAATAAAATTTTTAACTAAAAAATCGTTAGATTGAGTTAAAAGTCACTTAAATTGGTGGGTTGGAATGGGATTAAGAACCTTATTTAACTCTCATGGAACTCTAATAAAAAAGTTTTACTAGATTAGCATTGTTATAGAGACCAAGGGCCATACATAAGCAACAAAGGCCATGGCTCTAATGACTAATAGTATATATGGTGGTAGCCAAATAAATAAGACGTTCATAAAATTATTTTTAAATTTATTACTAATGTTTGAGATTTGTCATATAATCGAACTATAAAATGGTCCAAATTAGATTGAAGGATATAACCTTTAGTCTCAATTTATATTTATATTCTTTAATCTCAGTTTATATTAATACATATTTTAGTCTCATTTGGGTTATCCTGTGTAATAATTCTCTGCAAAATAAAATTTTGCTATACTAGTTAATTCTAGAATTTTGTATCAGTGATAATGTATCAGTTAATGTGAGCATTATTTTTAAAATAATGAATATTTTTGTATGACATCATTGAAAACATTTCATTTAATATTTAAGACTGAGAAATTAATATTTGTTTTGAAATTGTGACTAATTCATCTTCACACAAATGAATTATCATCTTCAATAATTACTTATATACATACACACACACATACATACATACATATATATATATATATATATATATATATAAAGGGTGTCCTAGCAGGAGAGCACAATTTAATATGTAAATAAAATGCATATTTTTGAGCTAGCGATGATTTTTTTATTTCATTGCAAAATAGACAAACTACGATTAATTTTTAAACAAAATGTCCTCCACGACTCTGTTTGCACACCTGTGATCTTTTGATAAAATTTTGGATGACTTTTGCACAGATGTGGCTCAATTTCACCAATATGTGACTCAATTTCACCAATCACATGTTCGATTTAGGCCTTGAGCTCTAGAAATATTTGTAGCTTACTAGTATAGATCTAAGATTTCATAAAATTCTTGGTCTTGCTGGTCAATTATTGTTGGCGTTTCACAAGATGACATAGTCTGGACATTGTTGCTGTAATAAATCTATTGTTTCTCAACTAGTGTGACAGATCGCGCCGTTTTGCTGAAACTACATGTTATGAAGGCCCATACCGACCAAATGAGGCTACAAGAATTCGGTTATCGTAGTGTGGTTACAAACGCTATTCACGGTTACTATATTTCAAGGGTCATTTTCGAAAAAGTTTGGCCCAATTACTCCGCCTGTCTAAAAACCGCACCAAACAATGGCTCATTGAGGATGTATCGGTTTCTCATGAGTCACTCGAGGATTCTCTGTGTCTCAAATTCGTCAATTTTGTTTGTTCATGAAACCATCCAGTTCAAAATGCGCCTCGTTATTGAACATGATTTTCTTCGCAGAATTGTCGTCTTCGTCTTGGTTTTCTAGAACTTGAATAACAAGTTTTCATCGTTTAGAATGATTTTTTGGCTCAAATTTATGCATCAATTGAATTTTGAAAGCATAAAAGTGCAGATATTTCGTTAGAATTCATTGTAGAGAGTTTCTCGAAATGTCCAATTTTTGTGCACAACCCCGAATTGATGTTCCTGGATTCTCAGTGACATTTTGATTCACTGCGGCGATGTTTTACATTGATTGGACAGGATGAACAGGTATACGAGTTTCTTGATCTATAACTGATCCAGTTTCTTTAAATTTCTTAAAATCGATATGGTGCATTTCGTCAACAAAAAATTGCACGATTTTTACGAACTATCTCTGTATAATTTTCACCATATTTGTGATGTTTTTTTCACAATAATAACGCATTATACGATTTCGTGTAGCATTCCATGACTAATAATCGCAACAACAGCAGATGATAATTGTTATAATTTAAGAGCCGTCAACCTAATAGAAAAAAAATGACACACAATTTAAAATGTGTCCTCTTGATAGAGCACCCTATATATATGCGTACGTGTTTGGATTTTATGCACTTGAGTAGTTCCCAGTAAAATTTTCCATTTGCGTATAAATGATTTATCTGAACATACGACGGCCAATATAAATATTGTAAACATTGAGGAATGACAAACGTACGAATTTTCAACACAATTCAATCTTTTGTCATCTCGAATTTCATTCTATTTATATACGAAAATAGACAAAACACTGAACGACTATAATAAATAAGATAAGAAATCAATACCGTCCGGACACATATATCATACATAAATTCAAACGCGAAATATATTCTGGAACGAAATTGCAGCTGGGTCTTCGATGTTCATTTCGAAGATATATGTACGTTTGTGTGTAAGGGTGTACCTAAACTCTTCTAATAGTTTCAAGTTTTATATTTTTAGTTTAAGATTGGTATTTTTTCATTTTTATGATCTCTCTGAATTTTTATGTGATATCAAAATACCTGTTGTTTTTTATGAGATGAAATTTTTATTATTAGGTACAATACTAGTTTTATTTTAAAAATAGGATATTTTTAGACTGTTATTTTTTTAACTAAATAACTGAATGTATTGGATGTTATAAAAAATATGAAAAAATGTTTAATGACAGATATATAACTATAAATAAGTTTAACTGAAAGTTAATATTTCAACTTGTAGTTTATTATTTATTTAAAAAAATATTGTACATATATTCTTTACATATTTTAAAAATACGGTGTTTTTAGACTAATATTTTTTACTAAATTGTTTAATGATTACATAGTTGAATATATAGAGTTTTACAATAAGTGTTTCAGAAGTTTAAATGGAAATAAAACAAAAAGTATTTAATTAATTAATTATTTATTTATTTTTATTTTCAGCATATTCTATGGGATTAATGATCGAACACAATTTCACTCATATGATAACCACGACTTCGCTTGATATAGTGCATTCGTTTAGTCCAATATTTAGTCACTTTTTCACATAACTGTGGTTCAATTTCATGAATAACACATTCAATGTTTATTTTGAATGCTTCTGTTGTTTGTGGTCAATAATTTCACATAACCCCACAGAAAATAATCAAATGGAGTTAATTCACATGATTTTGGTGGCCAATTGATGGGTCAATTTTGTAAAATTATGGACTCATTAAACTTTTTTATCAATAAGTCTATTATTTCCGTAGATATATGGCACGAAGCACCGTCGTGTTGAAATTATATATCGTGCAAATCATTTTTGGAAAAAAATCATTAATCATGGTTCGGGAACGCACTCCATTTACTGTAATGTGATCTCCAGCTTCATTTTGAAAAAAAATTGGTCCGATGATACCACCAGCATGTAACACACGCCAGACAGTTATTTTTTGTGGATGCAGTGGTCTTTGTTTAATGATTTGTGGATTGGTTTCACTCTAAATTCTGCAATTTTTTTATTTAGTATTGACTGTAAGTTCATGAAGCGTATGTTAAGTTCTACGAACCGAACATTGATTTTTATAATATGTTTTACAATTTCTAAGTACTGTTGAAGTGTTAAACGTTCCATGATAATTTGCCAAACTATATTGAGTTGAAATGTCAGAATGAAGTTAAAAAAAAATCAAACATGACTACAAACATCTGTCAAAGTTCTGATATTCTCATTGGAGAATCCTGTACTACCTGATATAATAAGCATGAAATAATTTTAAGTTTATTTTAAATATAAAACCTATAATAAAGATTTAAATAACATTTATTACAATATTTTTAAAAAATACTGTAATATAGTTACATTTATTGAAGAATTATGTTAATTAAAATTAGTATTTTTCTAAAAATCTTTTTGATAGCATCATTATTATTCAAATTTCATGCATGAATCAAGAAAATGATTCATGTTTTTTTCACTTTAAAAATGTTTATAACAGATTTACTAAATTCATAAATTTACTTAATTAGAGAACTTTAATATTTTATTGACTTGAAAAAAGTTCAGACGTTACTATTATAAAAAAATTGTTATATTTTGTTTACAAGTTGTAATTTTTTTCTGTCACTAAATAAATTGCCAACTATCATACACATATTATCCAAAACAAAACTCTTTTAAAAGTTGTGAGATATCCTGTATATACGTATATAAGAAAGACACATCGTCTCTACGATTCATTTAAGGTGAATTGAGGCCGATTGCAATGGGACCGAGGGAGTTTTCGTCATGTCGACCAGTTGCTTCTTTCTACATTCTCTTTAGATACATAGTCAGCTATCGAACTTACAGACAGAACGAACGAGTTATATCAACGACAGAACGGAAAATCTACACGTATCTATAAAGACTTACGATTTATGTGACAAACATCTTTCTTTTCATATTATATCACGTGAAAAACTTTCCCTCGTACGATATTATGTACGAAGTTTTATTACTAATGTGATTAACTGATGCCTTTTTCATATAAGATTACAACATTTACTGTGCAATAAATGCGTTTTATTACTTATGACAGATAAAGTATTATTTTTTTTTTGAGATTTATTTTCCTATTGGCATTTAAATTGTCTCTGATTTATGTTTTCGTTTTTCTTTTTCGGATAATAAAAGATTTCGGTAAGAAATTCGATACTGCATGCGTGCGTTCTTCTTGTGATACTGAAAAGATCTTTTTTATTTAGTAATAAATGACATCGTTAGTATAAACGTGTATCGTTATTTTTTTTTGTATATAGAGAAGCAGCGATTCAGCAATGTTTTATCGATTTATATTTTTTTTCTTTTATTCAGAAACAGTGAAAGTTTTTTGTGTAAATGTAAGTTTTAGTATTTTGGTTATTTTTTGTATGAAATAAAAATGTACAACTTTTAATTGGGAATCTTAAAATATAAAAATAGAGAGAGAAGTGTTTAGTTAAACACTGATTTGATGACATCATTATTTTTCAATGAACCTAAATGAACAGGAAATATTAATCGAAGAATCAGATAAAACGAATTAAAAATTGTTTTTATGGTTTAACACAGCGAGACAAAATTAATGTTTATTGATTTTACAAATACAAAAAAGAAATAGAAATAAAAGTTGAGAAATACGTGTATTTAAACAGAGAAAGAACTCGTGAATGAAATGACCAGCATATTAAAAATTAAATTGTGTTAATTTGGAAGAAATGACTATATTATAGAGTAGAATATTCATTATTGTTTAAAGATAATTTTTTGATCAATAAATTATAGTATTAAAATATTGATTTTAATATCAAATTAAATAGCTTCAGATAATATTTAACGGTTTTAAACAAAATAAAGAAACATGAGAGGCATGCAAAGAATACTTCTCAGAGATAAAAAGAGAACTGACTGAATCAGAAAGAAAACACAAGTGACATACGTAAAAAAATTGAAATGGGCCAGCCATATAGTAAGAAGAGAATACCACTAATGGACAACAGAAGTTCGTTAAGAATATAATAAATACTAAGAAGAGTTTCATAAATAGATAGGAAGAAATATGAGAAAATCTGTTGATGAAGAATAAAAGAGAAAAGCATTGGATTGTTGGGATTTGAAAGTTTTTAAAAGGGTTTCATTTATCAATGGATAAAAAGAGAGGTTGCTGCTGATATTGATATAATTTTCATATAAATGCACCATTAAAGTTATTACTCCAGTTCTGACATTTTTTAATTAAATAAATAGTATTTTTTAATATATTTTTAAACTACCATTGTTTCCTTTGTTACTTGGTTTATATAAGTAAGATTTTTACTTTAGATGATATGTATTGAGTTAACAATATATATATATATATATATATATATATATATATAAATCTATAATATTTATATTATTATAATGTTATAAAAGATAAATTCCTATATTGATTTAAATCATTATAATTATTAATAATCTGTGATATAAGATTTCAATTACTGGGCTTGAAAAGATTAATTAATGTTAAGTATTCATGTATCGCATATCGCCGAAACAAAATATCTAGCAATATAGATGAT
>CP092093.1:29427500-29495000 GCA_029203775.1 Neoneuromus ignobilis
TTTCAATAGAGTTCTATTTTGATATAAAATAAACAAAAACAGTTTTGCTGTACAATGCTATCGCACAAATATTTCTTTTGAAAGTGGAATAAGTCCATCCCTAATAATTATAATGAAAACAACTTTCTTATTGGAATTATTATTGATTATTGCTACTTCAGTGCACGCTGCTCGTTAGCAGATTATTATGATGCAATAAAGGATTGCCGAAAAAAACAGCTTCATTTTGTATGAAATGAAAAGAGAAGACTTTGTCTCAACCAAATCTCTAGAAGAGGCAATATCAAACAGAAAAAAAAAATACGGACGGAGAAATTGTAAACTGGCTTAAAATATGTTGGATGAGGTTCAAAAGGAATGAACCTCACAAAATGTTTTATAAAATTAGTATGGAAGAAAATGCTCCATTTAAAACAATTTTTTATTTGGAAAAAAGGGAAGACCAAAAAACCTCAGAAAAATTAATATGTTACCACTTTATAAAACTTCAAGGAGCATAACAAGAGAGAAATATAACGATATGATAAGTTTATTACCTTATATACCACCTATTCACCATAAATATTTCAATATGCTAAGTGTAAAAGAAAACTAAGTTTAAAATATCTTTTTTTTTTATTTAAAGATCTTAACGAAGTAATTTTCATTTTTATATTTTTAATATAACTGAAATAAACTCTTAATAAACTTAGTTATTCGTGTATTTAAATGTCTTCATTTTAACTATTACTTTTTTACATAAAAATCCATTTCAGTAAAGCTTATGTCTATAAAAATATGGACTTAAATTTGCTCTTGTTTTTACTTCTTGTAATATGTTATTTTTGAAAGTGGTATAAGTCCATGTGGAGCTAAAAAATCGTTTATTTTGTAAAATAATGTTAGTAATTATTATTTCATAATAAAATTTAAAAGGTGTATAGTGTAAAAAACATCACTCGAATTGATTAAAGTTGGCCAATATTTTTAAATTAACTCAAATACAAACCCTTAAATATCTCAATATATGAAAAAATGGACTTATACCACTTCAAAAAAACCAGCTCATTTGTTGAATTGAAAAAATGAGAATGTTTTAAAATAGATAATCAATTTCAAAATTATCAGAAATTTGTTAACAAGAATAATTAGTATTACTATTTTTAAAAAATGTATATAAATTTACTAGGTAAATATTTTTTTTTGAATGAACTTTTTGCGTTTATTAGAAAAAAGTTTGGAAAAATTTTATTTATGAAAATATGTGAATATTTATAAAAAAAATACTTTATAAAAATTGTTTATTATTTTACATAAAAAATATTTAGATAACATATATGTATATATATATATATATATATATATATATATATATATATATATATATATATATTGCAAGGGAATTCTAAAAGGTATTTTAATATTTTTTGAATATTGGTAATTTTATTAGAGAAACTTAGAAAATATTTCTGGCTTAAAAGAAGAGATATTAAGTCAAATAGAAAAGTGACTTCAATACATTGAATCACGATCATAATCATCTCGAAATTATAAATCTATGGAAAAGATTTAAAAAAATAAAAATGAAAGAAAATATAATTTGATGGATGTTATAATAATAGTTAAAAATATAAATTGAAAATGGACCAATCATATAGTATAATGGGATAATACAAAAATAAACATTCTGATAAAAATAATTTTAATTTTTTATAAAAAATATTTCGATTTCTGTAACTGGTCATTTTATATTACTTATTTTTTAAAAGAATATTAACTAAAAATTTAGAAAATATCGAATAATTTTTAAATATGAATTATTTTCTAACACCTGAATATACTATTTGATAAATTATATAAAAACAAAGATTTAATTATTTTAAAATATATATTTATTCAAATATCTATATATAACATTTAGTTTATGTAAAAATTGAATGAATATAAATTTACAAACAACAATATATAAATACCATAAAAAAATATTTTTATAAAATTATATATTACTCTATGTAGTATATACATAAGTGATTTGAAACAGTATATGATTTTTTGAAAAACGTATTTTACATTTTGACAAGAAGTACTCAACATAGTTAAAATATTATTTATCAAACTCTATACCCACACTCAAATATATATATATATATATATATATATATATATATATATATATATGTATGTATGTATGTTAATATTTGTGTACGTTTGATAAATGTATGAATATATGTGTAAAAACTGTTTGTGTTTTTATAAAATGACAAACGAATATATGGAACATCGAGTAAATAGTCGTAATTTTATAAAACTTCGTGACTATAACACGAACTGAGTCAAAATATACACCTGTTGCTGACACTAGCTGTTCATATCTAACATTTTTGAAAAATGACTGTCAGAGTTGACGCTTTCGTTTACTGTTATCAATCACACGAAGTTCCACTTTCAGAGAAACAATTTTCTTCAAACCGGTTATTCCCTAGAGGCGTTTACGTACGACACGTTGAATTTCCTTTACTCTTCGTCATATCGCACGAAGAAGAAATTTTATGATTTAATTTAAAAGAAAAACGAGACGGCTCGTAAATCAATATCGTGCAATAACGATTCGACTTCAACTGATTACAACGTAAGCTATACAATTTAACTGAATCGAGATGTCCGGAAAATTCATTCTGATATGTAACAGAAACCGGTTCAAATCTGTTATTATGAAATTACTGACGTAGAAAACGTTACACGATTTCATTTAATACAAGAATGTTGAATTGAAAAAAGTAATCCATTATTTTTCACTATTTTTCTTATCTGTACAATATATAAAATATAGGGTTTTCCAATAAGAATATCAGAATTTTGATAGCTAGTGTCAGTCATGTTCGATTTTTTTAAGTTCATTTTGACATTTCAACTCAGTAAAGTTTGGTAAATTATCATGAAACGTTTAGCACTTCAACAACATTTAGAAATTGTAAAAACATCAATAGACTTATTGAAATAAAAGTTTAATGAATACATTATTTCCGAAATGGACCCACTAATTGGTCATCAAGATCGTGTGATCTAACGCCATTGGATTATTTTCTCTCGAGTTATGTGAAATCATTGGTTTATGCTGATAAATCACAAACAATAGAAGCATTAAAAATAAACATTAAACATGTAAATCATGAAATTGGACCACAATTATGTGAAAGAGTGACTAAAAATTGATCTAAAGGAACGCATTATGTTAAGCAAAATCGTTGTGGTCATATGAGTAAAAATGTGCTCTATCATTAATGCCATAGAATATTCTTAAAAATAAAAATAATAAATAACTAACTAATTAAATATTTTTTATTTTATTTTTATTTAAAATTCTGAAGCGCTTAGTGGAAAACCCTATATTATGAAAGATATAACAATTTGTATATTTGATATTGATACTTTTTTAAGTTAACCCATAATTAACTTTTTATTAAAATTAAAATTTGTTAAGAACGATAACTGATGCATATTTTAAAGCAGGTAGAACAAGTGACAGTTAATAATTTTGAAATTAACTAGCTAGTATATTAACCGACTACAAAATTATAGAACGTGCTATAAAAAACTGCGATTTCAATGTTTTCCGGTCAGAACTTTGAGCTTCTTTTAGAGTCAGTATGTTTTTATGTCAACAGTATGATAGTAATAAAAAGTGACCTCCATTATGATACGAGACGAGCAAGGACTATACATGAAGACTGGATCTACTTAAAAGGATCATCTCCCTTGAGATAAATGCCTGGGATCGTTTTTGTTACATCTCGTTAATGAAATATTTAATTTTTTATGAGCTAGTGAATGAACTACATGTCTCGATTTTTGTATTTATAACAGTGACAAAATTAAAATAGTAATAATTTATTAAGTATAAAACGAATCTTTTGAACTATAATGGTACTTTGTTATAATTTGATTCGTGACATTGAAAATTTAGTATAGTTAAGTGTATATCTATTATTAATTCAATTCTCTATATATATTTTTCATTCAAGTTTTTTTTAATATTGATTATTTTATGATTTATTATATACATTAATATAAAAGTTAGGTAATTGAAAACAGTAATTAAAAATGAGATACATTTTATTTGATATGTTATAAATTTCAATAAGTTTCATTTTTTTAAAAAAATATATAAATACCACATTTTATTGATAAATATCTTAAATAATGTTGCATGGATCTAAAAAGGTGATATAGACATATGATTGAACTTAATCTTTAAAAAATATAATGAATATATAAGCTTTTCAATAAGAATGCCTGAACTTTGATAGATGATGACAGACAGTTTGAATTTTTTTAACCTCATTTTGATATTTAAACTCAGTACAGTTTAGAAAATTATCATGGAACGTTTAATCCTTTAACCGTTATGTTACTACCCGGGTACACATGTATCCATTTTCGCCTTTGCGTTGAAGCCAATAAATTTCTATGGGAAGGATCGTTTTGCCCAGTCAGATCCTCATTATTTGAGAAATTTCGAGAAGATTTAGGTATTTATAATTTTTTTTTATTAAAAGAATATTAATTCAAATGACATTTAACTGATATACCTCTCTAATTACTACTCGGGTACACATGTACTCATAGGTATTTTGTAAAAGGCAGGAATAAATTAAATAAATAAAAAAAATTAATAAACACTACATTATAATTATAGGACTTTATTGTATCTTCAAAAAAAAGCTGAAAAATGTCATTTTTCGGAAGGTGATGGACAATTTTTACAAACTGAACACGTCGAAGAATGTTCATCATAAATAGGTTTCTGGCATTGTACAAATGATTAGCGAGTCTTTCTTCTCCGTTTATGCGGTGCTGCATGACAAATGCAGCAAGAACCAACGACGATTTTATGATCACGTTGAGCTGTAATAGTAGTACTCGTAGATGTAGAAGCAATCGACGCAAAAGTAGATGCAGTTTGTATGCAAGACATTGACTTCATTAGCATGCTCTTGATCGCTAATTTTGTAGACAAGTTTCTTGTAATTTGTACATTGAGGAAACGGTCTTGAATGATTGGAAGACAAAGCTCTTCTTCTAATTGTCTCAAAAATACTCGACGCTGATTTGTCTTTTTCTTGAGCATACAGTTATTTTCGAAATAAATAATATATGCTGCAAGAGCTGCAATATTAACGATATTAAAGAACAATGCAAGTGGCCACCTGTTTATACGCATTCTCACATTATAGCGTCCTACTAATTTGTCCATAATATCTACACTAGATTTTGTTTTGTTATAAAAATGGATTATGTCGGGTTTATCTTTGAGTCCAGTCATTGCGTCGTCATGATGTATCGATGACAAAACTATGACGGTTTTATTTATTTTTTTGGGACAAATGAACATATTGTCACGTTGTCGTTATATCCAAATAATGAAGAATTTATTTTTCGAGATTTTGTCTGTGTCATTTCTGCAGGAATATATTTTTTATTACGTTTCAATGTCCCAACGACTGTCAACTTTCATGATAGTAAATGTCGTGCTAACGGGAGAGTTGTAAAAAAATTATCCATGGTAATATTTCGGCCTGATCTTTTGAACGGAGCCACCAACTCTTTTACAACTCGCTCTCCTAAATTTTTTTCTCTATCCGATACTGATTGTCCAGTATAAATTTGACCAGTGAGAGGATAGAAGTTTTCCGCATTACAAATTCACCATATTCGCCAGATATACGAATTTAGGGCCGTGATAATGACAGTTTGTTATGGGGTACACGTGTACCCCGGGTGTTAATCAATGTGGAAAATTTCGGGTAGTAACATAACGGTTAAACCGCTTAGAAATGGTGAAAACTTATAGTGACCAATGTTCGGTTCGTAAAAGTTAACATACGTTTCGTGAAATTTACGGTTAACACTAGATAAAGAAAATTGCAGAATTTGGAGTGAAAGCAGTTTATAAGTCATAGAACAAAGACCACTACATCTACAAAAAATAACTGTTTGGTGTGCGTTACAGTCTAGTGATATCATCGGACTAATTTTTTTCAAAATGAAGTTGGAGATCACGTTATAGTAAATGGAGTGCGTTACCGGACTATGATTAATGAATTTTTTTCCAAAAATGATTGAAAATGGTTTGCACGATAAGTGGTTTCAATAGAACGGTGCTACGTGCCATACGCCTATGGAAACAATAGACTTATTGAAATAAAAGTTTAATGAGTTCATTATTTTATAAAATGGCCAGACTGAGAAATAGAGAAACATTAACAATATGTTTTCTATACATTTAGAATAATAAATAATATAATGAAGAGTAAATTAGTGTTGAGCCTGGAATGGAATACATACAACCTATATGTACTACCTGCTTACATTTATGAGTCAAAAACTTAAGACACTGAATTTCAAAATGAAACAAGAAGGATTAGCAAACAATGAAACATGGAAAGGATAATGTTAGAAATTTATTAATGTAATCGAAAAACTTATAAATCAATATAAGAACATATAAAGATAATTGATGTAACAGAACAAATAAAATCGATTAAATTAGCATGAACAGGACATATAGTAAGAAGAAAAGACAATATATAGACACAAATAATTATAGAATAGCGATCAAGAGGCAAAAAGAAACCTAGGAAGAGTCCTTATTAAAGATGGAGGAATGGTATTGTAAAGTATTGTGGAGGTAAGGGATGGATTGGATGTGCTACGGATCTGAAACAATAAAAAAATTTTGAGAAAACATTTAAGAGAACCTAATGATATTTAACAAAATATAAATACAGTAGTGGGTTGATGTAGGTTTTTATGATGATGATGATGTATATTTGACATTATATATCTTTTTTCACTGATCGATTAATATTATTGTTAGAATTATAGATAAAAAATAATATATAAATTAAAAATTATGATACTTTAAAACAGTTGTCTTTTTGAATATCCAATAAAATGGAATAAGTTATATTGCTTTTTCTTTTTAAAATTGAAAATATACTTGAAAATAAAAAATATCAGTTCATTATGACTCAATAAAAATATATATAGTCTGTATGAACAGTACTGTGTTCATGCAACCTACGAAGCTTTTTTGCACTCACTGTATTGAATTGATGGTTTTAACAACTCTCAGCAGCATCTCGTAGTGCATTGAACCCTTTTTATCCCGTCACAAACAGAGCATTACATTACTTGACTACAGTTTTAGTTTAATGATGTTTGACGTGGATGATTCACCCTTGAAATGAATTCTTTCATTGTTATATTGTTGTGTGAGATCCACGTTTCATTTCCAGTAAATAGGTGCTTCAGAAATGAATCAAGACTATGACAAATAAGAAGAAAATATGATTCATCACATAGCATGATTAGAAATAAACATGATGCATATTTAAGTGTAAATATTTTTATATTATTTTTTGCAAGTTAATAACTGTAAATCTGTCTTCATCTAAATAATATTGTTACAATTTACAAATCGTTATAATTTAGTATAATCTTTTCTGAAATATTTATTACAAATTGAGAAATGTTTCAACCATTTGTGATTAAAAAATGTGGCTTTTCTAAAACGAAATGTATTAATGAGTTATTTAATTTCTATTTAAACGGAAATTTAGCATTAATTTTGCTAATTATTATTTAATTTTATATAACCTTAGTTTTTTATTAATTTTGTATGCTATTAAAATGCAAAATGTATCTGATGTTTGATAACAAATTAATTTTAAAAAAATCGCCTGTCTATTTTTTTACTGAAAATATTAATGTTGCATGTTTGATATCATAACTATAAAGTTTATATTAATTTATAATATTAAGTAACCAGGAAAATTTTGACGTTTTTGAAATTAAAATAATAGCATTTGCATTTTTTATTTAAAATTATTTTATTTGTCAAAATAGTCATCTTTACATTGAACTACCCTTTCCCAATGAGAAGATAATTTATAAATTTTATTTTTATAAAATTCGGAATTTTTATTTTCAAATAATTGAAAACTACTTTTAACACCGTGTCACTGTTAATTTCTTTACTACGCATATGGTTATCTAGTAACAAAAATGATTCGAATATCTTAAGAATACAACAAATTAAAGAGAATTTCCCATTCTAAATTCATTATCTTTTCTCTTATCGTTACCGTGAAATGCGGTCAAACATTATTTGCAAAAATAAAACTCTGAATATTTACCAATGCTGGTTGTTTTTGTTGTAATGGGTTATACATTTTTTATAGCTATTTACTGTAAACGGTTGCTATGAGGGTTTGATCAATTTGTAAATACTTATAATGAATAATTATTTTTTAAGTCTACAAATATAGAGAAAACATTTTCTTGAAGTCAATTTTGCTTTAGGTATTTATAACAAAAGGTCATTTGATGATATAAATAGTAACTACGTTTATAGTTGGAATAAAAAATCTATTTTTTGTCACAGGTTAAAATTTGATCCAAAAAGTTTTGTAATTTTGGCTGTGAAATAAGAAATACACAGATGTTAAAACACTATAATTTGTTGTATTTCGTTACTTATTTTGAATTCTTCAGTAAGCTGTTGACACATTAAATTTGAATTTGTTTCAATCATAATTCATCGATATTTACTTTTAATATTCGGTCTGATCTGGTTTCGTCTTCAAACGATTCATCGTTCAAAGCAATTTTTTTAAACTACCTCTGAGGATTTTTTGATGTTACTGTCCTTTCTTCAAATATGGTACAGATTTTTCTTGTAATTTCAACAGTGTTAGAATCATGTTTGAACTCATCAAGTAATTATGAATGTATTTTTTGCATAGACATTTTGAAGGGTTGAAATTAATTTTAAACTAAGTGAACACATTGAGATAGAGTAAACGAATAAAACAAGGTATGTACTTTGTTGCTCAGTCAATATTCTGAGTAATCAGTCACATCATACATAATTAATTCTTGAAATTATGATACATGTAAAAACGACAGAACTTCTTAGCTACGTTATATTAATTCAATTTTTTATTATCTTTAGTATTGTACTTTTATCGTATATAAATCATTTACATTACCCTAATAAAAAGCATTATTTTATTATATTTAGGTATTACCTTGAATTATATAAAATTATGTTAAAGTTACTTCGCAAATATATGCTTGTTTAAGCTTTGCATATCTTAAATACGACGCTATTTTATATAATAATTTATTATATTTCTTATTAGCGTATTATAAAATCTGAATTTCATGCAAAAACAACGATGTTAAGATCTTAATAATTTTTTATAGAAAAACATTAACATTTCTATGAATATTATTAAAATGTTTATAAATACAATTTGTTACAAAAGCAAGCAAACCATTACAAATTTCGTTATAAAATTTCAATTAGTGTACAAAATATTGATTTTCAGATCGAACAAGTCCAAGAATAATTTCTTTATAACGGCGTTTCTTTCCACTGTTAATGTCTTTCGTATTACCGTACTGTACGGCTTTAACGACAAACTCGCTTAATCTAAACCACAAATGTGTACACACGTATACAATTCTTTCGTCGTGAGGTCACGTAACACTAATTAAAAGTAAGTTTGTACAGCTGCAACATAAATATAGGAAAATTAACACGAGTTGTACTTAAACAAACGGGCCCCGGCACAACAACGAAACGAGTGTTTTATGATGCAGTACAAGCTCTCCGACGTCAGTTTCTTTACAATAATGGGAACAGTATCTTTATTTTTATTCTTCTGTACGAGTTTGTACAAGTATTGTTGCACGTCTTTTCAAACATTTAATGAATAATTATTATTACGGGTTGTTTTGTTTACTTTTTTTGTTGTTTTTTTCTTTTAATGTTTTCATGTTCTAGACTACATCGTGTACAATAAAAATGTAAAAGACTTTTTCTACTTTATAGTATTAGGAGTATAAATTAAAAATAAAGCTCATAGAGAGATGGTAATAGTATGGATTAAAAAATATTTTCATTGAACAAATGTATTTTTTTAAACTAAATATCTTGTATTAGAAAATCTAAATTTCTCGTCATTCTTCTTGCTATTATTGGTGTTTAAATAAAATGAAAAATTGAGCAGGAAGGTTATAGAAAAGCCAAAAAGAGACAAAATAAGAAGAAGCTTGGTTAAAAAACAAATCGGACAGCAAGTCGTTAATTAAATTAAAGAGAAGAGACAATTAAACCATTTTGGGCACCTGTATAGAATTTCAGAGAAGAGAATAATAAAATAAGTGTTGGAAGTAAGGTTGGAAGAAAGTGGAATAAAATGTAGGTAGAGAAAAATTTCGTTGAATGGAATTGAAAACTTTATAAGTAAGAGAGGGAAGAAAATGGTAGAGATAAAGAAAATGGAAATGAGTAGAGAGAAATGGCAAAAACAGATAGAGGCTCATCCTATTTCTGAAAAGAAAGACATAAAAATTGACCATAGTAAAGAGTATATTTAAATCGTTTTATTTTTTATATTTGACCAAAAATGTATTAAAGTAGTGCATAATATAATTTTCAATATTTATGAGAAGAATTATGTTCATATCAATTATGTTAATACTTTTGTGAATGATTGTTTAAAAGATTTAGAAACGGCGTTTTTGATATAGAATATAATGAACATTCTGGACAAGAAAAACATTTGAAAATAATAAATTGAAAACATACTTAGATAAAAATTCAACTCAATCAATTATTGATCTTGATAAAACATTACGATTCGCCGAAATAATATTTTTCAATGTCTGCAAGACATGGAAAAGATACATAAAGGAAGGAATTGTGTTCACTTAAATTGACAGAAGAGAACAAAGTGAATCGTTTTGATACAAAATTTATATTTAATACAATATTTACCTAATACAAAATTTGAATGTTTTTCAAATAAAGAGAAAAGTTTTTGTATCAAAAAGTTAATTTACGATGAAAAGTGAATATATTTTTATAATATAAAATATGTCATTAAAATATGAAGCCTAGATTTTGGTTTTATTAAAAAAAAACATGTGTACAGGGAAACATGTGTATAGTTTTTTTTTAAAAAAAAGTGCAAATCTAGGTGTCACATTTGAATGACCCTATATAAAAAGGAGTGCCTATATTCTGATCAATTATCTATATCAACACTAAAACGATACATCTATACACATACACACACACACACATATATATATATATATATATATATATGTATATATATATATAAGTCTCTTTATATTTCTAAAGATTTCTCACAAAACTTTCACTTCGCCCAATTCAACAACATTCTTTTTCAGTCCATTTTGACAATTTTTTTAATATCTCTGTCCCATCTACTCATGGGTTTCTTCCTGGGCCTTTTTATATATTTTAGGTTCTAATCAATAAATTCTCTGGTCTATCGATGGTCTTCTTTTCTTGCTATATAATCATTCTAATAAAAATGTCAGAACTTTGATAGCCGATAAAAATCATATTCGAATTTTTTTCACACTCATTTTGACATTTCAACTCAGTAAAGTTTGGCAAATTATCATGGAATATTTAATACTTCAACAACGTTTAAAAATTATAAAAACTTCAATATACTTATTGAAACAAAAATTTAATGAATCCATTATTTCACGAAATGATGAATCCATTTCGTGTAACTCATGAACGTGTAATTCATGAAATTGGACCACAATTATGTGAAAAAAGAGTGGTTAAAAATTGGACTAAACCAATGTTCTATGTGAAACGAAATCGTGGTAGTCATATGAGTGAAATTGTGTTCCATCAATAATGCCATAAAATATGATTAAAAATAAAAAAAATAATAACTAATTAATTAAATACTTTTTGTTTTATTTCCGTTTAATCTTCTGTAGTGCTTACTGAAATCTCTTTCCTTTTCTCTCTCTCTCTCTCTCTCTCTCTCTATATATATATATATATATATATATATATATATATATATATATGTATACATACATATTCTTTTCTTTTATTTATTCAGGACGTTAAAAGCATTCATCAGTTCTTTTAATTATAAAGAAGACTTATAGAACGCCCTGTTAATTTTTAATTTCGAATGAAAATAACATTTTAAAATAATACGTATAATTAAGATGCTTATAAAAATCAATTATTTATAAAATAACGTAATATATTTATACATTATTTGTATATACGTATTCTATTTTGAAATTTTGATTTGTTGTCAAAGAAAATTGAACATAAATTATTCAGGTGCCTGTTGAATAGCATAGCTGTGTTCTGTATATATTTTCTTAGGGGAATTTCAACATATTTACAATGTATTGAGTGAAACACCTTGTGTATCCATTAATATTACGATCATGTTTTTGTGTCACAAGTCAAAGGTAAGGACATGTCATACTTAACTACACTCGAACGCTCTATATTTTAGTACGTCGGCTTTAATAATTTTATATATTACAAAATATTTGTACATGTGTATATATATATATATACGTTTTATATTTTTCTTATCGCAATTGTTTACTTTAAAAAAACGAAAAAGTACAGTAATATAAAATAAAAAGCATTGAAAAGATAAATATAACACGAATACCGCAATGCAGATTTCATTTATAAACAAGTAACGTGTTGCGTCGGGAGGCAAAAAAGTGAAACGACGTCGGCAAATATCGACGATACATACAAAAAAGTACATACAACGCTAATCTCATTTCGTAGTAGCAGACGTGAATCGATAAGAAAATATACGAGTCGCGTAACGAACGAAAAGAAGAAGCTTAACAATTTCTCGTTCGTGCGTCTGAATATATATCGTATTCGTAATAGATGTGACAATGATAATCATTTTCCGTAGATTTCAACGTTGGTCGAGCATCGTGGGGATGGCGGTGGAGGCGGCGTTCGAGGAAGCGGGAGTAGCGCCGCGACGCCAGCTGCATGGTCACGCGTTGGCCAAGCGGTCAGCCTCGCCGTTGAACGATTCGTGACAGTTGGCGAAACGATCGCTGACGATCACACTGAAGTGCGGCAAGGGATGTACGAAGCGTGCAAGGAAGCTCGACAAGCAGGTAGGAAATCGAATCGGGTTTACTTATAATGATTTTCAAACGAGACGTTTCTGAAGTAATGAAATGAAACGTTGCGGAATATTCAGTCATTAAATCTCGTTCAATTTTGAATATTGGAAGCAGCGTTGAACTTTTATTCATTCTTAATATTCCCGTTATTTATATAGTTAAGTCATTTTTACATGAAATAATCATTTACCTTAACACGAAAGTAATTTATAAATGAATCACTCGTCTCAACACTGCAAGATTTTATAAAAGTATTCAATGTTGATAGCTATGTTTTCATCATTAGAGTGTTACATCATAAAATCTGCGTTACGTTATAAAGAGACAGAATTCATGCCAAAAAATAAACTCAAAAGTTTTGATTTGATGAAATTATCTCTCGATTTTCATACTTATTCGATATTTTGGAATTTTTCACTTTTTAAACAGATTATAGTGGGAGGATAAAATATTTAAGAGATTGACGTCGGTGTGTACCGACTTAATAATCTGAATGTTTCATTTTGACGTTGACATGGTTGATTGATTAAAGTTTAATTCCTCTTTTTGACATTTAGGATTATTAAGATATATCCAATTTTCATTATCAGCAACACTTCGTTACAATAAACTTTTCTTTCTTCATTTGAAAAGCAAAAACATGCATATATTGACACTGATCAATATATTTTCTTCCGTCAATTCTTGTTGAATTAATTTTTTTATTGTGCATCTTTCTCATTGTTTATAAAACATCAAGGAATAGTTTATTGATTAACTCCTAGTGTTTTTGTAAGGTTAGTAATCGATTGAACTGAGTTTTCATATAAGAACATTTGCAATTCATTTTTTGTACAACATAATTCACAACAATTATTGGATATAAAACTCTCCTTATAAGTTTCAAAAAAATTTTTATGTATTTCATTAACACTTTTCTTTGATCGAATATAAAAAATAAAACGTAAAAAAGCCATCTTATATCACAATGAAACAATGCTAATTTCAGAAAAATTACATATCATTTAATTTTTCTTATACAGGATAGTCAATGTTAAAAAACGAAAACATTAACCAGTTGTGCTGGCAATTAATTAACATGCACGCGTGGCAAATCCGTCTAAAGCAATTCGCAGCGAGTTGGTATTTGAAATCATTTTTTTATAAAGTTTTAGACATACACACATATTAACATTATAGTAAAACTCTTAAATTGATTAACAAATTTATTAATAATTTTTGAAAAGGAGTATTTCTTAGGTTTTGGTATGTTCGTTATTTTACCGAATAGAATAGAGGTATTAAAAAAGTCCATATCCATTAGATAAAAGAATATTTTTCTGTAATTTTTTGCAAATTTTCCCATTAAAGGAAAAGATGATAAATAGCTATCTTGCAGGCCTACTCCACCCATACTATCATTGCAATCTAAAACTATATTAGGTTTTGTAATGTTTCCATTTTGGTCTATATAATTTCTACATTTTTTCTTTTTTGTTACAATCATTTCTGCTTTGGAATGTTTTAAAGAAATTAAATATATATCTTTTTTGTCCTTCCATTTTACAGCTAAGATACCATTATAAGATCTTAAAAGAACTTATAAAATGTTTTTAATTTTGTCGCTGCGAGATCTTTTAGCTTATTCTTTCTATTAGATCTGACTGTTCCGATAGTATTAATTTTTTGCAAATATAATTTCCGATACAGTTTTGGTGACGAATACCAGTTATCTAAAAAGAGGGTGTGTACAAAATCAACTAAAGGTCTACATAAATCCAGTACAACATTTTCTGATGCGCTATTATCAGAATAAAATAGTTTTTTGATAAAATAGTTTTTTATAATAATAAAAAAAATATTGTGTTTTGTAGTTACTTGATTATTATTCAATGAAAATATGTAAAATTAATAAAGTTCTACAAAAAAACACTTGTATGTCTTCAAAACAGAAGTGTGACACTTGTTAACCGAACTCCGATATTATTTTAACTTAGCAAAAATCACACGACGTGCTATGTACGTCTTATCGACAATTTGTACAGATAGCAGTTGACGTACATAGCACGTTATTCCAGCGCAATTGGTTAATTGAAAGGAAAATTTATAATGTGATTATTTTAATTTGCTTGCGACTTTACTTTCAATGCATACCCCTAATAAATTTCCATAAAAATGATATTAATCTATTTATTTCAGGTGCTGCTATAGAAAGACTATGCGATGCAGCTAGCGAAGACAGTGCAGCAGATCGAGGCGGAGTCGTTCGTGCTGCAAGAGCTCTTCTTGCATCTGTAACGCGCGTCCTATTACTTGCCGACATTGTAGTCGTTAAACAGTTGTTATTAGCGAAAGACAAGGTAAAATCCAATTCACTGACTATAAAACTCTTTGAACTACTGAATTAAAAATCAAACTTTCTGCATAATTGATACAAATTTATACTGTAATGAATTCCCGTCTTTAACGAGTCCATTAGTGACAAATACATAATTTAATTAAATCAGCTCTAATTACATTTCCTGTGTAGAGTTATACGAACGGCGGAATTTCAATTTCCAAGTCACATTTTAGTTTTAAACGAGACGAGATTTTTTTGCATTCAATTAATTGTTCGCGTTCAATGGATAATTACATCTTTGTGAACTCAATTAGGGTAAAAAGAATATAACTAAAAACAATTTCATTCAATTGTGATTACGAACTTTTTTCTGTTGGACGGTTGAGAATTTCGTTTCGAAACTGAAAAACTTTACAATTGTGTCCCAGTGACATGTATTTATGGCGTTGACGTTGTCGTGTTCGTTTGTTGGTTTGTATAAACGTTTACGTATCTATGTATAGAACTTGTTAAGGATTTTATTGGTAACGAAATTGTCTTCTCGAACAGAGCTAACGTAAAGTTTTATGCAATATTGAACGAAAGTTTGATAATTCAACGAACGCTGTTTCAATACAGAGTCTTGGATTGGAATTATTAAGAAGTTGAGTGTAGAGTTTTAGATAATAATAAAAAGTTTCCTCTCGAGAACTTTGGCGAAGAGTTTATATTTTTTATATATAAACATATTTCATAAATATACAAATATATACACATATACATAAATATATATATATATATATATATATATATATATATATATATATGCATGTGTGTGTATTTTGAACAACATTCCATATATATCATTTCAAACTAAATATAATATTTGTTGTAGAAAATTTTCAAGTATTTCATTAATAATCATGAAAACTTTCTTAATGGTTTAGTGCTTAATAGAACGAGACTTGACTTTTAAAAAGCTGCCATTTGTTGTTTTTCTTCTTAGAAAACTAATTTGAATAGTTCAAAAAGTTTCATAAATTATTTCAATTCACTTTTATATAAACAAGATATTATTTTAGCTATTAAAAGAGTTTGTCCTTAAAATATCTAATAAGTGTTAAAAAATAACAATAATGTTCTGTACAATTTAATAATTTGATCGAATGAATAATTATGTTCTGAAGATAATAGTATTAGCATCATTCATCATCATTATTTTCAATATCTGTTAATCCTCTGATAACATAATATAAAAGCCATTTTTAAATTGTAATATATATACATATATATATATATATATATATATATATATATATTTATTTCAATTTTTAAAAGTAATTATAAAGTGCCAATTTTCATGTTAAACATTTTTGTGAAAAATACATTTTGGGCCTCTTTTTTAAAAAATGTCTCAAGCCAAAAATTATTTGAGCAGGGGCGTTATCATGGTGCAAAAGCCAATTTTTGTTCTTCCGCAAATTCGGATGGCGGATTGCTTGCAAATTGCGCATAACTTGCAGGTAATATTCTTATTTACTGTTTACCCTGTGGCAAGAACTCATGATTGCAATCAAAGAAAACTGTAAGCAAAACCTTCACATTTGATCGAACTTGGCGTGCTTTTTTGGTCTTGGTGATCCGGAATGCCTCCACTGGGACGATTGAGTCTTAGTTTCGACGTCATAACCGTATACCCATGTTTCGTCACCAACCCTGTCGAGTAAATCTGGGTCGTCGTTGACGTCATTCAATAGCTCTTGGGCGATGCTCATGCGACGGTTCTTTTGGTCGAAATTGAGCAATTTCGGAACAAACTTCGCTGACACACGTCTCATTCTAAAACACCCGAAAATTGATTGGCACGAACCAAACGAGATGCCAATATCATCAGCAATTTCTCTAATGGTAATTCGACGATTCCCCAACACTATTTTCCTTCACTTCTTCAACGTTCTCATCAGTTGTTGACGTGCTGGGGAGTCCAGAACGAGGTTCGTCGTTGGTGTCTTCTCGGCCTGCTTGGAAGAGTTCTACCACTTGTAAACATTTTTTGTCTTAAAAGTAGACTCATCGTATGTCACTTTCAACATTTCAAGTGTTTTGGAGCACTTGATTCCATTTTTCACACAAAATTTAATGCAAATCTTTGATCCATGATTTTAGCGGAAAATTTGGATGAATCTCTCTCTCTTTCTCTCTCTCTATATATATATATATTATATATATATATATATACACATACATACAAACATACATACACATGCATGTGTATATGTATTTGAAGAACAATACACATTTATTATTGAAAATTAAATTAGTGTCTATTGTAGAAAATGTTCCTGTATTTCATTAATAATAACAGAACAAATTTATAACTGATTAGTGTTTAATAAATGTAACTCCAGTTTTCAATAATTAACAGTCTAATTTATTTGAATAATTTGAAATGTTTGTATAGTTTCATAAATTATTTGAATTCACTTTCAAAAAAATAAATTTACGTTTCAGATATTAAATGATGTTTTTGTTATTATCTTATTTAATAACAACCTTAGATATTTTAACGATAATTAATCATTACTACGTCCATTTTTCTAAATAAATATTATAAAAAAATAAATTAAACTATTTTTGATATTTTAGAAAGAAATCTTTTTAATCAATTTGAACCTAATCAAATATTCTATTTATATCATCTTATAAATGTTGAGAATCTAACAATGAAATAATTTGCATATAAATTACACAGACGGCAGCAAAAAGTCGATTGTTTGAATTAATTCGACTTGAGTTATCGTTAATAAATGTAATTAATAAAAGAAGACCAACTAAATTACCCCGAGATTCATCTTATTATAATAAAATTTGATTAAGTAATTTATTACAGATTTTTAATATTTCGTTTTTTCAAATGGCTCTGTTTAATTTGTAAAATAATTTCATGATTTTTAATATTTTCCCGAATAACTTAATTATATTTAATTTTAAAAAGTATTTTAAAAAATGATTACATCTAAAGTAACTAAATCATAATTAATTCATATTATTTATTACATTTCGAAAAGTATTAAGAACAGTTAAAATTTTAAAACCGACGTCAGAAAAGATCTGATTCTTCAAATAAAGCTCATATTTCAAAGTCAGTGTTTCCTTTTCAAAAAAAATAAAAAATCACTGACAAGTGGAAAAACGAATTGAACTTTAAAACTGGAATTTCTTTTCTTTTCAGGTACAACGTAGTTTAGGTAGATTAGAATCAGTCAGCAATTTCACGGAATTTGTGAAGGCGTTTTCTCAATTTGGTGCCGAAATGGTCGAGTTAGCGCATCTGACAGGTGACAGACAAAACGATTTGAAAGATGAAAGAAGGCGAGCACAAATGGCGGCTGCTAGACAAGTACTTGAAAGGTCAACAATGATGCTTTTGACAAGTAGCAAGGTTGGTGTTTTATTGTATTATATATATTTATTTCTTTACAAATTATATACATATATACATATATATATATATATATATATATATATATATATATATATATATATATATAGACAGATAGATAGATATAAAATTGTCTTCTGTGTCAATAAAGTAATTAACGATAATAAAATATTTATCCTTCTTGTTGTTTCATTAACAGTAATTAGTATTGCGTAGTTATGAACGAGTTTTAACAACGGGTTTTAATGTAGAAATAATTATATTAGGAAATGTGAATTGAAAGTTAAGTCGATAAATTGTATTAGAACTTTTTAACTTTAAATATAATTAATGTTATCTACGGACGTTATTATAAAGAACTTGTTGTTTTTTTTCAATATATTGTATTAAGTTTCGTACTTTATATATTTTTTGTTTATTTAATTAAATTTCTAATTTTTATAATTAAATATTGTATGTTATACAAACTAAAAATCAGTTACCGAATTTAAATATTATAGAATATTTATAAATATAATTATAAATTCAATGAAAACATATGTAGTATTGAATAAAAATGATTTTAAGTTTTTATAAAAAAATGAAAAAAATATTCATTTTGATTTATATGAAAGTATATGCCAAAAAAGTTAAAAAGAAATAATAAAATAAATACCGTTCACAGATAATTGGAAATATGAAAGAAAGAAAATTAATATAATTCGATTTTTACCATTGTATTATCAAAACTGTGAATCGATTTTAAATTAAAAATGTTTGATTTATAGTATCAAAAATAATTCTGACTCACATTATAATAAATTAATATTTTTGAATATCATTTCTAGCTATGGGTAATATATAGTTAGTTCTCTCTCTCTCTTTATATATATTTTAATTTACTGTTGGATGAAGGCCTCTTCCAAAACTTTCCACTTCGACCAATTCAATGTCTTTCTTTTTCACTCTATTTTAACATTTTTGTCTCTGTCCCATCTATACATTTTGTCAGTATTTTCCCAGGCTTTTTATATATTAGGTTGGCAAATATCTCCCTTCCGCCTTCTGGTCTTTTGAATTTCGCAGCTATGTACAAAAAAAAAAAAAAAAGCGGAAGGGAGATACTTGCCAACCTAATATTTAGGTTCTTAATCAATAATTTCATTTTTCTATCGGTAATTTTATCTTCTTGATAACTGATCTGGCCATTTTTTTTTCAAACTTCTTATTTCTTTCTTTTTGATTTATTCAGTTCTTTTTCTATTTGTACATGTTGCTCCTAATATACATCTTTACATACTTCTTCTAATATTCAAGACCCGTGTTTCACTCCCATAGGTGAGAATAAGTAAAATATATTGATCAAAAAAATTTTTTTTTAAATATAGAGCAATATCTGACTTCATAATATATAGGTTTCTTTCGAATTGAACCATACCATTTTTATTTTCCTGTTCATTTCGTTATAAACATTTCTTTAGTATTAATGCATTGTATCAGATATATATAAATTAGGTTGGCAAGTATCTCCCTTCCGCTTTTTTTTTTTTTGTACATAGCTGCGAAATTCAAAAGACCAGAAGGCGGAAGGGAGATATTTGCCAACCTAATATATTATATTCAACTTTTTTTATTTTTTTAATTACCTTCTTCGTTTTTTAGGAGTCATTTTAAAAATACTTTTCGGCCGAACTTAATTATTCAGTCATTTTTAAAGTGCCAGAATTATTTTAGTTTTCACTTTACAATTCAATTATTCACTTTACTTTTTCAACTTATTATGCAAGACAATTATTTTAAAAAAATGTTGCAGAATTTTTGAGGAAATCTCATCTTCTTAACATGCAAATCCAATTAATTAAAACTCGTGATTGCATTAAAATATACCATTGTTATATTTTAAATCCTCACAGAAAAGTTGGCGTACAAAAATAACTCACGTCAAATTCTGTAAATTCCAGGCGTCGACAGTTAATGTTTATAAAATTTAAATTTTTTAAATACAACTTTAAATTATATAGACATTTTATTAGTTATTATCGAATATCATCCAATTGAAAATAATTGACTAGAAAAACGTATGATTTGGTAGTATCTACATAAACATCAGTTTGTTTAATACAAGTTTATTTTCAAACAAACAATATTTTCGACACACTGTTTTTGCAGATATCAACAAAATAAATCATAGAGTAATTTATTATAACAAACTTCGTCTACTAATTCCGCAACATCGACAAGTTATTAACGTAGTGTTGAAAAGTTAGTCTTGTTATGTGCTTGTATCATCATCAACGTCTCTATCCTGTCGAAACTTTGACAGTACAGAAATGTTGTTAAAGGACCTTAAAATAAATACCACATGTTCATCAAAGATCGTAGATTATCAAAACAAATCTAATATTCGGGTTTAATAAAAAAATATTCTGTAATTAATTAATATTCTAAATGTTTCCGAAATTACAAAATAGTTTATATATTAGAGAAGAATATTTAATTAAATAATAATTGACAGAATATAATTGATCATATATCTATCACAACATATTTAATTAATAAATTAGTAGTACAACATAATTTGTGGTATAAGCGTCAACCTAGAACTAATCAATAATAAATTTGTACTTGAACTTGATGTCAAGTAACGTCTCTCTGATATTAAGATAAATATGGAATATATGTGATATTCATTGGGAGACTACTTTAAACCTAGTATAATATTAAAATTATATTAAAATTATCTCAATTAATTTATAAATATATATTTTACATTGAGAATCAAAATAATGTTTTTACATAAAAACATAGTATTGTAAAAATGTAGGATTTTTTTTAAATTATATATATATAAAGAAAAGATCATCAATAAATAATAAAAATTATTTATTGAAAATCTAGAACTGTGAAAAACCCAAAAAGGGATCTATGGATTGATAAGATGAAGACATGGAAAAATTGTCGATGTAGAATAGTAAAGTTAGGTAATGGATAACTTGAAATAAAAAAAATTCAGACAAATCTTCATTCAACAATAGATAAGGATTTATATATATATATATATATATATATATATATATATATATATATATACTGCTTCTGTTTTATTTCCCTAAACTGACGAATTCAAGATTATTATTATATGAAATGTATATCTCAAGAGATCTGTGTATGCTTTTACATCTATTTTTAGCATGTGTTAATTGATAAAATATATATTTCAGACGTGCTTGAGACATCCAGAAAGTTCTACGGCTCGTGAAAATCGCGATACTGTTTTCTGTCAAATGCGTAGAGCGATGGATCTTATACATTATGTTGTGAAAGATGGCGTGTTGTCCTGTTCAGGGATGATGTCTCCAACAACACAGGTAATTAAAATCTTAATTGAAAAAACATACGTTTTGTATATGAAATATATTATGTTTTTCAAATAATTAAGTATTTTTTATGTAAGAAAAATATTTTTCTGTGTTTTCCAATAGAATTGTTATTACTTTTTTAATTAATTTTCTCAATTATATACTTATTAATATATTAATTTTAAATAAGTTAAAATAATATATTTATTTTATGTCAAATATAAAATAGATAATTTTTCCAATGTATAAATATTTCATATTTTTTTTTAAAAAACTTACAGGATCACAACAATTATAAAAAAATATTTTGTTACACTGAATGTAGGCATTAATTTTATATTGTACATTTATATATATTTTTAAAATATATGTGATCTTATAAAATAGCCTTATTTTATTTAATTATATTGTTTCTATAATTAAATATATTTTTTTTAAAATATATTATATAATAGTGGAAAAATATACTAATATTTATCGTTTTTAATACAATATTTATAACTGTTATTAAAATGCATGTAAACAATATTTAATGATTTTTTTAATGTAATTCTAGTGTGAAGAATGGGAATCTGATAGAACAACAGTAATTTCTGCAGTAAGACATTTAGAACATCTTGTTGAATTAAGTAGAATAACTGGACATGAAATCTCACATCCGGATGATTTAGTTTCAGGTATGAATTATGAAATATATAGATGGTCTAAATGAGACAGTAAGGTTTAGACATCCATTTACTTGCTTATTACCTTTTGTTGTTCTTTATTTGCTTTCAGTCTCATTTAGATCACCGTATATTTGTAACTTTTTTTTTCTAATGAATATATATATATATATATATATATATATATATCAAATGTAATATATATATATATATATATATATATATATATATATATATATATATATATATATACATACATAAGAGACGTTCCATATATATTACATTTGATATATATATATATATTACATTTGATATATATATATATATATATATATATATAACATTTTATATATATATTACATTTAATATATATATATTACATTTTCGTATCAAAACCTCTTTTTTTCAGCAGCACAAGTAGGAACTGCCCTTGATGCATTACTAGAAAGATCGCATGATTTCACAGATTCCCCATACACATCACATGAACATCGCCAAAAAATACTCGTTTTATTAGATACAGTAGCTGAACGGGTGACACATTTAATAGAGGCAGTAAGTTGAATTAATTTATAACATATGAACATTAAATTCCAAACAGGTTTGTACATTTTAAAAAAATATCCAGTATCAATTAATAAATCTACTTAAATGAATAATACAAAACATTCTTGTTAATTTTATATTCTCAAAATATTTTATGTATTTATTACATGATGAATAATATATAATTGGTAGATAATAAAACTGACTAATGAAGAACAACATAAATGATTTTATTTTAGTGTGAAGTTGGAGCGACTGATATAGATGCAGATGTAGATCATGTACTTGAAGCAACACACGCGTTATGGTTAGAGTTATGGAGATGTGCAGCAGATCATGCTGCAGAACTAACAACACTTACGGCGACTGGTCGTAGTGCTGTACATGCTATGAGATCTGTAACAACAGTGTCACATAATGCTCGTCGACCTGATCAGGATTTCCATGATTGTATTGAACATACATTGGAGGTATGTTCTGTTATAAAATATTTATTTTATGTCAGGATATATATATATATATATATATATATATATATATATATATATATATACACACACACACACACACACATATATATATATATGTATGTATATATGTATGTATAAAATATAAAAAATATTTCAATTATTTTAGATTTGCAAGTTAGTACGGCATGTGGCTTTAACAGAATCACTTCAAGTTGCAGCACGATTTGCTGAAACAAATTTACGAGTTTATGGACCGCAGGTAAATAGAAATTTTAAGTAGTAAATAATAGAAATTTTTATCCAAATATATCACTCATTTTAATATTTTTGCAGTTTATAAAAATGTTCAATAATTATTTATTGTTCAATTTAATCACTAATTTATGTTGATAACGTTTTCATCATAATTGATTTTTATATATTTTTAAGTTTTGATTTTAATATTTAAACAAAATATTTCTTGTTTCAATTATATTAATTGATTATCAGAATTTTATTACAAATCATATTTATCATAGAATAGACATAAGTAAAACGTAATAAAAATTAAGAGATGAAAGTATTATAGTTTTAAAAAAGCAAAAGATGAAACTTTTACTCGAATACTGTATGAGCATATGATGAATACTACTACTAGTATCTTTGGTTCTACAGCTATTTTAGAGCCTTGACTTCTCTGACAATGCTAGAGCTTAGTAGAACTTTTCTTATTAAAGTTCTGTAACAGTTATATTTTTCTCTGAAATGAGATCAACTATCATCATATTCAATTAATTATTAGGTTGTAACTGCATGGAATACATTAGTCGAGCAGCCAACGTCACAGATAGCAGCCGAAAACTTAGAAGTATTCGCAGATATGTATCAATGGTTAGCGAGTGATGTTACTGCTACAGCTCGCGAGGTACTAGAAAATTCATCTGGGCATAGACAATCAAGTGATAAGCAAGTGTACTTGTCATTACCACGACCAGGGGTATAGTATTTTATTTTCTAATTGATGATAAAAAAAATATTACTAGACTATTATATATATATAATAAAGCAAATGATTTTTAAATGAAGATTTTTTAAATGTTTTTTTTAATTTAATTTTTAGAAACACGGTACTACTTCAAAGCCTTTAAAAGCAGGTAGATTAGATTCAGAGGAGCAAGCTAAAATTGCAAAGACAGGGTTAGAAATGAAACTTATCAGTAGTGAGATGGATGCAGAGACTGATAAATGGCAAGAAAGTGGAACGACTGCAATAGAAGTGAGTACAATTTATACACTTACAATTAATCTAATTTATTTAAATATTGCGCTTAATCGGTGAATATTATAAATAATCGACTAATGTTTATATATAATTTTATACATAATCATATAACTTACCTAAATGTTATAATTATTTTTCAATCTAGAGAAAGCAAATCTTTTAAAATCTTCAAATTTTATTCTTAGAACAATATCACTTATATATCTCAGAAATTGATAATATTTTTAAATCTTGATTTTTTCTACATTCTTCACTTTAATTTTCTTCTTTTAACAAATTGTACAGTCACATAGTTAATAAGATTTCAACTGTAGGATTAACGTTATTAATTTTTTTTTATTAAATTCCTTTTGTTCTAGTTTTTTCAATTATGTTTCAGTTCATTTTCAACTACATCTTTATTAAATTCAATTATTTTACTAATAACACCTTTCGTTTCTTTGGCTACATTTTGTTCATCCATCATATTATGAATTTAATTAACACTAGGTTTACGGGACGCGTCATTATGACACATTTCGAATTTCATGAGGGAATTTACAGAAACCGTTTACATTTTTCTTCTACCACTTGTACTGACTTTTATCCATTTAACGAGACAAATAAAATAGCGAAATTAATTTTCTTAAAAGCTTTCTAATTTAGAAATTATGTATGTGGTATACCTATCTTTACGATTCGCGTCAATTTGACGCAATCGTAAAATTATTAATTATGCTAGTTGGAATTAATGTTAGTTGGAAAACCTTGATAAGGAAAAGGCAATTTGGTATGCTCGGGAAGCATATGAAGCAAAGTCACTAAAATATTTTTATTTATGGTCGAAGAAATGGGGAGCCGCTTTCTTCTCGAGTACAATGCCTAGAGATCAATTTACGCAAATTCTTCGATTCATATGATTTGATAAAAGAACAGAACGATCCGAACATTTACGTATAGATATATTTACATTGATATCTGAAATATGGAACAAATTTATACACAATAGTAAATACTGTTATAAACCTCACAAAAATATTTCAATAGACAAGTAACTATTTCCTACGAATGTCTAATGTAGATTTACGCAATATGTGCCAAATAAGCCACATAAATTTGGCATAAAGTTTTGGTTGGCAGTAGATGTAAATTCAAAATATCTAATAAATGGTTTCCCTAATCTGGGTAAAAATGAAACGCGAACTTCAACATTTTTGGGCGAATTTGTGGTTTTAAAGTTAGCCGAATCATATTTTTATCAAGGCAGGAATATAACAACTGATAATTTTTTTACCAGTATATGTGTAAAAGATACGCGGAATAAATGTAATGTTATATAATGTTAAATATTATAAATTTTATATAAATGTATATCTTATAGTTTCATTTATAAGTTAATAGTGTATAATTGTGGGTTTTAAGTTGTTTTTTAAAGAAAATGTATGATTTTGTTCATGCGTCAAATTGACGCTTGTCCGTAAAGATAGGTATACATAAATCGTCCGTAAACCTAGTGTTAACATTCATATATTGATAATCTATTTTCAATTAGATCAGTAGTATTTTTCATTGTTGCATATAGTAATTTTAGTATTAGCTCTCAGTCCTCCAGTGTTTTTCATTGCACTCCAGTAGTATTAAGTATACTAACAATTTTTTGTACTTATTCTTCATACTTCTTCTTTCATTTAACTGCCTGTATGGTAGTTCATTTATTTTAATTTTTTTGATAAAAAGTATTTCTTACTAAATTCTTTTAAAGAGATAAGTATTGTTTTTTTAATAAGTATTGAACTTCTCACCCCTTTTATAATCAAGTATCTTAGAAAAGAAGGTATTTTTCTATAATTATTATTGATACATGTTTGAAGAAAAAATAAAAAATTTTTTTTTATCTATTATTAAAAAAAAACAAAAATAAACATTAAAATTAAATATCAACCTTCAACGTTTGGCGTTCAGTAGATCCTAAGTGGGGTATTTTTGTACTCCAACTTGTCATTAAATATGAGCATTTAAAATATAACAGTGATATATTTTAATGTAATCCCAACTTTTAATTATTTGGATTTGCATGTTTAGATGAGATTTCCACAAAAATGTAATAATTTGTTTTTGTAATAGTTGTCTCACATAAAAAATTAAAAAAAGTAAAGTAAATAATTTATATTATATTCTAGTGATACATACTTGGCTATATATAATACTAACATAATTAATAAGATTATGGGGTACAAAAATAGCCCACGTTGGGTGGCCTGGGTTAGGAATGATAAATCTAAAAATGTTATACATACACACATACATGCATATATACATACATATATATATATATATATATATCTTTGTGTTATATTTAAGGAAAACAATGATATTGTTAAACGTGCTAAAAATATGTCTGCGATGGCATTTTCAATGTACCAATTTACAAGAGGAGAAGGTTCATTGAAAACAACGCAAGACTTATTTACGCAAGCCGAATATTTTGCTGAAGAAGCAAACAGATTATATAAAGTAGTTCGACAATTTAGTTATCAGGTAAATTATTTTTAAAAAATTATTAAATCTGTAAGATTTATTTACATTTTAATCTTTTGGGTGGGTTAAATGTAGTCATGAAAATTTAATTAATTAATTTTATATAATTATTTTCTTATGTAAGGTTCCTGGTGGAGCAAATAAGAAAGAACTCCTAGAGCACTTAGATAGAGTTCCTACGTTCGTTCAACAGTTGCAGTTTACTGTTAAAGATCCAACGGTTGGAAAAGCTGCGACATTTATAAAAGTTGATAATGTGATACAAGAAACGAAAAATCTAATGAATGTTATTAGTAAGGTTGTGACAACATGCTTTGAATGTGCTACTAAGGTAATTTCTAACTATTTTTCATCTACTTTAATAAAATTAATTGAGAACTATTAAAAAATTCGACAAATATGTTGAAATATACAAATAAGTTATAATTATTGAATTAGAAACGGATTTTTTTTAAAATTTGTCTCTGTTTTACATTGATTTGATTTTTAGTTTTCTGTATGTATGCCAGTCAGGGTTCGTTTAGATATGGACATAGTAGAAAGTAAATTACATACACCTAGAAATATCTGTTTAAATATACCGCCGAGGTTACGACATGTTCGTAGTCAGACTGTACCACCTCGATGATCCATTTTCAAAATATATTAAAACAGGTTTGATCAGTGTGATTAAACAATGCTGCTGAAAAATTACAAACTAATATCTAGATTTGCTTTTGTGTTGTGAATAACACAACTAATATCTCAATACCAGTAATTATTTGATTAAAATTATAGTTGGTTATATCAAAGAAATATTATATCAAAAATGAATTTGGTAAAAATATATAAAATCTTCAATTATTTTTTATTAATGTACTTGAAAATATTATATGATAAAACTGGAACAAATACTAATATAAGGAAAAAAACGTTTTTTTATTCAGTTTATAAGTAATATTTATAGACATAAAAATATGATATTTGTCTATCAATTGATTAGTCATAAAAGTTTTCTTACATTTAACTAACTTTTTTGTTTCTACGTGCTATTTTTATCATTTTATGTATTTATATATCCATATATATATATATATATATATATATATATATATATATATATATATATATATATATATATATAAATAAAAGTTTTATTTTAAATAATTGACAGTACGATTTTTAAAGAAAACACATTTATCTATCAATCAATCACAATCAAATAATCAATCCATCAGCCAACAACTGTGACTCGAGGAGTTCTTCTGTTTCATTGCTAGAATTCGATGTTGATTCTAGCACATGTACTCGAGAACTGGTGTTACAAAATGTAACATGTAACAAAGAAACCTCTAGGTTTCATTATCGTGATATTTTATCGACAATCAGAAATTGATTGTCGCGCTTATTATAGGTTTAAATAATTCTTAACAGAATTATTTATCAACAATCAACGCGACAACAACATATGCTGTTTCTGTGTGACCGGCCTTGAGGAAGTTATATATGTTTTATATAACTTATATATATATATATATATATATATATATATATATATAAATATAAATATATATACATACATACATATACATATACATTTGGAGATTTGAATCTCCATTTGAATAAAATACAACAATTAAAATGACTAGTGTATTTTATTGTAATTAACGTGGTTGATACAGTGGTTTGTACAGATGATGATATGGTAATTGGTTGATGAGACTTGTGTCTCTTGTACTGTGTTGTAGATGTGAGACCAGTGTCTCGTCTTGCGACGTAAGACAATTGGCTTCTGTTGAATGGTGAGACCAGTATTTCGTCTTACGACGAAAGGCAACTGACTGATGTTTCTGATTGATTGATTGATTAGAGATTTATTGATTTTGGATAAATACATGTTAACAATAGTGTAACAAAAGTTTTGACATTAATTAGTCTTCTATCAAATATTATACTTTGTATAGTGGTGGTTGATGAAGATTTTGACGAGGTTACATTGTTTTTGTGGGAGGTTGCAGGAAAATGATGTTTCTCTGTTCGCTGGCTCTTTTATACCGGTCAATCGGTCATATGACATTCCTGACACCGGTATGTGGTCCTTGAGTGTTGTAGACCCAGATGTCACACATGCGGCCCTGCCGATTGTTCTCTTGCTGGCTCTATCGGGGATCCTATATATTGTAGATTGGATGATCCTATATAATGTATCAAAGCAAATTAGACAATTTTTTCTTCCAATCGCCTAGTAAGAATCCTATGGAAAAATTTTGGATGAAATTAAAAATCACCATTGATATTATAATATAAGCAAATTTATATGTAAAATAATTATGCAATATAGCTAGAAAGCTATATTAAAATCTAAAAGATAATTAGAAAAATGTGACTTGAAGCTTTAATATTATTTTAATGTTGTTTTCAACAACCAGATATATGTGTCTATAAATTGTATACTATAATACATTTTCCAATTTATTATTTATTCCAATGTTCAGAATAATATCTTCAAGTATTTAAATAAAACATAATAAATATCAAGATACGATATTAGATAATAAATACAAATTAATAATTACTTTATTTTTATTACACATTAAATTCTCAAAAATTTGTCGAATAGTAACTATTATAATCAAAGTACTTGTAGTTAATTTTTAGAGATAAATTTTAATCTAACAGACTAACATTAAAAATAATTAGCATTGTACAAAATTTTATAATACAAAACTGTGGATTAAAACTCAATAGTATCAATTGATGTTCAATTCGATTTTTACTAAAAATAATTTTACAAAATTATGGATTTTAACTGAACTAACAAATTGAATGTTTATTGTCATTAATTATTTTGATATATATATATATATATATATATATATATATATATTAAAAAACAAAATATATTTAATTTTTATACGCAATTAATTACACTTTTCTAACTCTATTTTTAATAATATTTTGATCGGTTTTGTTTTAAGAAATGTGTTATATACATATCATTAGTTAATTATAATGCTTATTAACAGTAGCGTAGGCAGAATGTTTGGGACCTTGTATATTTCATAATTATAACTTCATCAAGAAGAGTCCATATAGATGTATTTTCGTGTTTTATTTGACACAAATTTGTACTTGTGTTAAAAAATTGTAATAATACGGATGAGTTTCATAAGTGGTATTCGCATCCCTGATGAAACATTTTTTAATGGACTTAAAAATTTTTGAAAATATTTATTAATTTGAAACGAAATTAATATAAAGTCAAAACAATAAGTATTATAATATAGTAGTGTAAACAAAATTGACTGTAGTGAATTTAAATATTTAAGTTTGTTTTAATTAAAATTTTAATACTAAGTTTTTTGGCTTGTGTATTTGAAAACTTATTAATTAAATCTATTAAGTTCATTTAGTAGCTTTCTGATATTCAATAGCTAATATAGAAAACAAATCTTGTAACTTTTGCCCTATAATAATTCTTATATATTTTTTTATAAGTAAGTTTACTAATACATCAATTTTTAAAATTAATTTTTCTTTGTAAATATTTATAATTGCATTAGTGACTTTTCATTTTTGTCGTCTTATAGACTTTTTCATTATTCTTGATTTATGATAATTACATCTCTGCTTATTAATTAAATTTATTTGTTTAACAATCGACATTGAATATAAATTTATTTATATAGTACAAGTTGGAGTTGGGCGGAAGTGGTGGCGACGGTGGTCCAGGAGGAGATCAACGCTCGGGCGCTGGAGGTTCAAGCGGTGGTGCAGGTGCCGGCGGTCAAGGAAGCGGTGCCGGCGGAGGCGCTGGCGGCGGGGAAGCGAGTCTCTGACAGTTGGGCATGTCCCGCCGGGGCAAGGCTGATTCACGACGCACGCGCGTCTCGTTCCTACTCTTCTAAATGAAGAGCATCAGGAACAGCCTTGATCCATCGGGACATGCGAAATCACTACCAATCAACAATCGATGCTTAACGCTACGATTAATTTAAAAAAAAATACAAACAATAATAACAATCATTTAACTGTATCTGATGTCTAGAGCAACAGTGAAATTATCCATAATGAAATAAAGTAAAAGAAATGTGACCGGGTATGGTTTCGTTGGAGTTATACATAATACATAAATAAAAAAAATATATTCAGTATTAATAGAGGTTTTGTATCAACAATGATGTAAAATTTTAGATAATGATTAACTCGTATATAAAAATATATTTTTGTCTGGATGAGGTAGTTTTGATATTGATATTTTTTGATCCAAGTGACCATTTTGCTATCGGAATTGAAAGTAACAAAGATTTATACGATACAGAATTATTCTTATGACACGAAAAGTATTAAGTTCAGTTTGAAAATTAAAATTTATAAATGTAAACGAAAATCGATCATATCAAAAAAATAAAATAAAAGTAAATTTCTAACAAGCATTGAATCTGACTTTTCGAATGAGTCGTATATTTTTGAAATGAGTAAATAATATTGAAAATTGTTAAAATTCCTGACAAACAAGTTGTGAGTTTTATAGAATGATTGTGGTATTAACGTTTTTTAGTACTAGCATATTTTTTAGTTTATTAGGAAAATTTATATTTTAAGATACAAGTTATTGATAAGAATGAATAAAAAATAATTTGTGTAATAATTCATTTTGAAATGATAAATTCACTTTAATATAAATGAATTACTAATTTTAAAAGCACAAGATTTTATAAAATTTGTCAATAGTTATTGTTTAATTTATTTGTTGATTTAGATTTCAATGATAAAATGTTATTTGATGGCTTCATTATAACATAAAATAAAAATATTTTCACTTATTAGAAACAAAATAGTTATTTGCATATGTCGTTTCAAGCTTCAAAAAAAAAATTATTTTTAAAATAATTTAGAAGAACATTAACTTTTATTCATTATATTTTTAATACTTAACTAACGATTTATACAATAAATATTAATTATTTTATTACACTTCAAAAATTTAAATAATTTTCATTAGCTCTGTTATAAATTATAAGTTAACAATTTTATAAGCATTATTATAATATTTAAAAAAATAAAATAATAAGTATACTTATTAGAAATATAACTACTCTTATATGAGTAATTTGTTGTTTCGAGTGTCAAATAAAGTATTAAATCTACTTTTAAAATATTTTAGTACGAAATTTAAACCAAATAGGATATATTAATTATTGCAAAATTAGCTTTTCAATAACAAAATTGTTAAAAAAGTACTTTAAAACGTGTGTAGATATTTAGTATGAAATTTATTAACTGTTTAGATAAATTATACAGTAACATAAATTTTTAATTACTTGAATATATGAATAAGAGTGACTGAATAACAATATAAGAAACGTAATAAATAATTGAATATAATATTAATTATCTAAAATTTATAATTGATTACATTAGAGATTAATATCATATTTTGGTTATTATTTCTTGTGAAATTATTTGAAATGGAATCTATTAAAAATATTCAAGAATTACTTATTATTCATTTTGTTTGTTTATAACAACAATAAGCTAATGTTGTTATAAACAAATACAAACAACTCTAAATTTTGTTATTTTAAAAGAAGCAAATTCAATAGATAACCTTAATATGTCAGGAAATTGACTGTAAATGAAAACGAGCAAATGTGATAAGAGTTTTGATTTTTATAAAATTTAGAATTAATTGGATATGTTAATATTATTTCTACTTTAGTATTTTGATTTGTTTAAAAAATTAATTTATTAAAAAGTACTTATTGATTTTAAAGAAAACAAATTTATTAAATTCTTTTAGTACATTTGAAAATGAATTATACAATTGAAAGTAAGAAAGAACAACTATGATAATAAATTTATGTTTTTTATAAAAATTAAAAATACTTTCCGAAAATATTATTAATCATGTAATAGTAAGATTTTATTATAATTTATTCTGATCATTATTTTTGCTTTTCCTTATTAGAATTTGTTAAAAATATCTTAAATAATATTTATTAATTTTAAAGCAAACAAGTTTAATGAATGAATGTAATATATCATTAATTTAATTGGAAATAAGTGTAACTATAATAATATTTTTTTTTTCTAAAATTAAATGTACTTTTTCTTTTTTCAATCATTAATTAGAAAAGGAAAGGAAATTTGTTGATATAGAATTTTTATTCCAGTTTTGATTATTATATTTGGTTTAATAAATATAACATAATTTGTAGGAATTAAAAGAGATAGTAAAAGGTTAATTCACTTTATACAAGAACATAGTATGAAAATATACATTTTAGAAGCATCTATATTTACTTTTCAGTTCGAATTCGTGAAAAGAAAAAACTCCAACAAACCATTCCTGGTGCATTCTTTTCATCATGGTATATCATGAAAATGAATGTTCCAATATAATAAAAAAATAAAATAAAAAATAACACGGAAATGCCAAGACTGATTCCTTTGGACAATACAATAATCTAAAGGAAGATTTGTGAATACGCAATCCGAGTAGACATTTGATTCTGTTAAATTAGTGAAGCTTTTTTGATCAGAGAATGGTTTCAAGTATTCGTTTTATCTAATATCAGATGAATAAGACTTTTAAAAAGACATAAATATATTAATAATGTTTAAAGTGCACTGACAAAAGACATATGTACGAGTTTTTTCAATATAATCTCAATCGTGTATTTTTTGAAAATGTAATTTGAAAAATATAAGTATTATAGTAAAGTGCGTACGATTACTTCAAATCATTCGACTGTAATATAAAGCTGCGTATGTTTAGAGTAAATTTATATAAATAAGTACAAATGTATTGATGATAGATTTCTTTCTACTGTGATGGTTACATACACAATAGCCTTCTTTAATTAAACATGTAGGATATAAACATAAGTTTTTGGTTGTAATGGGTTTTCAATATATCGATTTTGATCCTTAATCATTAAAATCAAAATTGAACATTTTGAATACTAGCGAACATGTATTTAAAATAAATAATAAAAAAACGTTTAAATAGCAATAGTTAACTAGTTAAAATATAAGAAATGAATTTTAGTTTTGTATTTGTTTTTTTAGAAATATTAACTAAGAGTTTCATATTTCAAATAATCAATAATTGATTCACAGACTAATCATTATTTATTAATATCGTTTTTATCATTAATTTTAGGAAATATATACAGATTGTTTGATTTTTTATTATCGAAATGAATTAATTTCAAATAATACATTATTCATAATAGAAAAATATGAAAAACATACTTGATTAGAATTTCTTTGCAGATCAATTTTTTTAAATTATTTTTTTTATCTACATTCTTATTAACAATATTTTATTTTCATGAATACCTAATGCAAATTATATATACATATATATATATATATATATATATATATATATATATATATATATATATATATATATATATATATATATATATATTATATATACACATCATTACATTAAAAATTGGATTTATTGAAAATTAATTCAACCATGAAAATTATTAAAGATTTGAGCAGTATTCAATTTTATTATTGCAATGAAATTTAAATTTAAAATAAATGCAATATAATTAACTAAAAGATAATAAGAAACACATTTTCAGTTATAATATGAAGAAAAAACTAAAAATACTACACTCACCAGTTAAAAGATGAAATTGTGAATTCGTAATATCAGGAACAATTCTGAAAAAAATATTAATATATTTATAATAATAATAATAACAAGACTTCTGCTTATAATTGCAAATCTGATTAGAGAAGTTTTAATTTTGACAATTTTTATTTCATTAAATATTGTTCTATTTTTGCTTTAATTTTTAATAGTTTTTATTACGGAAAATAGTGATTTGAATATATTGAAACGAAGAGTATTACAAATCCAATCCTTTTTTAAAAAATAACTTTATTTTAAAATTTTCTTCTACAATACTTAGGTTGTGGTTATTTATATATAAGAAAAAAGAAGCTGTTCTTTGATTAAAATTTTCTTATTCCAAATACTCACAAAAATTTTTAAAATATAAATTAATTTTCTAAATTCTCACACTTGATCTGTTCTATTATTTTAGTAGGATTATCCACTTAAAATATCTGCTTAGTACAAAACGATAAGCCTTTCTTATATTTTTTTATGTATTACATTTTTTGTTCAATGTAAAGTTTTCATATTACCATAATATTCAAGGAAACATTTCATCAAATTTAAATATCTGTTTTCATTAAAGTATTACATCCATTAATTATTCTTTTTATAAAGATTAGAGATTTATTTACTTCATTTACACTATTTGAAATATGCCTATCCTGTGCTAAAATAACTGTATTAAGATCTTGAGATATTTATATGAATTAAATACTAAAATATGTACTTTATTGATAGAGTAGAATGAACAGATAAAACTTTTTATTAGTAAATATAACAAATGTATTTTTCAAGGGATTCATTTCCAAATCCTTGTATTTCCTTCAATTAATAATTTTGTTTGTATTCGGTTGTAAATGTCAAACAGTGAAAACTAAAATGAGTGTTTTATAAATAAAGCAATCGTTAAAAAAGTAGATTATTAAATTTCTTCTATCTAGAAGATCGTTAATAAAATGAAATAATATATATATATATATATATATATATATATATATATATATATATATATACACACATACATATTTCTTTAGTCATTAAAGTAAAGATGTAATTAATTTTCAAAATTAACAGATTTCAATTTGAGAAATTTAATAAAAAATAAAAAAAGTGAATATGATGGGAATAAATGATTTATAATGAAAATTCATTATATACACAATTTTATTTGTAAAATATTTTTTTAACCTTTTTGTTACGACAGAGTTGGCCATCAGTATACTACCGCTGTACAAGACAATTTACCTGCAAAATGTTGATGGATGACTATAGGCATCTTTAGTATAAAGCAGGTGTTTGATGTTGGGTGATTATAGTCAACTTTAGTAACGAAAGAGTTTAAAAATAATGAAACACATTTAGGTAAACATCGTTCTTTATTAAAGAACGATCTTATCAGATTGCAGTCTTTGGCAGAGGAATTATTATTTTTACACACTCACACACACACATTCTTACATATATATATATATATATATATATATATATATATATATATATATAGCAGCTTTTTTATTCAAAGCTGGATAAAGATTTCTCTTAAACTTTTTTATTTCCAAAGATAAATTATTTTTGTCTTCCATTCCAACACCAACAAATTTACTCATGTCTATCCCATCTATTAAATGGTTCTTCTTAGGCTTTTTTACATTTCTGTGTTCTCAGTCAACAAGTCTTCTTGTCCATTGGACAATTTCTTCCTATATGCCAATTTAAATTTTTTATTTATCATTTTTGTTACAATATCTGTAAGTTTAGTTTTACTTATTTTTTTTATGTCCCTATGTGGTATTCCTTACATGCATCTTTTCATGCTTCTCTGAAATTGATGAATTATTCTGATATTTGACACCAATTTTAATTGCTACAAAAGAAGGAAATACAGGGTGGATTGGTTAAAATCGTTTTTTCAAACTTAGTAGTTCCTATCTAATGATGAATTTCTTTCAAATTGATATCATCCCATTCTAATCTCCTGTTCATTCCATCTATAGATGTGCATTTTGAGTTAATAATCTGTTCTTGTTCCTAATGTACATATCTCCTTCCATTTCTATTTCTTTTAATTTAATATTCCATTCACACATACACAATAAATATATATATATATATAAATTATATTTGGATGTACGTATTGAAAGTAGATAATTAAATATCTGGTTTTCTTGATAAACATAACATTTGATTTAAGAATTTTGAAAAATGTATACGAAACAATTACTTTAAATTATTACTTAAATAAAAATTTAAAAATAATTATATTATCATTATTAATTATTTAATGTATAATAAAAGAAAATATACTGCTCGAATTTTTTCAATCCACTCAGTTATAAATGAAGAAAAATGGGTTTTTAACTAGTACAAAAAAAATAAAGTACCTTAGATATGAAATGAAACAGTGACGGCGCCTTAAAAATGTTTATGACTCTAACCACAGCGATGAATGTAAATCTTTCATGAGTATATTTGTTCTGTCACATTGTTAACTTGGCATCTTCTTATACCAAAGACAGAAAAAAGAATATTTAGATTTTTCTTTACATCATTTGACTTCGATTGGAAATAAGTACTTTATAAATATATTAGTCTTCCGAATGAAATCAAGTATTAAAACTCTGTCAAACAATTCCATATTTATTTAGTTACTACCGTCGGCTAATTTAGATGCTATTTCTTCCAAATACTAATAATTTAAGTGGTTAAATGTTCACATTTCTTTTTATTTTTTTAAAAAAACTATTCATTTTTTTGTATTAAGTTAATTGTTGTGATTTTGAGTTGTGATCTTTAAATGATATATTTTTTTAATTCTTTTCGTTTTATTTGTATATTGTAAATGCATTTTTAAGTACAGCCTCATAGAAAGATTTTTTTTGGAAAATTGTAAATATTATTCGATTGTTTATATGAGATTATTGTTAAGATGTTATAAATTGTATTGAATTTTATGAAAAATCTGATCAAATGAAAGGATTGAAATTGAAATGAAATTGATTATTAAGAATAACAAATTTCTAATTAACTCTAATTATTATTTATTTAAATATAAATTATATTATTCCTATGGTATTGTGGTTGATTTACATTTATATAAATGAATTATTCAACTCAGCATTGTCAAATTTTATAAAAGTGTTTAATAATTATTTATTGTTTATTTTATTACCTGATATATATTTTGATGGTCATGTTGTCATTAACAGAGCATTGTTTTATAGAATTTATATTTTATAATAGAGCTTAAAAATAGTTTTAAAAAGATATAAAAGAACAGAAAGTATTCTCGTTTATTTCATAGTTGAATATAAACGATTTTTATATTAACATTAGTGTAACTTAAAAAAAACAATTAAATACAGTCAACTATCATTCATCCGATTACTGATAATTCGTTCCATCACTAATTCGGATTTAATTTCCGCGAATGTAATTTTTTGTGTATTTTCTTATCTTTATTCAATGCATTTCCAACTAGTGGTCAATTTACTAATAGATGCAATGCGTATATGTTTATTTGTATATATCTAAGAATTATGTCACTTTTAAATGAAGAGATATTATTCATTGTTATTTTACAACATAGTTTGTGTATTGGATATTCATTAAAAAAATAATAAATTGACTTATATTTCGTATTTAATCAAACAATAAAATAAATGAACATATTGCCATTGCATATTTTTTCAGTGAAAAGTATTTGAAATTTTAAGTTTATGAGGTCTGTTTGAGTTAAGTTGCATATCTGTATGTGTTACGTTTCTGTTTCTTATTTATATATGTAAGAGAATGTGTTTTGATCTCATACATCTTCACCTATATATTAGTGCTATGCACATATATTATAATCAATTTTTCTAAAATATTATTTTCGGCAGTGGAACAAGTTTAACAAACTTAAGGTCATTGGACCGTTGTTTGAATTTATTATACGAGATTTATTTTTGAAAATTTCGAGTCAACTGTTGAATAAACTGTATGTGCTAATCTAATCATCGAGTAAATTCACTAATTCAGCACCTTATCTGTACCAATTTGATACTGGATTTTTGATGGTCGAATGTAAAAATTTTCATTTGTAAATAAGAATATAAAGTAAACAATAAGTAAATATTGAATACCTTTATAGAATTTTGTGATATTGAAATGCAAAAATTGTTTGTATTAAATTGATAACGTTATTTTTGATCAATTTATGAAATGATTACTTTTTAATTATATTTTCAAAACTTTAAAATGTTGAAATTTGAAAAAATATTAAGTATTTATTTAGTTAATTAATGAACTAATTATTGACACAAATCGATCACTCATCTAATATCAAGATATTTCATAATATAGCGTTTTGATATGAACTATACTGCCATAAAACCTATACTATATTGCTATAAAAATTCATATCATCAATTAAAGAAAATTATAACTCTAAAAGCTCACTCTAATAATGTATTTTTTTTTAAAAAAAGTATAATTATTTATCATTTGTTTTATTTGTTAATATACATTTTGATGGTCATACAGCCATTAGCAGAGGATTGAGTAATAAAATAAAGACTGTTTTTAATTGTAGCTTATTTATATATCTAATAACCTCTTTTCATTAATCTTTATTTAATGAACTTTGTCGAATCAGAGTAATAGTTAGAAAACTCAGAATAGAAAGAACTAAGAATAACTGACTAATTGTTTTTGTATTGTGGTGAATTCATTCTAACACGAATCAATCACTCACGTATAACACCACAATACTTTATAAAATTATTCAATAATAATCATTAATTGTATATTTTATTCACTAATACCCATTTTGATTGTCATGGTTGCTGTAATCTGCATCAGAGTAAAGTAAACAATAAATGATTATTGAACTTACAAAATCTTGTAGTTTTGTAGAGGAGTGATTCGTTTATGTTCAATAATCACTTTATTCACTGATATTTATTGCGACAGCTATAATTGTTGTAATGTGCATCAGAGAATAAAATAAACAATAAGTGATTACTGAACTTTCAAAATCTTGTGGATGAATGATTTATTTATGTTAAAAATAACTGATTTGATGTGTTATATTTAAAAACAGATATACTGATTACTAAAATGCTTATCAGTGAATAAAATAGACAATAAATAATTACTGAATACTTTTACCTTTTTTACATGCTGGATTGAGCGGTTTGTCTATGTAAAAAAAATGGGTTAATAATACTAATTGATTATTAATAAATCAAAATAAATTATTATATATTTAATTATAGCAACGTTTTTTTTAAAATTAAATTATTTGTATAAATGTTATAAACGTGATAAAAATTACATATCTTTTATTCAGTTGTAAATTTGAAATAGGACAGCATAAGAAACAAAATATGAAATACGGTATGACTGTCATGTGGTTTTATGTAGGAGGTCTGTACGAATTTTCTTCTTTTAGTTATATTAAAAAAATATTTTTGTACTTATTTCTTGTTATTATAATTTTCATAAATAAATAAATGTAAATATAATTGTTATTAATGATATAATTATTTGTATAATATAGTGCATCACTTTGTGTTCTATTTATTCAATGAATAGATTATTCGATACGTAAATTCCAATTCGAAGTCAAATATGATTAAAGTACAGTTATATATATAATACTAGTCATTAAAGCATATTATTATGTAATTATAATATAGTGTTTGATATTTATCTAAAAAAAATATTAAAATTGCTAACATAATGTACCAATGCAATCTAAATGTATCAGTAATGTTAGTATATGAGTCTGTGAATTTAATAATTTCTTATTTTTACGACGTTTATTTTTGTTATTGTTAAAAGAAAACTGTTTATAAGCATATTGTAATGTAAAATGAGTACAGGAAAGTTGCTATTTGTAAAAAAACATTTAGATAAATAAATAAATAAATTTATTGTTTTGACTAACACGTGGAATAAATGTATTTATCTATTCGCTGTTTAATGAATGCATTTAATGAAAATAAGGTTTCTATATTTTATAAGTGTTTGATAAATGCAGATGATAATGTTATTTTCATTCGTTTATTATTTAATCAGAAATAAGTAACGCTTCGGATTTTATTTCAAACTAATTGCATTTAAAAAAAAAAACATAAAATTATCATGTATCTGAAATAGAAAACGTTAACAGAAATTGGTATTTTATTGCACCTAATAAATATAATTTCTGGCTGAACGATATTACTTTTTATTCTAAGAAATAACAACAGTACTATGAATGTATCCATCGATTACCAAATGAAATATATTTAATTATCGATTACAATGTCACCAACTCATATACAGGAATAATAAAATGTGAAAGGTGTGTTGTTATTATATGTGTGTTATGATACATTGTGTATTGTATATTTACTTTCACATATGTAAAAGAGCAGTGTCAAAAAAAGGATATTAGAATAAAATCTTGAGTATACATGAAATTATTCTGTTGATATTTTCTATACAAACATTTGTTTCATTCATTTATTTATTTTTTTGAAAAGTATATTTTATTTTAAGTGCAAAATATTAAACTTTTTATATATTATTTTATTTTACTGAATTTGAAATTATTTTCATTACAAAAATCGTACTAAATATTTTTAATTTACATATTTTCAATACAAAGTTATTTTGTTTAAAATATGTTTTAATTAAAAATATTCAATACATATATATATATATATATATATATATATATATATATATATATATATATATATATATATATATATATATATGCATATTATCAGAAAAGTCTGAATTAAATGACAAAAATATGTTTTTTTTCAGATAAAAAATGGCACTATAGCTAGATGAAACGATGGAAAAAAAATTTTTTTGGGTTGCGAAGAGGAATGAATCCAGAAGGAAGTAGTAGATGAGTTGAATACCAGACATTCTGGAAAGAATTTAATAAAATAGAGTGCAATTGCGTTATTAAATTTTTTTCAGAATGCCTGGTATTAAATTCATGTTTAACTTTCTTTTGCGTCCATCTTTAATGATCACCAATAAAGACTACTTTCAATTTTTTATCCAGTATAAATGCTATTTTATGTATGAAAATAGATGTATTTTAACCATTGATTACAGCTTTTTTAGATACAGATGCATACATACATACATACATACATGCATATAAACACATAATTCATACATATATACATATACATATACATATATATATATATATATATATATATATATATATATATATATATATATATATATATATATATATTAGAAATTAAAAAAATCCCAATGTGAGAATTTTAATTTATTATTAAATAAAAATATATTATATGTAAGAAAATTCGCATGTGCTTTAAAAAAATTACTAATATATTTTTTATTTAGGTTTAAATATAATTTGAAGACTGTATTTAAAATTCATTTAAATACTAGTTTATATATCTACAAAAATAAAAAGAAAATATTCTTTAAAATAATTACAATATATATGATAAATTATTTAAATATTTCATAAAAAAATGATTTTAGAAATATTTTCTAATTTTTTTAACATTAAAACCTAACCTCGTATTAATTTCAATTGTAATGATAGATAGAATAAAAAAAATTCAATTTCAAATGATGAGACATAAACGGATTAACTGAAAACATTTATGTGAATTATGTGGTCGAATAATTTTATTAGGTCCAATAAAATACTTTTCTGATATAAAAATATAATGTTTAAAAATATATTAAGGTTTTAAATAGGACATTGAATTTTAGTACAAGATAAATTATGACCAAACCGTAAAAAAAGTTCTGTTCTTATAGAATAATTATTTTTAAATTAGTAGAATGTGTTCTATTAGTATAAAAAATATATAATAGTTTATGATATGAACTTCTGTGATGGATAGATCATATTTTCAAATACGCAATACACTTTTTTGTTATGATTATTGTGAAAAAATAAAAGAAAATAATTTTACAATGCATTTCAATGTTTACTCAATAGTTTTATTTGTGTTTTTATATTAACTGGGGTTTATTTTATTATAAGTAAACGAAAGGAGTAATAATTATTATTTTCAATATTGGGGTTTTTGATTAGTTGTTTTACAGAATTTTATTCTTATCAATATTTTTTGTAATTAATTTCAGGAATGATAAAATAAAATGGAAGAAAGTATTACATCTAGGAAATATGATTAAAGTAAAAAAAAATGAAGATACAAATAACATTATAGTAAAATATGTGTTTCTAAATTCACCCGTTATTTATTAAGGATTATTGTAGTCAATTTTCAAAGTTTAAAAACAGATTTTAGTAGAGTAGTTTCAATCATTATCTTTCTTTTACAGATTGTGTTATTTAGTCACTTACACCTTTAATATGAAAGAAATGTTTATAATTTATATACAAAGTATAAATTATTAAATATATTTCATGTAAAAAGTTTCGTGGACAAATATTGCTTTTTTATTGTTTATTAAGGTAATTATCTTGCATTGATTACCTAAATTACAGAGTACCTTAAAAAGGTTTTTATTTACTTGAGTAATAGTAAGTAGAAAAATTTATGAGTTCAAACTAATAATGTATGTGTGTGTATGCATAAACAGGTGATCAAAATGAGACTGAAGGATGTAAACCAAAATTCAATGTTACATTCTTCACTCTTATTTGAAATACTTATATATATATATATATATATATATATATATATATATATATATATATATATATATAAGATGGCCTAAATGAGATTGAAGAATAGTAAGCAAGTAAATATATGTCTAAACCCTGTATTCTCTTTTGGACTTTCTTTGTATATACATACATTATGATTATGATATATGACCAATGACCAAAGATTAGAAAGAGAATTAGAGAAACATGGACATCATTTGAAAGAACGAATAATATAATGAAGAGTGAAGTACCATTAAGCTTGAAACGGAATGTAGATATCCAATGTGTAATACGTGCTTGTATTTACAGATCAGAAACTTGTACACGAATGCAAAAATGAATTAAAAACTTTTGACAACTCAGTGAAGTATGGAAAGTATAAATTTTAAGAATTTATAAACGTGATTAAAAAGTCTTTAAATGGATACAAAAACAAACAAAGGTAAATGTTGTAACAGAACAAAAAAATCGGTAATATCAGTATAGTAGGACGTATAGCAAGAAGAGAAGACAGTAGATAAATAAAAATTATCATGCAATGACAATCAAGGGATAAAAAAATATTTTAAAAGAGAGCCTATTAAATAAAAAGGGATATGGATGATATTATAAAGTATTGTGGAGGTAAGGATTGGAAGAGATTTAATTGGAGAGAAAAAATAGTGGAACAATGTTAGAAAAATATTTAAGAGGACCTAATGATATTTGATGGGGCTTTCATCAAGCAGTGGGATATCAGCTTTTATGATGTTGATATTATATATATATATATATATATATATATATATATATATATATATATATAAAATTGTGGTATATATATATATATATATATATATATATATATATATATATATATAGAGAGAGAGAGAGAGAGAGAGAGAGAGGAATTTAAAATTCATCTACTTTAAAATCATTTAAATTTAATTTAGAATAAAACATATTTTTTAATGAATAATAAAAAAAATTTAAATATAATTATTAAATAATTTATATATTTCAAAAAGATCTTTGTTTCTTTTCTTAAAAAAAATAAAGAGAAATATTATGTTATTAGTAGGGAAAATATCCATATACTGTATAATAAATACGACAGTCCATTAACTGGTGTCAGAGTCATTAATTAATGAATAAAACAAAATTTGATTTCGCTTAATGACGTTCGTAAATAATTCTATTTGATGTTGAGGTTTGTATTCTAATGTATAGTTGATATCTCTCGAAATATATTTTGTTAATAGACTGGAACGAGTATTTCGAGGCAATGAAGACCTAATGTAAGCATTTGAATAATGGAAGGAAATTAATTTTGGCTTTCAGAATTGTTTTATTTCTTTTTCGAACAATATTTATTTTTAAATACATTTTTATCTTGAAAATAAAATTACAATAAAATTTTATTTTAATAACATTCTGTTCACATATTATTAATTTATTATTGTTTTTAATTATTTCAAATTTTTAAAATTATAATAGAAGATGTATTATTTTTACCATATTAAATTATTTTCATTCATTTTTTTGGAATTCATTTGAATCTGTTATATGATAAAAAAAATCATATTTTTTTTATTTTATTATTCTATGCTATGTAATTATTTTCACTATTTTTTTCGATCGTCAGTTTTATATAAATTGATTTTATTAGGATCGTTAAAAGAATTATTTCTTAAATTTAATTTTTATAAAATATTTCAATTCATACATATATATTATAAATAGTTTCACAAAACTTAGATCTATATATTTTTTTATATATAGTAATTATTTACTTTATTTATATATATATATATATATATATATATATATATATATATATATATATATATATATATATACTTGAATAAAATCCTGTCTCAAAATTTTCCTCTTCCAGTGATCCAATGTTTTTTTCTTTTATTCAATACAATGAATTTCTTTATGTCTCTATTCTATCTGTCTATAAATTTCCTAACAAATTTTTAAAAATTTAAATTAATATATATTTTTTCTTCATTGATATTTTTTTCTTATTGATATATGGTTGGTCGATTTTCATTTTAAACTTTTCATTCTTTTTGCAATATAATGTTCATAACTTTTACTTACTGTTAAATCATTCCATTACTCTTTTTGTCTCTACATTTTATTTCTAACATGCATATATAATTTAGTATCCTTTGTGTTATTTGAGGTTATTGAATCATTTTGGCACTTAAAACCAATGTTTTATTAGTATAAGTGCGAACTGATGATATATTGAACAAAGAATTTTTTTCGACATAAAGGAATAAATTACTTCTACATATATATATATATATATAAAATTGTCATTATTAACATCTTTTTATCCACTGCTGAATAAAGATCTCTCTCAAAATCTCTCTGATTCAATGTCTTTTTCTTCCACTTCATTCCGATGAATTTATTTATATCTCTGTCCAATCTACCGATCTCTTTTTGAATTTTCTTATAAATTTCGGTTCGTAATTAAATATATATATATATATATATATATATATATATATATATATATATATATATATGGGTAACCTACCTAAGCAATAAACTTTGAATAAAAAAATATTCATCACCTTTTGATAGAAAGAATTATCACCCCCAACATCACCATGTGTATAAAGTGTTCAATAATAAAAAGGCTCTAATGAAAATGGTATTGCAATCGAAATGCACATTATACTTTTGTTGTTATAAATAATAAGTGATTATTAAACAGTTTATTACATATTGTGGTATTTATTACATATATTGATATTGATAATTAATTTGTGTTATATTGATAATTAAGTGAATTCGCCACAGTTTTAAAACAAACAGTATTCATCATTCGGTTTTGGCATTTTGCTGAGAATGAGTAAGTACCGGTAAAATAATATTCAATGAAGTTTTCGATCAGTAGTGAATTAACAGGAGCTGATATAATGATGATGTTAATAATATATATATTGTATTTTATAAAATTTATGGTAATGTCTTTTATTTGTGAATAAATAAATTTCTTATATAGAAAAACCTAAAATTAAAAAAAAACATTGTCATTTATTTCTTAGTAAATCGATTAATTTATCATAATAAAAAATTGTGGAACGCATGATCATTTTTTCCTCATCTAAACAACGATTGTAAACAACGAGTGGCTTTTAGAATTCCGCAAATAATTTCCGAACCGCATAACTCTCAGACGGGGTAGCTATCTCACCTCCGTCAATTTTTTTTTCATGTCCTTAACTAGATACCTGCGAAAATAGGCCTATGTCGGTGTACGTCAGGTACCCACGATGAATATTTCGACATCGGGGAAAGTATGGGTCGTGTAACGTAATCCACTACCGCACAACACAGTTTTCGGAATGCTTTTACCAGAGTTGTGCATAGTTTATGTTATTTCGTGGTACGTTTTACTCGAGTCTTTGCCACAGAGTGACGCCGCAAGCTGCTCAAGAGTTTGGCGAGATAATGATTTTTAATTATTTTGTTTGTATATGTTTTAATAAAATATATTTTTCTATTGACAAAGCATTAGACAAAAACATCAAATTTCGATTATTAGTAAAGTTTATAAAAGTATTTTTCGAATGATTGAAATTATGTATTTTTTTATTTCATCAATTGGATTTTTTGGAAATTTTAATTTACCTAATAAATTATTTTACTAATATTTTTTTCATATTACAGAAAAATGCGCCCTAAATATAAATTTCTTTAAATCAATAAATGTATTTTTTCAAACAATTTCTTTTCTAAATTTTGTGAAACGAAAAGTATTTAATTTATAAGTGAAAAAATATTCGAATATGAAATGACAATATGACAGGAAAACAAAAATTAAATTATTAGTTAACTTCACAGTGGTTCTTTTTGAAAGATTGAATTCTAAACCATTGTATTTTATTCAATTAAAATTTTTATTAATATTATAAAATTGTAGTATAGAATGACCCAAATGAAACTGAAAAGTTTCAACATACATTTAATTGCTTAATATAATTTTCTATTCCTTAGTTTCACTTTGATCAGTCTATACAATTTGACTGTGAATTGAAAATAACAGAAAAAATTCAACAATAGATTGAAAAATTTGTATTTTAAATAAATTTTATTTAGAATATCATTAACAAATTAACTTCATTGAGATATCTCTGAAGTTTTTGATATTTTATTTGACAACCTCTTTCTATCTTTGTATTTTCTCCTTGTATCAGTAATTAAATTCATCGAACAACTTAACACATATAAGATTTCAATTTTAATTTAATCCTAATTTAAAAAATATTTTTTATAAAATATTTCAAAAACTACAATTCTCTTTCAACAATGCTCGATTACACAAAGATCTTTTATTTTACAATTTACCATATATTTCTTTTCACTAAAACTATACAAGTACAAAAAAAATAAAAATAGAAGCAATGTAATTTCTTATGGAAACAAGAGTTCGAGTAATTTACAACACACTCGAAGTTGTTTGTGGTATATCTAGTGTCATTTATCATGTGTATAGAAGACAGTATTTTATAGTGACACGAAAAGAAAAACAAATATGGACTTGTGTTTTATATTGAGCCATCGGTTTAATGTTAAATGTATGTGAGTAATTTTCAGCTAGCAAGTAAAGTTTTTAAGGAATTAATGTCTGAGTTGAAATTTGAAAAGTATTCAACTACACTGAATAGTTAAAAGTAGGAAAATAATATTAGAACATTTTGAAAATAAAATTCTTAAGAAGAAAATCAATTTAAAAATACATTTTACAATATGTATATATATATAGATATATATATATATATATATATATATATAAGAATTGTATTTGTATAATATATAATATTTTCCAAAACTGAAAATACAATTTTGAAAAGAAGTTTTAAAAATGTGACATTTTTATTTTTTTTAAAAAATATGTAATATATTTTTAATAAAATAACAATAAGAAATATGTAATACAAAATAAAATTTACAATGTAAAAAGTCAATAATAATTTTGACTGAAAAAAAATATTTTCAAAAATACTGTTTATATTAGGTTGGCAAATATCTCCCTTCCGCCTTCTGGTCTTTTGAATTTCGCAGCTATGTACAAAAAAAAAGCGGAAGGGAGATACTTGCCAACCTAATATAATTAACTATATTTTTTAAAAATATAAAGCACTAAGGTTGTTATATCTTAATATGTTTTGAGATAACTAATTTAACACTAAACCTACCACGAGGGGTCAAATGACCCTTTTTAAACTTTTTTTCAAAATTTCTCACATAAAGCGTTATCACATCGTTAGTTGACTTTATGACTTTTAATATAATTTACATACAATGCATTTTTCAATATTTACTCCTCTCTTGTTATTTTTTTTACCGAGATATATATGTAATCTGCCTTAACTACCGCAACGGGTCATTTGACCCCTGCAAAGATTCATATGATATCATGAAGATTTGTATGTGTGGTTGTGATACAAAACCATTGCATTATACATTTTTGCTATTCCATCATATATTTTGCTGTATTGCGTTATATTTATTGTTGGCTGACGAATGAATAGCGAATTTCACTCTACTCCAAGCGAGCGATAAAAAAGTCAACGAAGCCAGCGTTTACAAACAGATAAATTGGATTTAATCTCTGAAGTATGGTACAAATTCATCGAGAATAGCCAAAATTGTTACAAGCCTGGGGAACATGTAACTATCGATGAACAGCTTTTCCCAACCAAAGAGAGGTGTAGGTTTACGCAATATATGCCGAACAAACCGGATAAGTTTGGTATCAAATTCTGGCTAGCATCTGACGTCAGCACCAAATACATTATAAATGGATTTCCATATTTGGGAAAGGATGAAAACAGAGGAGCTTCATCTCCGCTTGGGGAATTCGTTAGCCAAACAAAAAAGTCCTTCTACTAAGCTCAAAGCATAAATCTATAAGCATCGAAAAAAACGGTAAGCGTATACCTGAAACGATTAGATTCTACAATAATACTAAATACGGTGTAGATATGACGGATCAAATGGCAAGAAAATACTCCGTGAAATCGAAATCGCAAAGATGGCCTGCGCAGATTTTCTTCAATATTCTTGACCTGGCTGGAATCAACTCGTGGGTTTTATACAGAGAAACAACCGGCGAAAAAATTTCTAGACAATAATTTTTATTCCAATTAGTTGAAGAACTTGCCGAAGATTTTCAACATGAGCAATAGAAAGAAAAAGAAATTATACAGAAAACGTCAACAAATTCAAGTTCGGATTCTCGTGTACAAATGCGAAAAAGGTGCCAAATAGGTTTTATAAATAAATAAATAAACAATTTTGAATCGTTATTTGAAAAAATTGTTTTATTCATGTACCAAATTGTGCTAAATGATATATTTTTCGCTATACATAGTAATATATATATAACATTTTAAAGAGCGGTCATTTGACCCCGCTGTGGTAGGAATAGGTATACATGAAGTATCGGTAGGTTTAGTGTTAAAAAATATCTATTGACTTAAGATGACTTTTAAAATATTAGTTTTCATTTACGATTTGGATTAGAAATGCAATAAGTTTTTTCCTATTTTATTGAAATTGTCTCGGTTATAAGTCTTTGATCACAACAAAAGGGTTTGGTTAATAAAGTATTAATACAAATTTAAGTGACCAAAATGAGTGTATAATTATTGTATATAGGGTCATCCAATTGTGATTCTTAGATTTTTTGTTTTATTGAAAAGGAACATGTCTATAATTTCTTTATAATAAAACACAAATCTAGGAGTTAAATTTTGATGACTCTATGTGTATATATATATATATATATATATATATATATATATATATATAAGAATAAAAATGATGAAATGGGCATAAGTAGTGAATATATAAAGAGAAAAAAATTGATGGTTGAAAATCACTATTGAATAGTGATAAAGAAATAAAAAAGACCAAGAAAGAAATATAATAAAAAATGGAGGATAAAATTGTGAAGCATAGTGGAGATGGAAGAAGCATAGTTGGGTGAGATTAACTGTAGCCAAGAGAGAATGAAAAATCTTAAGAAAATATTTAAGAGTCAGTAACATTTTATAAAAAATTTGTCCAGCAATGTGTTGATATATTTTTATGGTATATATATATATATATATATATATATATATATATATATATATATATATATTTCGGCTGATACATTGATGGATGGAGGTATCTTCATACACTTAGTTCGAATAATTCATTAGCTCCTTATTGCAAAAAAATTCATAAATTCTCCAGTAACAAAAATTGTTATTATTTGTAATAAAATTAATTTTTCACAAAGTGTATTATAGTATTTAGAATCTTGTTTGAAAATTACATTATTTTACAATTTTCTTTTAGAGATGAATCAATCTATGAACGTTTTTTTCGAATTTTAGTTTTTATATACTGTATACAACTAAAAAAAATCCTATTAAAAAACCAATTATGTTGAGTATATTGTTATCATTGATTCGAGCAATATTCAACAATAATCCATATGGAAAAAACTGCAATCGTTTTATTTATCAAGGAAATATATTGAAATACACGACCATATTTACAATCGAAGAATCGTATTTTATAAATTGAAAGAAAAAAATATGTCGATCTCAAAAAATATTACGTAAGGTCTATTTTTGCCAGAGGCCAACAAGACTATGTTGCTTGAACCACGATACTAGCTAACATATTTACTTTGTATACTGTGATAGTAACATAGCACATAGTTTACAATGCAAACACGCGTCTCTTGTTGGAATTTTTGGAGTTGTTACTTTGATAAAATTGTGTCAAAGCTTGTGCCCGAGGATACTGACATGTTTGCTTTGGATGCTCTCGTGAGATTTAAGCATTTTTAGTCGATTTATTTGCAAACAGTTTAAATATAAACGTATATTATATATACACACACATATGTACAAAAACAATGTAGACACATGTGTGTATGTCTGTGTGAGAGTCGATAAAAATAATTATAAAATGTTTTATGAAAAGATAAATTGAAACGCATTAGACATTATAACGTTTTGAAATAATAATTAATCTTTCAAGATGTGAAATTATATACGTGTTTATGAAAATTTACATTTTCATAATTTTATATATATATATATATATATATATATATATATATATACATATAAACAAAAATAAGATACTTGCTAAATTTTCTCAAATTTAATTTATATTTCTCAATGTTGAGTAACACAGCACGACATTATAGTACAAAATGAAATTGTCGAGATTTTAATAAAATGTTTTTTACAGAACGAAATTTATAAATAATAAATGCATTTACATTTAGAATATCAACTTTTATCTAAATAAATAAAAAACAAGAAGAAAAATTATATTAAAGATTAAAAATATTATAAAATAATAATTCTAGAATAAAACTTAGAGAGAGATATTTTTAGAAATGTTTTTTATGCATAATATCAACAACAACAATAGCATCAATTTTTTCATCTATTGGTAAGTGATGCTCTAACCTAAAATTTTCAATCTCGAGCATCTATATAATCCAATGAATTTTCTCATATCTCTATTCAATATAAATTTGACTTTATTTATATCTTTGGGTTCTCAATCAATATTTTGTCTTGTCTATTAATGGCATTCCCTTCTTGCTACAAGACATTTCCATTTTAAAACTTTCACTATTGCTATAACGTCTGTAACTTTGGTTTATTTTTTAATCCACTTATTTCTCATTTTATCACTATTTGTTATTCCTAACATGCATCTTTTTATATTTCTTCTATTGTTTGAAGCCACTGAATTTATTTGAAATTTAAAACTCATGTATCACTGTCAGAAGTAAGAATAGCTAGGATGTATTGATTGAAAAAAAGTTTTTAACATTAAGGAATATTCTATTGCATAATATAAGAATTTCTTCTACATTTTACAAAGGCCTATTTTTATTTTTTCATTTATAAAAGTTTCTTTCGTATATATATATATATATATATATATATATATATATATAATATATGTATACTATTAGAGACAGAGAATTCGTCAAAATGGACTCCAAGAGAAAGGTATTAGATAGATTGAACTAGAAAGTTTTGGAAGAGGCCTTCATCCAGCAGTGGATAGAAAAAGGCTGAAGATGATTATATATATATATATATTGCACCAAAATCTGAATATTAAAAATAATCATTTTTCAAACATTTTGTCTATTATTAATATTTACTATTAGTTTTAAAAATTGTACAACAAATGAGTCGTTTGTCTTAAAAATATTATATGTATAAACTGTTTTATATATGAGATGGCCCAAATAAATTAAAGAATATAACCTTCAGTCCTAGTTGACATTCTTTAGTTTTACTTGGATCAGTCTGTATAACTACTGTGTTGATAATTATGATAATGGAACATTTTAATGACATCAAACTTTAATTATAACTATTAAATTATGATGAGAAATCATTTTATTTATTATTTAATAAGTTTTTTCTACATGAATTTTTAGAATTTTCTTCAAAAATAGTTTAAGTTTTTCAATTGAATTATGAGCAAACTGGTTTTCTACAAACATCACTTTTTTTAATTTTTTTAAACTCCAATAAAAAATACACTCATTTTATAATAATAACATCAAGAGTAACAGTAACTCGAGTTTATCATAGATATACAGAAAATAGTTATACATCAAGTGTTTAAGATTTATTTTAAAAGTTTTATTAGGAACTTATTTGTCAATATTTCAGGCCTATGAATATACTGAAGCATTTTTTACTATTGACGATTCTATTAATGGATCAATTTTTTTCATAAGTACTATACGTATGTATATATAGAGTCATTCAAATGCGAAACCTGGATTTGTGTTTTATTAAAAAAAAAAAAACAACAGAAACTATACACATGTTTCCATATACACCACCCTAAAAACATGTTTCTTTTTAATAAAAAACAAATCTAGGAGTCACATTTGGAAGACCATTTATATATATATATATATATATATATATATATATATATATATATATATATATATATTATCATCATCATTACTGAAGTAAGATTCTTTTTATCCACTGCTGAATAAAGATATTCTCTAAAATTTTAAATTTTCAGTGATCCAATGTTTTTCTCTTCCATTCTACATTAATAAACTTTCTCATATCTCTTTTCCATATATCTGTGTTTTTTAGGTTTTTTATATTTCTGGTATTTCAATTAATAATACCTTTTATTCATCAGTAGTCTCTTCACATAGCAACATATATATATAAATAATAGTATTGTGCTTACATGCATTCTAAATACAATTATTTCTCATTAAAAATAGACAAATAAATGTAATTGTTTTCGATTATTAGTTACGATGATGAAGTTTTGTTCTCGTGTGTGCGCGTATTTGTAAATATTAGTACGCCCTATCTCTATTAATTTAACTTCAACATCTCAGTCCTCAATTAGACACATAACGTAATTGTGCAAGTATTAGTCTTGAATCAATATATGTTTTCATATTAAATCAACAGATGATGTATGAAATTCGAATTTCGAAGCACCAAACTGCCACTAACGAGATATATTTACCCCATATATCTATGCCCTATTTTGCATACAGCTCACATTTAATGACAATAATTTTCAACTCTATAAATACTACAAAATCTATCACGGATTCTCATATGAACTATACAAACATTATAATTGAGTAGATATTAATTTAATACGGATTGCTGTTGACACAATTCGTATAAATTTCATTTGTTCACGAATCAATCTGAATTTATTTGAATTATAGTATTTTTTATAGAATTATATTTCATCAAATATATATATATATATATATAATTTATTCTTAAAATTCAATTATTTTGAATATACTCACATTATATAATCAACAAATTGATAATATAATAATAAAATATTTGCAAAAATATACATGAATAAAGGATAATAAAACATACAGTAGGATTGTAATAATTTGGCTATTAAAAATAAATAATATAATCATACTAGATTAAAAAGTAAAATTGATATTGTCATTGGTATTCCATAAATTAGGAATTTATATACAGAGTATAAATATTGATACTCTGATTCCAAAAAGTCAGCAGTATTTGAGTGCCTATTCCACGAGTACTCTTGTATTACTAATGTTTTATGTGTCTCTGATTTGGAAGAATTTCATTATTGAAGTACCACCGATTTTCAGAATCTTATATAGAATTACTTTATGGAATCTGATAAGTGTATCCCCAAGCTAACAATGGTGATGAGAATTTTATTGGTCAGATTTTATCAGTATTACAATATGATTTCTTAAATATGTCTAAGGTAGACTTGGGAACAAATTGACTAAAATATTTTAATGACAAACATTTTGACTAATGATTAGTTATACGAAAATTATTTATTAGTCATACATTATTTTTCTTTATGAGTTTGTTTTCAGTCAGAATATTTTATTTATGATTATATATTTATGATTAATTTTTTTTCTTTAGAATCACAATTGAATTCAAAAATGGGTTGTTTGCTTAACTAAAAACTAAACATATACAAGTTATACATCTGTTTAATAAATTCTTTCGTTAGTTCTTGTATTACCCAAATAATAAATTTTGAAACAATAAGAAGATTTATTTAGAAATTCAAAACTGTCATGTAGTGAACTTTGAGTCCATCTACTAAATTTTATAAAAGTATATTGTAGATTTCTGACTACTGTCTTCTTCAAAATATCATTATCAAACGATAAAGTCTTCCCGAATGGAATTTATTATTTAAGTCAATATCGAAACGATTTTTCTACTAATCTAATACATATACATCTATTATATATATTATATTTGATTTATTAATGTACGAGGTCAGACAATTAAGTAATGCGACCGATTTTTTTTCTCGGCCTGTGGTAACACTGCGAACCTGTAACTCCGCCACCGTAATAGCAGATCCCTACTCTCTCGATTGAGACCTTGACCACCCTCGTACGATCATTTCTTCGCCAGCTGTTTAGTGTTTTGTAACAACGCGCGAGTAGTGCATATCACGAAAATGGAACAGAGAAATTGAATGAACATCGCTAAAGATTGTCTCGAGCAGGTTGAAAGTGATCCTACTCTTCTCGATCGAGTTATTACTGGTGATGAAAGTTGGTTCTTTCAATATGACCCCGAAACTAAACGACAAAGCCAACAGTGGCTGTCCCCTGAAGCACCAAGGCCAAAGAAGGCGAGAATGAGCAAGTTCAAAGTGAAAACCTTGTTGATTTGCTTCTTCAACAGCAAAGGAGTGGTTCACAAAGAGTTCGTACCACCTGGACAAACCGTAAATCAAGTATTCTACCGCAATGTGCTCGAAAAATTACGAAAAAGGGTGCTCAGAGTGCGTCCAGAGATCGCGAAGACTTGGGTTCTGCATCACGACAATGCTCCCTGTCACAGTGCGTTCAGTGTCTCTCAGTTTTTGGCATCTAAAGGCATCGCAACGTTACCACAACCGCCCTATTCACCGGACATGTCACCCTGCGAACTTTTTCCTATTCCCCCATATGAAAAAATTCGTCAAAGGTCGACATTTTGACTCCGTTGAAGATATCCAAGAATCTGTGACGAGGGTACTCGGAGAGGTCCCACAAGAAGTGTTCCAGAATTGTTACGAAAACTGGAAAACTCGCTGAAATAAGTGTATAGATGCGGGAGGGGACTACTTTGAAGGGGATCGCAGCGATGTACCTTAATTTTTAAATATACTCGATTTTTGAATTTTGTCACATTACTTAATTGTCTGACCTCGTATGTACATTCTTAATTGTGTTATTTTTGTAAATCTTTTTTTAATATCATTACCTTTTCTTATTTTAAATTTTTAATTAAAGATTTAGAAATACAAATAGAATAATAAGTAAATTAATGATTAGCAAAGAAAATAATTAAAATGATTTACAAATAAATTGTAAATTATTTTATGTAAATTTATTTCTGAATACATAAAATTTTTATTAAAATTAATTTCTGATTACATTTTGGCGATTTCATGGATATTTACTTAATTTAAACAGTTAAAATCCATAAAAAGTGTTGCGAAACAAATAATACAATTAGTTGACTAACCGTAATTTAAGACCTCATTAAATATTTTATGTAAATTGATACGTCCAACTACTCCTTATAAAACAAACAGACTGCTCGTATACGAAAAAAATTACACCCACATATAAATTATATGAAATTTAATTTTAATTGTTTTAAATTGATTACACACTGTAAACAAAAGATCATAAATAGAAATACTAATGAGGCACAAAGTCAATATTTAAAATTTGTTTGCACGCTTTTTCCCACATACAGTTTGCTTTTAATTTTTACATAGTGTACATATAAATGAACATATGTCGGCGTGGTATGGCGTCGTGTGTGTATTTTGTGTTTGTTTTGGTGCGGTTCGACCACATGCGGTTATTTAAAACTTGATCTGTTCGAAATGAATCTCTGTATGAAAGGGTTACGAAGTCAATATAGTTTTCGACATACGACCATGTCAAATGTCATACGAAAGGATATTGAAACACTAATAGTTTTAGTATCAGTTTTTTATGTAAATATTTCGAACAGTACGTAGTTCGAATAAAAATTATACAACGATTTATACAAACAGTTTTTGGAAATATTGTATTGGTCTAGCTTTCAAAAATGTCGACGACGATTTATTATATTTCGAAGTTTTCGAAGATGCTTATATTTGTCAATGTCGAAAATAAATTAACTTTTTAAATAGAAATTGGAATTTTTGATATTTTTTAAAAAACAATTTATTTATATGTTTTATCAAAAATATATAAATAGATATCAAGACTTTTCGAAATAATAGAAATAATATTATTTTTAAATATTATATATATATATATATATATATATATATATATATATATATAACACATTTTACAATCTTGAAATTTAAAATTGTAAAACATTTAAATTTTCAATAATTTAAATTATTATCAGAGTTGATATTTTTTTAATTTATTTAATTTTAAAATAATTAGGTTTGTTTACTATCATGAGAATTCCGATGATCAATACTCAATAAATAATTTTCTAATTATGTCTATATCATCAGTGTTAATCGTTGAACCATGTACTTTGATATAATCTAACAAAATCAAATTCGGTAATATTGGAATATGATATGTTTGTAATAACAAAAATTCACTATAGCATATACATAGTAAAATACACAAAACTTGTTGACCAGTCAATTTGCAAATTAGTATTTACTTCAATTTTGAAAATGAAAAAACAAAGTGCATTACCATTAAATGGAATTATATTCTTTTGAAAAGACACAAATAAAACAGTTACAGAAAACAGACCTATTGTTTACAGAGAGATCATTAATATAATAATTTAAGTAATCATTAATATAAATATTCAAGTAATAAATGTGATTTAAAAAGTACGTACTATGAACTTTTTACAAATATATTGTACTATATAGAATAATATTTAAAATAGATAAAAATAAAACAGAAGTATAAATTGGAATAATTGTAAATATCACATGACTAAATAGATAACTGAGGAAAATATTATTTATTAAATATTGGGAAAATTTGGCTTTGCATTTAACATGTGATTTTTATATATATATATATATATATATATATATATATATATATATAATGGCCCAAATAAGACTGAAATGTTTAGCCAAAAATTACTTGCTTACTATCATTTACTATTTTTTACTATTTTTCAGTCTCATTTAAGTCTTCTCTCTCTCTCTCTCTCTCTCTCTCTCTATATATATATATATATATATATACATAAATTTATAGTACAATTCTTACAACATTTTATATATGTTATATTAAATAATCTAATTTATTCAATAGCAGAAATATATATAAAAATGATTTTTAATGTAGATTATATAGAAATTAAAAGTTATTTAATTTATTAATGTCCCTTTTTTTAGTTATATTAAAGGAAAAAGTTTTAATTTACTTTTTTTATAATCTACTGTACATATTCCTTTAAATATTAAAGAACAAATATAATTTATTTAGAAACAACGAAAAAAAAATAAAAATAAAAATCAAATCAATTAACAATGAACGAACATACAGAAATAACGTATTACATATATTATTCAGATACTTAACAAAAACTTTTCAACAAATAAACTACACATCGTTTCTATGTATACGAGTGTAATAAAACAAGATTCTCTTTAAATAAATAACGTTTTATATGATAAAATATATTGGAAACAAAGCTCAAGAGATGTTGAAGTTTATGATATTATCTGTATTGTTTTGTGTTGTTTTCTAAGTATATATTTGACATGTTTTTCGACTTTCTATATATAAAAAGAACATTGAGAACAGGATATAATCATATTTTTGTGTGGAATGGTTTACATGTAATAATCTGATTGAATTGTAATACAAGAAATTATTATTAATGTTATATTTTTTCAGTATATATAACATTTCAATTGGAACAAAATTTACATTTATTTAAGATAATATGTTTTAATATTAACCTTAGACATAAATTGGATTTTGTTGTTATTCTCATTCTGATATTTTAACTCAATATATTATAGTTTAGCAAATTACCATGAAACATTAAACATTTTAACAATGCTTACAAATTGTGAAAAATTAATAGACTAATTGAACAAAAGTTTAATGAGTCCATGATTTCAAGAAATGGACCCATCAATTGGCCACCACGATCATGTGATTAAACTCCATTGAATTACTTTCTGTGGAGTTATGTGAAATCATTGGTTTATGCTGATAAACCACAAACAACAGAAGCATTAAAAATAAACATGCAACGTGTAATTCATGAAATTGGACCACAATTAAGTGAAAGAATGATTAAAATTTGACTAAACGAATGCACTATGTCAAGCGAAGTCTTGATGATCATACGAGTGAAAAAGTGTTCTATCATTAATGCCATAGAATATGTTTAAAAATAAAAAAATAACTAAATTAGTAAATACTTTTTATTTTATTTCCATTTAAAATTTTGAAACGTTTATTAGAAAACCTTATAACTTAATATGGTTTCAGAGCTTGATGCTTAAATAGCATACGAATTAAAGAAATATAATTGATAGATTTACAACTTGGATGAATTTCGTTCCCATTAAGTAAACGAAATATTTTTGAGACGAATTTTATTAAGAAATAAAAAAATTCTAAAAGAGGCAAATTATGACTAACTCATATGAATAAAGAAATTTATAGTTCTCTAATTTTTCATTATTTTGTTCATCTCCTATACACATGTTTCTTATTAATAAAACATAAATTTAGGCATCACATTTGGATGACTCTCTCTCTCTCTCTCTCTTTCTATATAATAGGTTGTCAAATATCTCCCTTCCGCCTTTTTGTCTTTTGAATTTCGCGGCTATGTACAAAGCGTTACAGAGCTCGTATCGGGCAACACTATACATCATTTGAAAGGTCTTTACATAACCTACAAAACGACGCTATGCATGATTAGTTTGGATACTGCGTTCAAAAGTTATAGACGTGTAAACATGGAGTTCACTAACGCCGAAGTTCGCGCTATTTTGAAGTTTTCCTTCGTTAAAGGCAAATCCGCTAGAGAAACGTTCCGTGAGATTAATAGTGTTTTGGGGGATGGTACTCTATCACTTCGAACCGCGGAGGAATGGTTTCGACGATTCAGAGCCGGTGAAAACGACACCATGGATAAGCCAGCCGGCGGAAGACCTGTGACGACGAATACCGATCAAATCATGGAAATCATCGAGTTAGACCGGCATGTGACATCTCGTGACATCGCCCAGGAGATGGCAGTTAGTCACCAAACCATTTTAAACCATCTGCAGAAGGCTGGATACAAAAAAAGCTTGATGTTTGGGTGCCGCATGATTTGACGCAAAAAAACCTTCTGGACCGAATCAACGTCTGCGATATGCTACTGAAACGGAACGAACTCGACCCATTTTTGAAGCGGATGGTGACTGGCGACGAAAAATGGATCACATACGACAATATTAAGCGAAAACGGTCGTGGTCGAAGACCGGTGAATCGTCCCAAACAGTGGCCAAGCCGGGATTGACGGCCAGGAAGGTTTTGCTGTGCGTTTGGTGGGATTGCAAAGGAATCATCCACTATGAGCTGCTCCCATATGGCCAGACGCTTAATTCTACCATCTACTGCGAACAACTGGACCGCTTGAAGCAGGCGATCGACCAGAAGCGTCCAGAATTGGCCAAGAGGAAGGGTGTAGTGTTCCACCAGGACAACGCCAGGCCACACACATCTTTGGTGACTCGTCAGAAGCTACGGGAGCTCGGATGGGAGGTTTTATCGCATCCACCATATAGCCCGGACATAGCGCCAAGTGATTACCACCTGTTCCTGTCCATGGCGAACGCCCTTGGTGGTGTAAAGTTGGCCTCAAAAGAGGCTTGTGAAAAGTGGCTGTCCGAGTTCTTCGCAAATAAGGAGGGAGGGTTCTACAAGAGGGGTATTATGAAGTTGCCGTCTAGATGGAACCAGATTATCGAACAAAACGGCGCATATTTGAACTAAATCCGATCACTGTAACACTTTTTATAAAGCATTGAATAAAGAGCAAAAAGCGGAAGGGAGATACTTGACAACATAATATATATATATATATATATATATATGAATTGTTACAAGTTATTGTTTTAGTGTTTATTAAACATTTGTATTTATTTCTTTGAAATAAAAAGTTTCGTTTTATAAGTAGTTGTTGGAAAAATATGAAAGGAAAAAGTCACCGTTTCTATTCCATAATCGATATAAAGCTCAAGAGAAACAAAAGAAAGACCCATCTGCATTCCAGGAAAAAACTATTACCGCTGCAGTTCTCGTCATGAAACGTTTACATGAATCGCATATTGCAAATATTCATTTTATAGTTGGATGATGATTAAAAAAGTCTCGCTTCAGTTAGTATTCATTTGTTGCCCGTAGGCAAGCAGGCAGAGCTTCGCCCGCTGCGAACAACTTTGTCTGACACTGTGAAATTGCTTTGTGTGTGTGTACATGTATCTCCATATGTATGTATATGAGCTGAACACGTGTGTGTGTGTGTGTGTGTGCGTTTGGTAGCATCGAAACGAAAGGGGTATTATTTCATACGAAACGTCATATTGCCACCGTTTCCTTTGTCATATTGTCAATTTACCTTTGGCGTCCGTGTTTGACTTTGTGTATTCCGTAAGACCAACAATTAATGCTCCAAGTCATGTTCGAATGAATGTTGACAAACGTCACTGAAGCTCAGACCATCCGCCGTGTGACGCTATTGTCGCAGCAGCCGATGCTTCTGGTACCATCTTCTTGCGGTTTGCAATATCTCCGACGCCATCTTGCGGACATCGAGTAAACAATTGTTTTTGATATGAAGTTTGACGGAATGTTGAATACAATTCATATATATGTGGGCAAGTATATGTGTGTATGTGTTTGTAAGTTCGTATAACTGATGTATGTCTATATCAATGTATGTGTCTAATATCTAACGTACTTGTACGAGTTCGTGATATTTACACTAAAAGACACAGTCTAACTTTTAGTTATGTAGAAATTGTAACTATGATTTAATGTTAGTGGTCTCTGTGTCAAAGCGTTTTAGGTACAAGTAATCAAACTGATACCATAGTTGAGATAATGAAAGCTACAGAATATCAAATAAATCCTACGAAAAGATTAAATACGAAATGTTTCATACACAAGCATAAACAAACACACACATATATATAAATATAAATATAAATATATATATATAATATGTATATAATTAAAAAAATAAACTAAAATATGGACGAAAGAAAAACGAAAATTTGGGAGTTATAAAAAGAGTGAAATGTTTAAAATGAAAATGGGTCATACGATTAAAATTGATCATCAACAAATAACAGAAATTGATTGGAAATCTAAAAATACAAGATTGGAGAAGACACTAATTTACTAAAATTAAAATCGATCAGTCATATAGATAAAAAAGATTATCAATGGACAACAGATTATTGATTGGGAACTCAAAAATATAAAAACACTCAAGAAAGAACACATGGATAATTATGAGATATAAGAAAAATTTTCAGTATGGAATAGAAAAGAAAAGTATTGAATCATTAAAAGTAGGGAAAAACATTATTGAGCAATGGATAAAAAGAATCTTTTGCTACTATTGATATATATATATATATATATATATATATATATGTATATAAATATATACGAAGGTCGTTTGATAAGTATGGTAAAATATAAGAAAAACTAAATTGAAAAATGTAATTAAATTAAACAATAAATAAATTTACCATACTTATCCAACGACCCTCGTATATATATATATATATATATATATATATATATATATATATATGTGTGTGTGTGTGTGTGTGTGTATGTATATATAATTACCATCATCATAACCCCCTTTCTGTTCATTGTTAGATGAAGGTTTCTTTCAAAACTTCACTCTCAGTGAACCAACACCATTCCCTTTTATTCCACACTGACAAATTTTCTTATATTACTATCATAAATATCCATGTGTCTTTTCTTGAGCCTTTTTATGTTTTTGGTTTTCAATTAATAATATTTGTTGTTCATCAATGTTTTTATTCTTTTCTCATCACTATTTATATATAGTTATATTTATATTTAGTTCATTGTTGACATAAAAAACAAAGTGGACAATAAGTGATTATTGAACACTTTATAACACATTGTAATGTTGAGGGTGATAATTCTTTTATAGAATTTCATTATTATACACAATTGTGAGCATTCATTTATTTGCTTGAAGGTTTGCCATTTTTTTATTAACCCATTGAACTTAAGTGACGATTTTATCACTTACCAATTTTCTTCAGTAAACAGACCTTTGATGAGCTTTGACTTTACTACCGCGAAATAAATATTGAAATTTTGATTAAATAACTATCACTATATCTAAAGCATTAAAGCTAAACTGTTTTCAAATAGTTTCTGATAATTTGTACAAGTAAAATAATTAAAATAAATTACTGTTCTTTTGTAATTTATTTTAGAAAAATTAAATATTAGCAATGGCTATATTTGTTTGAAAATCAATTGTATGGCGAAGAGTACATCCGTTCGATCTTCGATTTTTTTATTTGGTTATGTTGGTACACTCGTCTCGAATATATGTTTCAAATTTCAGCTATGTAGCATGTTTAGTTTGTTGGCGAGAGGCATAAAAGTTAGAAGTGTTTTGCAGGCTCCACGATTTTCCGCTGTCGAAAATCATGGATCAAAGAGTTTGCATTAAATTTTGTGTGAAAAATGGAATAAAGTGCTTCAAAACACTTGAAATGTTGAAAGTGGCATACGATGAGTCTACTTTAAGCCAAAAAAATGTTTACAAGTGGTATAAACTCTTCCAAGAAGGCCGAGAAGACACCAACGACGAACCTCGTTCTGGACGCCCCAGCACGTCAACAACTAATGAGAACGTTGAAGAAGTGAAGAAAATAGTGTTGGGGAATCGTCGAATTACCATTAGAGAAATTGCTGATGATATTGGCATCTTGTTTGGTTCGTGCCAATCAATTTTAACGGGTGTTTTAGACATGAGACGTGTGTCAGCGAAGTTTGTTCCGAAATTGCTCAATTTCGACCAAAAAACCGTCGCATGAGCATCGCCTAAGAGCTATTGAATGACGTCAACGACGAACCAGATTTACTCGACAGGGTCATAACAGGTGACGAAACATGGGTATATGGTTATGACGTCGAAACTAAGACTCAATCGTCCCAGTGGAAGCATTCCGGATCACCAAGACCAAAAAAAGCACGCCAAGTTCGATCAAATGTGAAGGTTTTGCTTACAGTTTTCTTTGATTGCAGGGGCGTGGTGCATCATGAGTTCTTGCCACAGGGTAGAACAGTAAATAAGGAATATTACCTGCAAGTTATGCGCAATTTGCGTGAAGCAATCCGCCAGAAACGTCCGAATTTGTGGAAGAACAAAAATTGGCTTTTGCACCATGATAACGCCCCTGCTCATACATCGTTGCTTGTGCGCGAAATTTTGGCTAAAACCAACACACTAATGATACCGCAGGCACCGTATTCCCCAGATCTGGCCCCCTGTGACTTCTTCTTGTTCCCGAAACTGAAGAGGCCCATGAAAGGACGGCGTTTTGCAACGATTGAGGAATTAAAGACGGCATCGAAAGAGGAGCTGAACAAGATCACAAAAAATGATTTTTTGAAATGCTTTGAGGATTGGAAAAAGCGTTGGCACAAGTGCATTACATCCGAGGGGGATTACTTTGAAGAGGACAAAATAAAAATTGATGAATAAATAAATATTCTTTGAAAAAAATAAAAATTCACCTTATTTTTTGATCACACCTCGTATATATATATATATATATATATATATATATATATATATATATATATATATATATATATATATATGTGTGTGTGTGTGTGTGTGTGTGTGTGTGTGTGAATGAATAATGAAATGCATGTCTGTGCAAACATAGTTAACAATTTATTCATAAAGTTCTTAGATTGATTTGAAAGTAATTATGAATTTGTGAAAAAATGTTTTATTATGAAAATGACAATACACTTGTAATAAAAAATATTTTTTTAAAAAATTAATAAAAAATATGAATCTGCATTATTGTTGTTATTTTTTTCTTCTATTCTTGTTCTCTCCTTCCACTCTCTCTTTCATATATCATATATATATATATATATATATATATATATATATATATATATATATATATATAAGAAATTATGTACTTTCAATCAAGAGACTTTTTCAAATTCCTTTACATAAATAGCATTGTAGATTAAAACTGTATAGTGAAAAAAATATCCAATGAGATTTCATTCGACAAAAGAGATTTATTTACGCATACAAACTGCAATACAAAGTGATTAAAATGTTTTTTTGTTCGACAAAGATTGTGAAAGTAAAATTGTTTGAAGGTACTGCCACTGACTACTTTTATATTTATCTCCGGAACGACATCAAACGCATTAAAAAAGTTTCACGAAGAAATGCATAGGCATATCTTTTATAAATGAAACAAGGAAAAGTTTATCACGTAAGTTGCTCTTACTACGATATAATGTAACTAATTTCGTATACGAATTCATTTGCTGTACGAAAGAAAAAATAAATGTTAAATATTTATCATTAAAGACATTCTTGTAGTTATGGAATTTTTATTGCGTTGTTTGAATGATATCGAGCGAATTTAACATAAGTTTTGTTTATTTTTTAATGAAATTGAAAAATGTTTAGAAACGTTCTGCGTCATGTATTTAAAAGAACAATTTTTGTAATGTTCATTTTAATATATGTAATTTAAACGATTTTTTATAATTAAAAATGTTTTTGGAAACATACATAGTTTTTAAATTTCATTACATGGTTTTTATTTTATAATTATAATGTATTCTGAAAATAACTTTTCTATATTAACAATTCATATATACATACATATATATATATATATATATATATATATATATATATATATATATATATATATATATATATATATATATATATATATATATATATAATTACAATACGATATCAACAAAATTATTTACATATGCATTAGAAAAAGTATTCAAGAGACTAAGGTAAGTATATGAAGAAAGAGAATTAAATGGAAAGATGTTTAGTCATTTAAAATTTTCAGATATTATTTTTTTAACAAATCTTCATGAAATCATAATAAACAAAACGAAAAGTTATAAACTATAGTTATTAAAATAATAATACCTAATATGAAAAAATAAGTCTCATATTAGATATTTTATTTTTTTATTTGAAAAAGAATGGTGCTTCGTTTTCGTCTTTACGTTGATGTGAAAATCTCCGTTCTAAACTTTCCTAAAGTTTCCCAAAAATTATCGTAGAAGAAATTTTATGAAATAATAAAATTAACAAGAAATGGAGAAAAGATAGATTTTCAGATAAGTTTTTGGACAAAATGAATTTTAATTTTATTACTATTATATCACATACACACATGTACACAATGTACTTAAAAAAATTTAAACATGACTGCCACCAGCTGTCAAAGTTCTGGCATTCTTATTGGAAAACCCTATATATATATATATATATATATATATATAAATATATGTATTATAATTAAAAATTACCTTTACAGAAGCATTAACAGCTTTCTAAACGTTTTATTTTTCATAATTTATTTATGTTATTAAATAGAAGCAAATTCGTTGGTCTACGAGCGAAATGACTAGGAAGAAGTGCTCCTTGTTTTAGAAAAAAATATAATTTGTCATATATAACTTGATTTAATATTTTTTTAATTATAACTACAAAAAGGAAATAATTATAGAAAATTAATTTAAAGATTGTTCTATGTTTTTATAATTCCATTAAAAATAAGTTTTCATCTTTTATCTAGAATTTTTTTATAATTTTCTACTGTAATTTTATAATTAAGAAAACAGGTTTATTAAGTTTTCATCTTTTATCTAGAATTTTTTTATAATTTTCTACTGTAATTTTATAATTAAGAAAACAGGTTTATTAACCTATAACTGTAGTACTAAAACTATTTAAATGAAATAGTTTTTCAAATATTATATTTTCATTTCAATATAAAAAAATAATATAAATT
>CP092093.1:29500000-29510000 GCA_029203775.1 Neoneuromus ignobilis
ATATTTGGATGACTCTCTCTCTCTCTATCTCTCTCTCTCTCTATATATATATATATAATTATGTATGTATGTATGTATTTTTATGTGTATGTATGAATATGTACAGAGGTTATTAGAAAAGTAAAGATCTATATGCAATTTAATATATGAATTAAATTTTGGGAAGAAAATATAGACAAATTAATCTTTCTCACTAAGAAACTACATCATGCCATAATTCGTGGATCATTTAACGCATGTTCTCTCGTTACTCACTGTTGGTTTTTAATGACTCAAATCGTGCATTATCTGTTGAGTGAACTATTAAAATGAAATATTGCTTTATTGCTATACATAATAAACTTTTCGAGTTGAATTTATTGCAAAAAAATATTTACAGTAATACACAATATATTGTTTATAAAGATTGATTTTTGTTGACTGCGTTTGATCTACGTATGAATATATCAATATAAATATGTATGTATTGATGTGTATATGTATAACTTATATATATATATAAATATATATATATATATATATATAAATATATATATATATACATATTGTGCTCTCACAAAAAGATTGAGTTTATTTCTAAATTAAGGATTTAAATAAAAAAAATGTTGAAAATTTTAATTAAGCAATTTTTCTACAACCATTTTCGTTTTTCATAAAGTTGTATACACTATTCTTGGAAATTTATTTAGCTTGTATAAAAAAATATTTAGTACACTTTTAAATTTTAATTAGTAATATGAATATCGTTTAAAAAATTTTTGAAATTTTGAAAAAGTGTTTTAATAAATCTTATTTAGAGAATATGAATAATAAATCATAATTTCTTGATTAAATATTTCTAGTTTTTGTAAAAATTCTATGTAAAAATATTAAATAGAGATACAGAAACCGAGAGAGTTCTACTAGTAATTTTTCCATATTTTCTGAATACAATATAATCAGATAATTTAATTATTATGAAATACCTCTTAGTTATTTAATATAAAATTAAACAAAAAAAATAAAAGGATATAAAAGAGAATAAATTCATTATTTTTTTCTTTAGTAATAAATCTGTCAGCTTTTACAATAAACGCATACGAATGTTGTTAGAACGCTGAAAAAATATGCAAAATAATAAATGTTTTTTAATTAATAGAATAAAACATTTTGTTCACGAATAAACTAGTTGTTTATATAATGAAATTAAGAGAAGTTTTTTCATTTATCCAATTTTATATATATATATATATATATATATATATATATATATATATATATATACAAATACAAACACACACACACACATATATATATATATAAACTATAATTAACAAAATTTTATACTGAATTTCAAATTAACTGTAATTTTACATACAAGTATTTATGTATTATATATACAATATTTATTAATTATAGTTAATTATGATTTACATGAAAAACTTTTGTAGATTTATATTCACAATTACATATATACAGTATATAAACATATATATATATATATATATATATATATATATATATACATATGTACATGTGTATTTTCTTTGTGTGCAGTATGGCGTAAATAATGTTTGAAGTTTTAATATATTTCAAATGTCTGAAAAGTGAACAGTTTATATATTTTGAATAAAAACGCAAACATCTAAATTAATGTATCGATTGATACTGATATATGATATGTATAAAAAATATCCAGTATCTTTATGAAAAATTCAAAAAAATAAATCAAATCGTTTTGTTTGATATAATGTAGATTATCGCGATGGTTACAATCTTCCAATCTTTAAAATAAATAGACTTTTTCGAGCCTTAGGCGAATTACGTCTCGGTAAAACGTTCAATTATTTCAGAAAATGACATATATATACATATATATATATATATATATATATATATATATATATATATATATATATACACGTGTATACTGAAAGAGATTTGTACATTTTGTTAAAAGCACACTTTTGTAAAAATGTAAACGTATTCACTGTTAAATTCGACCAAAGTACATTAATTTACTAAATATAAATTAACAATACAAAAATTATTACTCCTTTCTTTATATTAATTATTTTAGAATACATGTTGAAGTAGATAAATTATACCTAAAATTTAATTCCAGTAAATTATTATTAAAGACGAAAATGAAAAAAATATTTATAAAAACAGTTACTTATTTGTGTTGCTGGTTGTAGTTTTAAATCATTTTTTATTGTTATTTGAATTGTGTTTTTAAAATTATTAGAAAATAAAATATCTGACAAAATTAATTTTGGTAAGATATAAGATGAAAAGTGACATAAGTTATCAAACAAAAAGATATTTAAATAGAACAAATATACTTTAAAAAAAACAATAATTTTAATTTTTTCATATGTATATATATATATATATATATATATATATATATGTATATATATATATTCATACATACATATATATATATATATATATATATACATGTATGTATGTAAAAATATATAATGTAATTGGCATGACTTTTAAAAACAATGAATTGACCTACATGAAGTAAGACTTATTTTCAATAGGAAGTCTTTATTTGAAAAATACAGTATATATATTCTACTCGTTCACTTGGAAAATTTATATCTTTCTTTATCTGAAGGCTTATCTAACCTCTCTATCACTTTAAACAAATTTGTGCGATTTATTGAGTTTCGTTGATAAATTGTAATCTGTAAGTGAAAATCAATGTAACATTACTTTACGAACATGAAAATTACATTTGTAATATATCATAACCAAATATTTTATTTTCATATATCAGGTGTTTCTAATCTATTGTTTTGAAGGTTAATTCAATTAAAATGAAGACTTTCCAAGAATAGAAACATTTTTTGTTAGAAAAATAGATTTGATGAGTGTAATGTTTTATAATTAGAAAAAATAAAGTTTTCTAATAAGAAAAACGTTTTTTATTAGAGAAATTGATTTGAAGGGTGTAATGCATTTTCAATCTTTTTATTAAAGTTTAAATTTTTGATATTTGAAATTAAAATTAAATGTTTTATTTTATACAAAAAATTCAACGTATTCCGTCCTAGAAGTAGATTGAAAAAAAATAATCAAATAGAGATCTACGGATGAAAAATAAGATTTGTTTAAAAAGATTCGTTGATATTTCATTCTAATCATAATATATTATTATTAAATTCTAATATATAATGTAATATTTCAACTCTGGATTAGATTTTATACGAATATATTTATGTGAAGTAAAGATAAACCTAGTATACAATGTATAAGAAATAAATAAAATATAAAATGTATATAAGAACTTATATACTTATGAAAAAGGTATTAGTATATGTATGACTTGTTTGAAAAGATTCGATTCGATACAAAGAAATTAAACGCATCTCAAAGTTCTTTCATTCGTTTTAAGAATAAAAGATATGTTATTGGAAACATACGATTCAATCAAGGAAAGTATATGAAAACCGATAGATACAAAAATAGAATTTCTTTATTTGAAATATTTATTCTAATATTTATACATACATACATACGAGGGTCGTTTGATAAGTATGGTAAAAAAGTAAGAAAAATTAAATTAAAAAATTAATTAAATTAAACAATAAATAAATTTACCATACTTATCAAACGACTCTCGTACATACATACATACATACTTGCACACATACACACACACACACATATATATATATATATATATATATATATATATATATATATATGATTTTTCTATATTTTAGCTGTTTTAATAATTAAATGATACTAACTGTAATAATGTTTTCTTCAAGATTAAATCTTTGAAGAACGTTACTAGGAATTATTCAGAAACCTAATTTTTTTTAATTGTATGTTGGATTCATAAAACATATTTTTGATTCATTATTTTTTTTTGTTTATTCAAAAGCAAGGCAATTGGGTTCCTTATGAATTGAAACCAAGAGATCTGGAAAGGCGATTATTTTCTTGTGAGCAATAACAAATTATAGGAGTGGTTTCATGATGGAACCATTATGTCGTTAGGATTATTGGGACAGAGGAAATCAGAGATATGTAAAGAGGATGGTTTCATGATGGGAGATCTGTGTACTAAGCTGAAAATAGTTTCTGAAGAAATGGTCACACTGTAAAACCATTGCGATTCAAAGGATTAAGATGAAATAATATCTATGATTAAAATATTAAAAAAAATAAAAATATAGAAGTATTAGAAAAAAATAATTTCATTGAAAAATAGTAGATTTATTTTGTGCATAGGAGAGTTTAACCCAGATATGAATCATTGATATTTTTGTTAGTAACTTCATATTAAAGATTTTAAAAAATCTAAATATGTGATAGTTTATATATGAAATATTCATTCCATAAAAATGATGCTATCGTTTGTCAACATTTACAAATTTAGAAGTGTATATTGACATTTCGTCAAGTGAATATTAGAAAAATTTCATCCTGTTTTATTATAAATAATTTAAATAAATAAAAATTAAGTACAACTATACTTCTTTTGCAAGGTGTGCGATTAGGTAATGAAAACAATTTTCTAATTTGGAATTCCATTCGATTGAGACATAAAAATCTTAATGGCATAGCTCAAACATGTGTAGTTTGTGAGAAGTGCAAAATAGAATTGTTTTTTTTAAAAAAAATAAAAATAAATAGCTAAAATTTTTTTTCTATTTTTGGTCTAGTATCTTTATTAATGAATTAATTTATTTTTTAAAATAAAAAATGCGCATTTTAGGGTTAAGACTAAAATTACCAAATCAGTTAAAATGACTTGTTTTATTTTTTTTATAAATTAAATTATATTTTTTGAGATTTTCCATGACATTTTTATAATGAATTAATTTATACATTTTTATTTTCTCTTTTTCCTTTTTTTCTAAGATATGTATATATAGCATACATTATATTTGAATCGGCCATTTTAATTAGTTACACGTTTATGTAAAATTTTGATTATATTCGTATATATATATATATATATATATATATATATATATATATATATATATATATATATATATATATATTTCCAAAGTTTCTTATAATATTTACAAAACTTTATATAGAAATACTTTTGTAGAAAATTTATTTTCTAAAATATCTATTTTCAAAAATGTGTTGACTGATCATTTCATTATTAGATAGTATTGAAATGTATTATTTATGTTTTTATTTTATTAGTAAAAAATACTAAGTAAGATTTATTTTGAAGAATATTATGTTTATTATGAATCGATACTAAATCAAACAAAAATTGAATAAAAACACATAATTTCTGAAGCTAAGCATTTTTTCCAAAAACTAATCATTTTGACTGCATTGGTAGAAATAGATATAAATCAATTGTTGGTAGTTTTAGTGGTAATATTACTTGTTTTAAAATTGTATGAAATTCACTTTTACATAATTAAATTATCTCTCCAACATCATAAGGAATTGTAAAAGTGTTTAAATTTTTTTTTATTATTTTGTACATTTTTTATAATCTAATGCATATTTTAATGACCTTGCTATCATTATTAAAGCACTATATTATAAAATAAATGTCTTTAATAAAATTAGATTTTATAAAACAACGGATGATAGCACATCCATTTAAATCCAACTCAGTTTATAAAGGAATAATATAAATTGCTTTACTAATTAATTCAATACTTTTACAATATTAAGGATCGTAATTCATTTGTATGAAAATTTGATAGACTTTGATGTCATAATAAAGATACTTTTCGCTTCAATCTTGTTAACTTAACGACTTTTATAAATGAATTATATAATTATTATATTATTTAAATAAGATACATCCGCACGATTCAAAATATTAAAAGGTATATTTTTTAATAATATTATGAAAAATGTACATTTTTTATTATCACCAGGTAATTAATAACGAATGATAAGTTTCGTTATTAACGAATTATAATTTTAATGCGAAAGTATTGTAGTGCGTAAATGAAACGATACACCAAAAATCGTTTTGAAGAATAACAGCTTCGAGCGCTTTAAACACTTTTCAGGGATTTAATGTACTGAACACGTTTAATAGTATATATTTTTGTGAATGTGTATAAATATGTAGATAGATTTTGTTAATGTCATTTTTAGAAAAACACAAATTTTAACGGATTATGGTTATGGATAGTATGGCAATCCATCACAATCTTAAATGATTGAATATTTTTATTTTTTTTATTAAATTAAGTTTAATATATGTTTCATATCAAGAACTATAATATGTTTCATAACAAGATATTAAAAAAAGTGTTGAATTATTATTTACTGTTCACTTTTTCTTATTTATAAACTGATAGGTATTTCGATTGCAATGATATCATCAAATCGCTGAGTTGTAAAATCTAATAGTGCTTAACTGAACGTTTAATACATATTTTTATACAATTTGAATTCAAAGTTTTTCACAATTTTAGTATTTTCATTTATTTACTTAAAATATATTATTTATTAAAAGACAACATGTGTAATATATTTATATGTATAGGTAAATTTCGTATTAAGTGTATTGGCACAATAAATAAGTTATTCAGGATTTAAGAAATGCTTTATTTTTCTTGAATTTAATCTAACTACACAACGATAAAAAATTCAAGTTTCTAGAGTCTGTACCTCTTTCTAGGCGTAGGAACTCGAGCACTGTCGATCAGTTGGGTCGCAGTCATGCACGTGACAATGATCTGAATATATTTTAAAGAATATTTTCCAACCTCTAAAAAGATTGAATTTTTATTTGATGTTTTTTTTAAAAAAAGATGTAAAGAAAAAAAATGTTAAAATATAAATTGTGATATATTTTATAATTTTCAACGATAAAGAAACTCGAACGTAGATTTGAATTAAGAATGAAAATGCTATTAAATATCATTTTTTTTTGAAGTCATGTAAAAGAAAAAAGGAATGTGTTTGTCATCTCGTTTAATTTATTAGTAATGTGTGTGTGTATGAAAAATAACGAGACGACATATTTAAAACGATATATTTAAAATGTGTCGAGATTTAAAATGAACAAAAATGCTTTATTAATTTCGAAAATTGTGCTGAATACGAGTAATTTAAACATTTGATTTAATTACCAATCAAAAACTTCAACAATTCACTTGTGATGTGTGTATTGTCATAACAAAAGTGATTCGGCGTAACGGTGGTGGAAGCGTCGGGTACAGATTCAGAAGCAACAGGAGCCAGTGGGGCGGCGGCGTGATGCGAGTGCGCGCGATTCGACGCGCGCCTAACTGAGCCTTTATTCGACTCTCGAAGAAACCGAAGACAAGCATCGCCGTTAACCAGTAGTGCCAGCGTGGCCACGCGTGTGTCAGGTGGTACATTGTCGTCTGAAAGCTCTGTCGGTTCAGTGGCGCTGTGTTCGTGATTATCGCGTGTTCCGTACAAAGTTGTTCGCGCGCGGTATTTTATTTTAATGAAAAATTCATACGGGATTGTTCGATATGGTGTATGGTTCGTTTTGAACGACGACTGTTCAGATTAAAACACGGCGACGTTTCAAACATGTAAGTATTTTATGTGAATTGATTGCGAGTGAAAATTGGTTACATAAAAGGGTTTGAAATAGTGTTATGATGGTAAATTATTACCGTGATTCCAGTGATTGATTTTAGTTATTTGTCTATGTCATGTTTCGTGACGGTGATATTTTATTTAAGACACTGAAATTTCCAGAGAGCCATTTAAATATGTTTACGTGGAATTTTCATTCATGTTTTATAGTGCGTATTTTATTTTAAATTATATATATATATATATATTTATATATATATATATATATAAAGTACAATTTAAAAAAAAATTTGCAGCAACTTTAGATTTATTTAAAAAAAATATCATTTTGCAATAATTATTTTTTTAATAACAAATTCGTTTTATCTGGTATATACTTAACATATAATTACCAAATTATATTTGAGATACACGATATATAAGTGACGTGTTGATAAATTGCTATGTAAATCAAGTGAAATTAAAATTTAATAATTTTTAAAGTTCAATTTATGAATACATACATACATACATACATACATACATACATACATACATACATACATACATACATACATACATATATACATACATATATATATATATATATATATACACAATTTTACAGAGTTTGAAAATAATTGATTAAAAATATTTTTAATTAGAGTTTATAAACTATTTAATAACTTTAGAACCTATATTCTTTATATTATATCATGTTTTTTTTTTTTAATAAAACTAACATGGTAAAATTGTGCAGAGCTGATTATAAAGGAATATCAGTACAAAAATTTTAATTACATATAGTAATATATACATATATATATATATATATATATATATATATATATATATATATATATATATATATATATATATATAAATATTCATATGGAAAAATAATATATTTTGATTTTAATACGAATTTTGAATTAATTTCAGTATATTGGGATAGTTTATTTCTCTTCAAATTTAAGTTTTTTTATTCGATATTTTCTGCCTATTTTAATTACTGATTATGAAAATTTTCAAATAAAATTTATTATTGAATTGGAAGCAGGACTATTTTATGAATATATCAATAAGAAATTATTAGTACATTATTAGCTGATTTTGTACTCATTTAGTTTTTGTTTATCATAATGATTCTTATAATGGAAACTACAATTTTGGTATTTTAATTTTTTTAAAAAGTATTTTCTAAATATGGTAATGCTATTCTTTTGAAAGGTGTTATTAATACATCAACATGATCTTATTAAATAATATTATTTAGTTGTATATTCATTTAGATTTTTTAATATAACTATTATTGATATCAAAATTACGATTTTTGTGTTTCAATTATTAAAAAAAATATATATCGTTATGATAATTTTTTAAAATATGTAAATTAATACACCAATATTATTCTATTAAACAATATTAATTATTTGTGTATTTATTCAGATTTCTTATAATATAAAAATTATGGTTTGAATTTTTTTTAAAAAAATGTAGTTTTAATATTCTTTATAAATATGTAAATTAATGACAGTTAGATATTACTTCTCGGTGATTGATTATATTAGAAGAAATTTGTATAACTTAAAACCAAGTTACATTATAATATATTTTTTTTAAATACATATTTTATTGTGTGTTATGAAATAAAATAATTAAAACTTTTTATTTATATATATATATATATATATTTAAGTACATTAGACATTATTTAATTAGTCCTTAATCTTCGATATTGTTCTGGTAAAAATAATTTTTAAAGAGAATTTCAATTTATAAATGTTAAATTTTTTGTATATACTTACACATAAATATTTTACAAGAATATAAACAAACATACTTATTTATACACACACACTCATACACACTTACACACAAATATATATATATATATATATATATATATTATTGTATATAGATTAAATAAAGCTCCAAAATACATCCATGATAAAAATGTATCTAATAAAATAAATTTATAGTTTTTGAATGGGTATTTAATAGTGAATTTAAATTAAAAAATTGCCGGTTTTTAAACAGTAAATGCTTTTTAATAATTGTTACCTTTTCACATATGGATTTTAGGAATTTCATTTTGTTATAAATTTTTTTAAATGTATTTTTAACATACAGCGTTATACATTTTACTCTAGTGAATTTTCTAACATTTTAAAATTAGTATGTACGATTATCATATTTACATAAAATAGTTTTTTAACCCATTTGAGATTTAAAAAGTATTTAATGCAATATATGCGTTAAATAATTGTTTTTGTGCTTATTTAAAATTTAAATACAATATTCAAATTATAAATAATACCAAAAAATTATAATCGAACTTTGATTTTTTTATAATTTAAAAAAAATAATATATTTGTTGTATGCAATGGAATAAGGTAGTCTTTATCTTTTTAATTATTCATTTAGGTAAACAAGATACTAAACAGTCTGAAAAGAACAATACAGTTCCAAATATTGAATTTTATATTTTTCAATTGCTGTTCCA
>CP092093.1:29512500-29542500 GCA_029203775.1 Neoneuromus ignobilis
ATTAAATACTTATATTTGTTGACAATTATATTAATCAATAATAATTTTTTTATTCTATACATTATATTATATATAGATGATTGTAACGTTTAACAATAATGTTACATTAATTTATAATATACATGTTTATATGGTCATTTTGATGAATTAATAAATTACAATTTATGTTGAATAAGTCATAATAATATTTGTTCAATTATTTAAAACCAAAATATGATGATATAAATTACAAGTACATAAATAATTGTGATTTTAAATTTTAAAAGTATTGTCATTAGGTTGTGTTGATAATTTAATTCAACACATATAAATAGTTAAAATATTTTTAATTTTACGACAGTAATATCTATATTTTAAAAATAGGGATTATTCAATACAAAATTTAAATTTTTAAATTAAAAAAATGTGGCATTATTTAATATTATATATATATATATATATATATATATATATATATATATATATCAGATGGCACAAATGGAACTGGAGTGTTTAAACATACATTGACTTAATTACTATTCTGTACTATCTTTCAGTCTCAATTAGTCCAATATATATGTATGTATATATATATATATATATATATATATATATATATATATATATATATATATATATATATATATATATATATATATATGAGACGGAAAAAAAGAATGAGTCAGAAAGGAACACAAAGTTACAGATATTATAGTAGCTAAGGTAAGAAGTTTAATATGTAAATGGACTGGCCATACATTAAGAAGAGAAGATCAATGGATAGGAGAAATTATTGATTGGAAATCTAAAGATTTAAAACGATCTTAAAGTTATATATATATATATATACACATCAGGCCCTCAATTTACTTGTGACTTTTTTTACGCGAGTTTTTTTATGCTGAAAATTGTACCTCTATTTACGCGGGACTTTTTTTAAGCGGTATTAATTTACTTGGCAATTTTTGTACGCGGTCAGATAGATTTCATTTTATATAATTTTTCATGGAATTTATTATATATCAGAAGAATGCAAATTCTTACTTGAACGTATAAAAGCACGGTAGTGCAGTAAAAAACATGCTCAGGGAGACGTCACATTGCCTTACAAATCATCTTTGCGATCTTAATTTACGCAGCCAGAAAATAATTTTAACCCACAAATGCAATATATGTAATTTTATCCCAGAAATGTTTAGCAAACGAAGATACAGAAAATCTATGTCTTTGGACAGATTCAATTTACGCGATTTTCATTCGCGTAAAACAAATTCACGCGAACGGAAACTTCGCGTAAATTGAGAGACGGATGTATGTATATATATATATATATATATATATATATATATATATATATATATATTTATATATGTTTGATTCAAAAGTTGTAGATTAGGAATGAAACCAATAACTTTATTTTATAAAAATAAAATCATTAAAAAATTCACACTAGAAAACCCATACTAGGTTATTATTTTCATTGAAACTTAGGCTCTATAATATCTGTACTTTTTTGGTTAATATATATATATATATATATATATATATATATATATATATATATATATATAAATTATGCACTTTACAACTGACGTCAATTCTACATGCTTTGTAACAAAATATTCTTTTTTATTTTTTATAATTTATTTATTTATTGAGTTTAAATAATATTGAAAAATTTTTATATTAATAAAAAACATGCAACTGAAGAAATAATATATATATATATATATATATATATATATATATATATAAATGTTCATTAATGTTTTGTATTTTAAATTGTCAGAAATACTTTAATATATTGATTTATTTAATCGTGTAACATAAATAAAATAAATATATTTTCTATAAATTGAAGTGTAAATATTTGAAATTAGTTTATAAAATTCGATTTACTTCATTACCATGATGGTTATTATAATTAAAAGGTTTAACTGAATATTTCATTAGGGATATAGAAATGATTTATTGGCAACTGGTATTTTAATTATGCAAAATCAAAATTCATTAAATATAGATAGTCATTCAAATAATTTATGTATGATATGAACAGATATCAGGTTTGATTTTTTTATGTAGAAACTAATTCAGAATGTTGTTTTGATTTATCATGGAATTAATACGAATTTAAATGTTTAATTTATTTTGATTTAAATGAATGTATAACTGAACTTTCTATTTACGATGTTGACCTACTAAAATACTGATACACTTTTATATTATATATAAGTAAATGGTAATAATACAAAATTTAAAAGAATTTTATTAAAACTAACGAGACTGATAGCAAGAATCTATAGAGATAAAGAACTTTTATCAAACATATTTTTTATCAATCATTTGAAGAATAATTTAGTTACAAATCTATTATTTTCTAAAAAAATTTCCAGGGAAATAATTAAATTATTTAATTTTAAAATATGATGGAATATATAATTTAAAATGATTATATTTAATATTTATGAATATTCTATCCTTCGAATCTTGTTCAAAATATTTTTTAATATTAAAACTTTTATTTAATTAATATATTTTTTAAACATATACTAATAAAATAATTTTATCATTTTTATGAAAAAGTGACTTACATTTAATGATTATAAAATACGTCCATCTGAAATAAAAAAATAACATTAGTAAGGGTAAGAAAATTAAATATTTTATTTGAATAAATAATAGTATTGTATTTTTTTAAAAATAAATAAGTACACGGATTCATGGCGTATATTTTCTGAATATACAAGTACATAGGTCAATAATTTTCAAAAAATGATAAAGAACATGAGTGTGAACATAATTTTTAAAAATGTATAAAAAATTCATACAATATTTAATTTACAAAATATTTATTCCTTCAATTTTTTATGTTAAAAAAATCTTCTTAATTCTTCATTAATATAGACATAATATTTTTTGACATTTGGATAAGTTATTTTTGGATATAAGTAAGTTTTTGAAAATTATTATTAAATTTATTTTTCTAATAAAATCAGATTAACATGAAAAAGACATTTAACTCAATATTTATTTTAATGTATATATATATATATATATATATATATATATATATATATATATATAAATGAAAATCAAAGAAGGAATAAATTACACAGATTTTAAATCTCCTTCGTACGATTTTTTAATATTTCATCTTAAACATTTATTAAAACATCATTATATCTTTGTAACTTTTTATATTTTACGTCAAATCATTTTATAGTTTATCTTTTCCTGTACATTATGATTTATTTTTATTTATAAACTTCCGAGAATTTTCCACAACTTAGTATTTTATAAAGTTTTAAATCTATTTTTATGTTTTACTTCAGTGTATTTTTACGATAGGTGTTTATTTTTAATTACAAGAATATCTTACAAAATATCTTAGAAATATTTATTGTCTTCAAGTATACAATAATGTGAAATGAGCACGGAGTTTTAATTTAAATGCTATATAATCAATATAATTATTCTTGGAATTATATTTGTATATAGAATTAGAGTTATTGACGATTTGATTACTTTTTAACTTTTATAAGTAAAATGTATTTTTTTTTCTAAAAAAAAAACATTGCCTGAAAATATATTTATAAATTTTTGTTATTTTTATAAAAATTAATTAAAATTAAATATTATATATTTTTATAGTAAAATTATTATGGAATATTATATTTAAAAAAATATAAATAGGAAATATGTAAACATTGAATAATAAACATTTTTGAAAATAAAACAAATAAATATAGATATATATGTATACACTTCAAATAACTTTTAATGAAAATAAATTTTGAAAGATAAATTTCTGGAAGTGAAAAATGAATCATTTTCACATTTAAATCAGTATGATTTACAACTGAAATTTGTGAGTTATTTATTAAGAAAGATGACATTTGTAATAAGTAAATATAAATATAAATATATATATATATATATATACATATATGCAAAATTATATTTAGAGTTAAGGAAGCACAAACGTTATGTACACAACTAACATATATATTTATAAATAATTTATGAACAATTTGTGATTTCAAAAGTTGTTGATATTTTAGTCGAATTTCAATTTATTTAATATATTCCATATATTATCAAAATTAAGATTATAATTTATTCCATACATTATAGAATACGTGATCCATTAAACACTTTCATGTCATTTTTCAGACATATCTGAATAATTATTTTTTCGCCGCTGCTTATACTCTAAATGTTTTAACATATTTTTAAATATGTATTTACTCATATTAACTAATTATCTGTGATACGAATTTTAATTAAATGTTATCACTGTATTTTAACGCTAATTTTTAAATTGATTTTATGAAAATGGTTTATTTGTAAGAGTAGATTTCAACGATTTTTAAATTGATGTCAATAGTCTGATATAATTTTAAAATTGTATCATCATGAAGATTTTTTCATTCTTCATTATCATGAAGAATGTTTAAGATAAAACAAGCAGAATGTTTATACATTTGCAATTTGATTATTATTGTTATAAATAATAATATACATATTTAGGATAAAGGGACAAGACTTTATTTTTTATCCTTTTAATCATAGTTTTCAGTCTTCACTGAAGAAGATAATGTTTTGAATACATAAAAATAAAAAATATTTCAAGCTTTAAAACTTTTATGAATATTTCAATTTTCATCAGTATATATATATATATATATATATATATATATATATATATATATATTTAATTTAAGATTTTCTCCTACTAAAGAAAGAGAAGTATATTTGTTTAAAAAATAATTTCATCATTGAAATTCCATAAAACATTTAAAAAATATAAATTAAAATTTTAAGATCATTTATTTTTTCTAAGTTTTTCCAACTATTCCATTATTTTATTAAAATATATACTTTATATGGAACAATTTTTTTGCACTCGGTTTGTTTTATACTTTTATATTGAATATGGATACCATACTTTTCCACAATAAATACCCATTGGTCTTATTAAAATTCAGTACACTTTTTATCTACAAAATTATTTTCATTAATACTTATTATTATAAATATTAGATTTTTATGAGGCTTGTTAATAAAATCACAAAAAGAATATAATTATCATTTAACAAAGATGACTGTAAGATAATTATTGGATATTTATATAAATCCAAAATTATTAGTTTTTCTCCATTTTTAATTAGGATAAAAAAATTAGATTATCTTACTAGTAAATTTTATAAAAATACTTTTCAAAATTTTGAATTTTTTACTATTGCAGATCAAATTTTAACACCAAATTTTTTAATTACACAAATTTCAACAAAAAAAGTAGTTATCATTAAATGATTCTTTGCAACAAAAGCCTAATGTAAAACTGATTTGAACAAAAATTCTACTTTATGTTTAATGCACTCTGAGAGGAATTATTTCTTGTCTATCTAAAAGCTGATCAAATTTTCATAGCGAACATTTTCAGTAACTAACTACAAAGAATGCATAATGCATTAAAATAGAAGCAATTTAGATTACTTATTTTAAGTAAAACATACAACCGTTCTTATTTTAATTTCAAAAACGACAGAACTTTTTTATCTATCGAATATTACATATTAACAATTAAAAAAATAAAACCCAAATATGTGGTTTTTTACTTCAAGTCAGTTACTTATTAATCTTTCTACATACATGTATAATTTTTAAGCAAACAAAAATGTCGTTAATCTTCAAGATGGAAATGTGGATAGTAAAAAAAAACATTTTTGTATATAAAATTTGCATGCAAAAAAGTTATAAAACATAAGATTGTTCAGTGTTTTTCATAATATAGTAGTATAGACGTTTAGTTCTGATATTGAACGTTGTGAATTATAACTACACTGAACTTGTCTATTTTATCAATTTTTAACATGAAGAATAATAATTTACTATCGATGTATAAAGTAAATACAATATATATATATATATATATATATATATATATATATATATATAAATATATTCCTATATATTTAATAATGATTTTATATTAAGTGAAATGTTATGTAATATATTTTTTAATTATTTTCAAACTTTTAATGAAATTCACTTTAATAAAAAATTAAATTATATAAAAAAATAAACGTTAAATAATATGAAACATTTTAATAAAATCGTGACTTATAAACAAAGTAATACTAGTCCAAAACTTGAAATATTAATATTTACTTTTGTAACTTCAAAATGAAATAAAAAGAATAATTCTTTGTATTCAGTTTGTATATATATATATATATATATATATATATATATATATATATATATATATATGTATGTATGTATGTATATAAATGTATAAAATACAATACCTTCTTGTATGACTAGAAAAGAAATAAAAACAAAGCGAACAAAACGAATATAAAGTAAGAATGTGATTGTTACAACTTTAAGACACGCTTCTCGTATTAAACGAATTCATATTGAATTAAACTTTCATTTGTAATTTTACAAGAATCTCGAATTTTAAACTGTAATAAAATAGGTTGAAGTGTGGTAAAAGTTATGTATGCTTTTTTATATAAAATTTACTTTTCGAGTGAATTCCAAAAGTCAGTGTACAACGATAAAACTTTTTTAATGTTACTTTTTGTTTAATATCGAACGACGAGTAAATATGTTTGTCTCGATTTATAAACACTTTTATTGTTTTCTTTTGAATTATTTATGCGAAGTTTTTGTAAGATTTTAAATTAATAAATATTTATTTGTTGGATTTATTTAATAATAAGACCAATATATATGCATGTATGTATATATATATATATATATATATATATATATATATATATATATATATATATATATATATATATACATACATTATATATATATATATATATATATATATATATATATGTATATATATATATATATATATATATATATATAAATTTATAAATTTAATACACGCACACATTTATACAGTATTTTAAATGATTTATTTTATAAAATTTTCATATTTCACACAAACAAGTAATTTATTTCTTCTACAAATATATTATAAAAATATTCAATAATCATTTATTGCTAATTTTTTTTTTGCTATTCATTTTAATGACTAACATTTCATTATAAATAAGCTATTATATATATACAATTATATATATATATATATATATATATATATATATAGGGTGTACTATCACGAACGCACACTCATCACCGTTCAAAAAAACAGCATCGGTCACTTAAAAAGAGATGTGTTTTATTTAAAAAATTAAGTTTCGCGCTCCTAATGGAACATCCTATATATACCCCATTAAACCTTAAATGAATGTGATATCTTCTTCTCGTTATGGATTAGAAACTTTTACATTGAAGGTAAATTGAAATAACTTTTTTTGGCAACATAACGAAGAATGGAAACGATATTATTATAAATTTCTTAAAGTAATCGTAAAACCAGTAAATGGATATGAGAATAGACAAAAGTAAAATTAAGTAATTAATATAATAGAATAAAATAAATCGATATTTGGAGCATGGGCACGACATATAGCTAGAAGAAGAGATAATAGATGATTAAAAATAATTATGGACAGACAAAACTAATTAATATAATAGAACAGGTAAAATCACTGAAATGGATATGGACAAAGCACAAATTAAGAAGAGAAGACAATAGATAAATTAAGATCATTATGACGTTGAGATCAAAAGATAAAAGGAGATCAAAAAAGAAACTACGTCAAAGATAGATGGATGAAATTGTGGAGCACAGTTGAAAGACTAAGGTTGTAAGAGATTAACGGAGGGCATATAAACTGAAAATATCCCGAGAAAACATTCGAGAAGAGACAATAGCATTTGATGAGGTTTTAGTGTAACAGAAGGTTGATATAGTTTTGATGATGAGGATCATACATTCATACATACATACATATTTATATATATATATATATATATATATATATATAAATAATGATCATTGAATACTTAGAAAATCATATGGTGTTGAATTAGTTTATTTTTTTTAAAAAAAAGAATTATAAATACAATATATAATACCAAATGAATATTCAATTTTTGTACAGATATAATGGATGATTTATTGATATAAAAATATGCTTTTTTTAAAAAAAATCTAATAGATTGCTAATAGGGTTTTAGTTTTTTTTCCTAAATTTATAAACTTAGAATTTAATTTATATAAAAAAATAAAATTCAATTTCTATGATTATTTCTTTAAGTCTAGTATTTCAAATTATTTAATATATTTCATTATAAAATTATGAAATATAGGGTTATCCAAATGTGACTTCTAGTTTTGTGTTTGATTTCCCTATATATCATCCTATACACATGTTTCTTTTTAATAAAACAAATAGTATGCGTCACATTTGGATGACCCTATATGATCAAAATGAATTTAACAATTATATTGAACTCAGAATAGATTTATAATATAGGTTTTTTTATAATTAATGTTCAATTTACTAATAAATTTATAATTTGTTAATTCACATAAATAATATCAATTTTGATAAAATATAAAATAATCATTTATATATATATATATATATATATATATAGAGAGAGAGAGAGAGAGAGGAGAGAGAGAAAAAAATATATATACATACATACATATATAAAGAAAACTTAAAAATGTATTAAATTAAATTTTTAAAAAAATCTATGATCTCACTATAATATGAAAATTACTAAAAACAAGATTAATTTATTACTTAATACCAGATAGGTGCTTGGAATAGATTCATTAAAAGTAAACTTGAACATCTAGATATTAGAAAATTTAAATGAGTGTTTGTACCTAGAGAGAAAAATAACTAAAGATGATAAAAGTAATAAGGAAATTATCATTAGGATCATTTAATTTAAAATGCTTTAACAAGGAATAAATTTATTTCCACATCAAACACTATTAGAAAATAAAAAAAGATTCATTGAGGTATATGACTGGAGTGAAACGTTTTATGGGTACTTGACTTGAACAATTAGAACTGTACATAAATGAATAATTGAAGACTTTTAAATATGGTGCTTATTGCTTAAGATTATCTGGATGGATAAGGTGATCAAATAGAATTTTTATTAAACAGAAGGAAGAAGATATTTGTGGACATAGTAATAAACTGATAATGGAAAAGAAAATGTTGGAAAATATTATCAAAGATTGCATTAAAAAAAACTACATTGATAAACAAAGGTTGCAGTATATAAAAAAATATGCAAGTCAGAATAGTGGAAATTACAAATAATTAAAAAGAAAAACAAAAAGGAGAACATACTATAACTATTGCAAACTAATCATACGCTACTAGGTGTTTGATTTTTTTATTCTCTTATTTGTATATCTCTGCTTATTTGTAATTTGTTGTTGAATTTGTACTTGCAATTTATATTTTATTTGTACTTTTATGTATATAATTATATTATTTATTTTCTGCGAAAAAGTTTATAAACACGAATTTTGTTTGACGTGACACATACAGTAATTACATATATATATATATATATATATATATATATAAATATTGTTTGTGTGTGTGTTTATAAAAGCATAGGCATGTCCCAAAATTTAGTACTAAACATAATACTTTATCGTGATTATTCTGCGTAATAAAACACCCATTGCAAGGCAATCGGAATTATTACAAAATTTAATTCAGTTTTATATGTCAAGCATCTGCGCATAATTATCAAGTAATAAACTTTATGATGCTGATACATAAAGTATCGTACATAATTGGCCATATGAGTCAAATAAAAAAAAAACTTTATATCTTACGATATAAAGAATTTATTACAGATTAAATTCAACTATTGGTTATGTTACGGAGCTATAGCTATAAAAATAAAATGTGAATAATGTTGCGAGTAGCACAAACAAAAAAGTGTCGATATAGTTTTATTGTTCGCGAGACATTTTTTTTTCAACCAGCGACAAAGGAAATGGAAGCGTTTTTTTCTTCCTCGATCGAATATATTTTAATAAATAATGTTCGAGCGAGCCGGATTATTTCCGAACGGATTTCATTTTAGATAAATGAAACGCAGTTAAATTATTTTAAATTGAAGACTATTTTTCTTGTTTTTTTCTATTAAAAATCTAGTGTTTTCTTTCAAAAAGAAAACAGGCTGTTATTAGCTTTGTTATTTTAAAAAACAGTTTTCTTAACTGGAGAAAAATATCACTCATACTTATTTATGTTCTATCAATGTATAATTATTTAAAAAATTCTAAGACACATCGATGAAAATATTATGAAATACATTTAGAGTGGCCCAAATGAGATTGAAAGATAATAAAAAAATAAAAATGATAATAAGGAATAAATTAATGTCTAAACACTTTAAATTCAATTTAATCATCCTATATTTTATTTGGTGCATTTTTTATAGAAATAATTGTTATACTGATTTATATTTTTGTTGTAATTATATTTAAACACTATCATTTTTAATAATACTGTATAAAATAAAAATATATCAATAATACAAACATATTAATGAATATTATTTTCATACTTAGTATTTTAAATTATGTTCAAATGGTTAAAAAATAATTATAAATTATTTTATCCAAAAAAATTTTTGCGTAACAAATCATGTTTTTCTTATATTAATTTGATAAAAAATTTACAACACATGGAATATTAATTTTATCGACATTTTAATTAAAATAACTTTTTGTTAATAAAAAATAATATGAAACGAAAACAATGAAATCTAGCAATAAAAAATCTAAATTTAAATTAAAATATCTTTAAAGCTGAACAATGCAAAAAAAACCTGATCTAGTTTCATTTTTCAAGTGAAGAAGTCAAGTTCTATTTTATTACAAGCTAAAACACTCTGGCAAACATAAAAGTCTAACGTAAGATAAAGATTTATAGTAGCTTCAATTTCATTTTAAAGCTAAATAAAATGGCACGTAAATTTCGCACTATTTAGAAATCTTTAACGAATCTCGCAAGCTTGTATGACAGATAGTAGTTTTATAGATTTTCGAGAATTTTTCTTTTAAAAATGTTACTATATAGATATTATGATACACAAAGATGTTCTATATAGTTATATACAGATACAGAGATGTAAAATGAACAAAATTAATATGCAGTTTCCGACGCTCATTAAGGAGATAAAGAATGTTTTACTTTTCTTTCATAGCAGAAATGAACTTTTTTACTTACTGTTACATTAAATAGGATTTGTTATTTTACATGAAAGAGCATGATGCTTCATTAAAGAAATTCCAAGCATTATATAAATTTATAATATTTACAATCCTCTATTTTATTTAAAATTCTTGGAACAATTTTTCTTTTAAAATTTCGAGATTGAAAAATATTAAAACTTTACAAATGATTTTTTTTAAAAAAAACAATACAATTTTTCAGCAAAATAAAAAGAAATAATAACATGTTAGAGTGTAATCACATAAAAATCTCAATATTAAAATAAAAAAAATTACTTTATTTGAAAAAAAAAAACTTGACCAGAGTTATAGATGTTGTAGTAATAAAAATAAGAAGTTTAAAATGTAAATTAATCGATCATATAAATAGTAAGAAGAGAAAATACATAGTTAAGAAACATATTGAATGATAATTCAGAAATTTAAGAAGGTTTAGAAAGAGACCCCCTTTATGGATGATAAAAATATAAGAAAATTTTTCAGAATTCAATAGAAGAAAAAAGTATTAAATCGTTTTTAGAGTACTGAGTTGCTCGAAATGGAAATTTTTAAAAAAGGCTTTGACCTTACAGTACATGGAAAGAGGCTAATGAAGATAAATTTATATATATATATATATATATATATATATATATATAATTTAGGGCTATTTGAAAAATTTAAAGGTTTCATACAAATAAATCATCACCCCCAATGCTGAAAACTTTACGATGTTGAGGATGATAATTTATTTGTATGAATGTGAATTTGCTACAGTTTCAAAATATATAGCAAAAATAAAAGTTTTTATAGACAATAATAATTAATTTACATAATAGATTTCAACTTTATCTATTATAATACCAATTTTGATAGTTGAACTATTGTTATGATCCATTTTAAATTTAGATACATTTTTAAAACTTTTTTAACGAAAAATATTCATGTAAGTTTTTAATTTTTTAACTATTATATTACTTAATAATTATTTAATTAGAGATACCTAATATTTAGTATTAATAATAGTTATTAAAAATTGTAAAGATAACACTTTTACTCCAATAATGATTTTTTTAAAGAATAATAAAAATTAATTTTACTACTCTTCTTATAATTTTTTCAGTAGACATTATTTCGATTGAACTTATAAAAATAAATTGTTATTTATTGACAAAAAAATTAGAATTATTAATAGTAGAATGTATTATAAAATGCATTTTTGTTTAATCTATACACACATACACATATACACAATACATACATACATACATATATATATATATATATATATATATATATATATATATATATATATATAATAAAAACAGTCTCAAAAATTAAGAATCATTTTTTATATTTAATATAAAACAATGTAGACGAAAAATAAATGAAACTAAAATAAGAAAAACTATCGTAGAAAATAATACATAAAAATGTACAAATGGCACGAAAAAAAAGAATTTAAGAAGTTTATTATCCATTACTCCCTTATACGGTTTAATAAAATACAGCTATAATATATAAAATGTAGGTTTTATCTTATACTTTTTATTTATTTTATTAGGTTCATATATTTATTAATTCTCTTTTATAATAATCCGAAGTTATTTGGAAAAAAATATTTTTTCACAAGGGATGATTATAAAGTAGATATTTTTACCCGTTTTATGATTTCTTTTATAAAAAAATAATCTGAGTTGTGACATTTTTGATTCTGAAAAAGAAATATTTGAGTATAAATACTTATCAAGTGTTTTAAAGTAAAAATAATAATCAATTTAAATACATTTTTAGATTATCAATTTAACTATTTTTAAATATTTAGTTTATGTAGTCAAAATTTCATATTATTTTATATTAAATATTATTATTTATACATTAATTCAATACAACTTCTATATTTTAAATTGGTAATTATTTAAAAGCCTGCTGTCTTTACTTTCATCTTATACATTTAAAACCAAAAACTGTCTGTTTATTTTTTGGTCAACTTGCAAATATTTCGAGTAGGAAATCTAAATATTTATCAAATTATATTGTACATGTATGTATTTACAAATGATTATTCTGTTGTCAATGCTGCAGCAGATAGCAATATGAAAAATTATAATCATAAAAACATGCATATAAAATTTATTAAATTTAGAATGTTATTCATATATTGCGAGTTTGATTGCAGTTCTTAATTACATACATAAAAATATATGAAAACACATCACGAATTCATGTGATAAAAAAGTTTATTGAGTAATATTATTTATTTTAATAGAATTTTTATCGATGTTAATTTATTAATCTATTCGAAGAAAATTTAAATACAAATACAATAACCTATATCAATGAAATATAATCATAAAGAAACTAACGATATTTCATTGATAGAATTTATTTTCCAATATTAAATTTGTAATTTATTTGAAGAACAATTTTATTATTTTAAACATCAGTATCAGTACGTTTATAAATTGATATAAAAATGAATCTCAGCGAAACAATGTTTGAATCTTCTCCAAGGAATTTTCGCTGAAATGCATTTTATCAATCTGATTTAATAATGCAAAATTCCTGCGTGTGTGTCTGTGTCTCTCTATGCGTGTGTGTGTGAATGTGTGTTAAATGTTGATACAATATGAGTCAGCTTGATAACTTGTTGAATAAGCAATAAACCGAACAGGATAATCAAACAGAACGTAACTATAAATTATTTATTTGTGGCAACTTTTCATTTTCAATCTAATCACATGCTACACGCATCTTATACGTATTGGTCCGATCGTGGTTTTCGCCTAAATTGGTACAAGAACGGAAGTGAACGCCGATAAAAGGCCATAAGACAATGATAAATTTTTCACTGTCACAACCAGAAGTACGTCGAACGTAAGGTTGTTCAGTCTTGCGTAGAAATAGTTTTGCAGATGACTGAACCAAGACCCCGCAAGCTAGAGCTTTAAGTTATTATACAATGTTGCATGACTCGCAAAACTCGTCTACTAGAAGGTATGTAGTAATAGTGTTCTCGTTCCTTTATAATTTTCCTTTTAAATTATTTATTCACTATCTAAACCCATGCAAATTTTCACCGAAGACCAGCATATTTACAAGCTCGCCAAAGAAAAAAAAATATATATCGTACAGTATATTATGACTTAACATCTTTATGAATTATTTATATGTTTTTATATTCGTTATTCAGTATCAAAAGATGTATAAATATTGCGGATGGAATATCGATTCCAGGATCCGAGGTGTGCGGTGCTTTAGATAACACGGTCACTTTACACTAGACAGGTCAGAGATCTTGTTCGCTTCATCGACTATTCTGAATGAGGTTTTCATTGGATTCGTCGTTGATTCTTTTATCGATATTTAAGCAAATATGATGGTTACGCGTGTGCGTTAACGGAAATAAATTTCTGCTCCTTTGATTTTTATATCATGTTGAATATTCAAATATCGTAGAAAAGAAATGTTTCAAAGATATCTAAAAATATTTTTTCCATTTTCGATAACATTTTATCAATACTACGGCAAATAACCATAAAAATTGTTACTGAGATTTAATTCATATCGACATAAATAGTATTATTTACTTCTCAATTACGCAATATGTTTTAAAAATTAATTTGGAATTTTATATATAGAACAAATATAAAATTATTTCATTTATTTTAAATAATATACGTGTATATATTTTAAATAACAATTGACATTTTTTTTATATTTTAATAAAAGACACAAATATTTTTTTAGAAACCAAGGTTTAAAGTTTACTGGCTAATTTATTTCTTATTTTATGGTATTTATTTTCTTACTAACTCAAAAAATAATTTCTATGTATTTTCATATTTTCTTGCCTGGTTTTGATTTTTTAAATGACAATTTTAATACTAAAAAAAAATTAAAAGTCAATCAATGAATGTTCTCTCATAATATTAACAATAAAAATAACTAAGGTACTTTGTTGTATGAGAAAAATCATACAATGTAATCATACAATCAAATTTGATCACTCTCGTATTTATTTTTTGAAATACTATACACGTAAAATTTAAATACCATTTTTCTTAACTGGTTACAATTAACATTAAAATATAAAATAAATAAAAAAATATAATCATCAAAATACATATCGTAAATTTAAAAATAATATTAATAAATTTGAATATTGTTTTCAAAAATGTATTTTTTTACTTAATGATAAAAACAGATATGTACATTTTATTATTGTTATTTTACAGTTAACAACAATAAAATTTATAATAATAACAATACTAATAAATAAATTATACACTTTTAAAAAATACAATATAATATTTTTAATTACATATAATAATTCCACCTATCTGTTTATCTATCTGTCCGCCTGTCTATTTATCTGCCTATATCTGTATTTATCTATTTAGCTATCTATCTGTCTGCCTATCTTGCTATCTACCTACTGGTATTTCTATCTACCTGTTTGTCTTTCTATCTATCTATCTACCTACCTATCTGTCTGACTGTCTATTTATCTGTTACTTTATTCGTTTATATGTCTATTTATCTGCTATTTATCTATCTATCTAGCTGTCTATTTAATATGTCTATTTGTCTACTTGACTATTTATCTGTCTATCTCTACCTGTCTATCTGGCTATCTATCTATGTGACTATGTGTATATATTTCTTTGTCTACCCATTTCTCTCTATTTACCTGTATATATATATATATATATATATATATATATATGTATATTTAAATATACGTGTATAATATGTATATGTGTGTATGGGATTTATCTATGTTGTACTAAAAATACCGGAAAAGTAAACCAATGTTCTTTGTTAAATATCGTGTTTCTGTCTATAAATATTAAAATCGTTCCACATATAGAATATAAGTTTGTAAATCAGAATTTTTCAGTAACGTTGAAGTATTACGTGCCCGAACATACTGATACGGAGATAAACGGTAGAGTAAGTATTGACCCACGGAACACAAAGAAAACAATCTGTAACAACTAATATAACAAAAGTACATTTAGGAAACAGTATTATACTTTTACAGTTAAAAATCTTCGCCAAACTTCTACGTCGATTACGTCGAACCTCAAACACGAAATCTATCCTATCGATGTTTAGCTGCTTTTGTTTATATACGAATGTACAATATACACGTGCAGCAAAATGTCGAACTAACTACAAACTACAACTAATTTAACTGACTTGCAATTAATGAATCCAACCGCCACAAACATAAACTGGCCAAAACCTGAACACTCATGCCAAGTCACTTTAATTAATTCCTTCGGTGTGTTTGATTTATGTATTATTGACTGAAATGGGCGTTTCAGATCAATATTATGTATTTTTGTTCAATAATTAAATTAAAAAGATTTTTTTAGAATATTCAAATGAAAATAAATGTTCTCATTATAAAAACATTTCAAATGTGATTTGCAATATGCATATAAAAACTAAGTACCATAAATGAAAACTACAATGATATCTAATGAAATTAAAACGTGGCTCATGAGAAAATGTCATTATTTGATATTTTGTATGAATTGCTATATTTACGAATTATTTTTGATATATATATGAAACACAATATCAAAATAATTTAATATAAACTTTTCTCATTCAACCTTTGCTTCCATTATACTTCAAAGTTTCTTTCTTGATTTTTTTTATATCATGGTCGCCATTACATAATGATTATTGTACGAGTACATTTATTATCCTATTTTCTTCACTGTATCTTGCTTATGCCTATTTCATGGAATTTATGGATTATCATTATCAGCTTTTTTCTATCTATTATTGCATAAAGGCTTTTCAAAAATTTCCACTTACAATGATCTAATTACTTTCTCTTCCATTTTACATCGTAAAATTTTCTTATTTATTATCCTAAACTATTTTATATTTTTGGATTCTGAATAAATAATTTCTGTTGATCATCGATGATCATCAGTTTTTGCCATTTGATCAACAAATTTCCATTTTAAACTTTTCACTTTAACTCTAACGCAAGTAAAATTTATTTTCTTTCTGACACATTAGATTTTCTTTCTGTTTTCACACGTATAGGGTATTCTAATAAGCGCTTCAGAAGTTTAAATGGAAATTAAACAAAAATTAATTAATTAATTAGTTATTTTATTTTTATTTTTAAGCATATTGAATAGCAACAATGATGGAACACAATTTCATACATATGACCACCACGAATTCGTTTGACATAAGGGGTTATACGCAGTTAGAAATTTCAAAAAATCGATTTTTTTTGCATTTTCGGAATGCACATATATTTGAGTATATTCTCTGAAAATTTGAAGTAAATCCGATAAATATTTTCGGACATATACCTGAATTTGTAAAAAAAAATTTAATTATGTGTAAACTACTTCCGAAACTTCAAACGCGTTTATCTCAAAACGGTGTTTTCATAGTCGGTGATCTCGATATCTCAGAAATGGCTGAACCTATCGGTCTTAAATTTTCACACAATCTTCTCAAATATATTCCTCAGGTATTGAACGAAGGAATAAGGTTTACAAAAATTATTACTATTTTTTTAAAACAATTTGGAGCGAAAATTTTAGTAAAAAACGAAAAATTTTTTTCAAGTAGACGCCATTTTGTCAAAAATGAAAATTTTTATTATTCCTTCGTTCAATACCTGCATTAATCTATCCTTTAAAAGAATTGACCATATTTTTTGATTTCAAATAATCCAAACCGCCGATATGGAGATCACCGCCAAGCACCTTTTTTTGGAGGTCGTTCGGGACATCGTCTGCAGGAGCGGTGCACTTCAATATTTTTTATGATCGACATGTTATTTTATTCTTGAAAGTAGGATCTATTCAAATAACCATAATTTGTAATTGCAAAATAAATACTGTTTCTAAAAAAAATTCCTAAAAAACGTCGTTTTTGCGCCTCGCAAGTGCGTATAACCCCATAATGCATTCGTTTAGTCCAATTTTATTCACTCTTTCACATAATTGTAGTTCATTTTCATGAATTACACGTTCAATGTTTATTTTTAATACTTCTGTTTGTGATTTATTAGTATAAACCAATGATTTCACATAACTTCATAGAAAATAATCCAATGGAGTTAGATCACATTATCTTGATTGCCAATTGAAGAGTCCATTTCGTAAAATAACGGACTCATTATTTTTTTTATTTCAATAAGTATATGATTCCGTAGTTGTATGGCACGTAGTACCGTCCTGTTGAAACCACATATTGTGCAAACCATTTTCAATATTTTTTTGGAAAAAATATCGTTAATAATGGTTCGGTTACCCACTTCATTTACTGTAACGTGAACTCCAGCTTCATTTTGAACAAAATATGGTCCGATGACACCACCAGCATGTAACGGACACCAGTCAGTTATTTTTTGTGGTTGCAGTGGTCTTTGTTCAATGGCTTGTGGATTGCTTTTACTCTAAATTCTGCAATTTTCTTTATTTAGTGGTGACCGTAGTTTCACAAAGCGTATGATAAGTTTTATGAACGGAATATTGATATTTATAATAAATTTTGATAATTTATAAGGATTGTTGTAGTGTTAAATGTTTTATAATAATTTGTCAAACAATTTTAAATTGGAATATTGAATGATGTTAAAAACAAAATTCAAACATAGCTACCGCCAGTTGTTGAAGTTCTAACGTTTTTATTGAAATACCCTATATATATATATATATATATATATATACATATATATATATATATATATATATATCAAGAAAAGAAGAGAGATAAAATAACACATAGTGTAATTCACAGTTCTCATAATACAAAAAAATAACATTATAGTACATAGATATAGAACTTATATTCTAATAGGAAACTTAAATATTAGATTGTACCACATGAAATGACCGATTTCTGACTATCCATTTTCCACAAGTGCAAGAAGATTTTTTACAGGTTTATTTCTGTTTTGTCATTGTTTACTATAAAAGTGGCTACTTTACTCGTAGTGCTGTTAGTATTCACTTGGTATTTCAACAAGTGGTTTCTTTGTTAACCCTTGAAAATATGTTGTCTGAGGAGTGAGAACGTACTTTTTTTGTATGAGTTTAAATTGGGGAATAATGCAATCGAAGCAGGGGAAAAATTAATTCAGCGTTTATAGAAAGAACTGTTAATCAACAAACAATATGAAGTTGGTTTCAAAAATTTCAAATTGGTAATCTGAGCCTTGAAAATAATCCATGTGGAAGACTTACGATAGCCTTAAATAATAACAGATTGAAAGAAATTATTGAAGATAAACCTGAGACTATTATATGAGAATTTGCTGCATATCTAAGAGCTTCATCTATGACTCTTTCCAGTCATTTAGCTGCAATAGGAAAGAGAAAAAAATAAACAAATGGGTGCCACATAAATTCAGAAACAGCTGCTTCAGAAGTTTGTTTATCATTGATTATTCGGAAAAATAATGACCATTTTTGGGGTACTATACGATAACAGAATACGGTGTGGACAGTAATTGAATTAAGATGAGACACCAACGCATTTCCCGAAGCCATCGTTGCACCCAAGTATAGTTATGGTGACTGTGTGGTAGTCTGCAAAGAAAATTATACACTATTCATTTTGTTGCAAGGACAATTGATTACTGCTGCATTTTACTGTCAAAAACTTGAAGTAGAGCATGAAAAATTAAAATTCCAATAATCTATACTAATCAACAAAGATGGACCAACATTATTGTCTCATGACAACACACGACCGTATAATTCTTCAATCACTATACAGAAATTAAAAGAGCTGGACTATGAAATTATACAGCATCTTCCATACTGACCCAATTTGTCATCAACTGATTTTTATCTTTTCAAACTTCTTAATCTCTTTCTTCAAAATAAAACATTCATAAATCAAGAGGTTATAATTTTACACATCTACACATTTTATTTCTTCCAAGGACACGAAATTTTCTAAGAAATGAATTTATAGTTTAGTATTATGCTGGAAAAATACCTTTATGGCGTCTGGTGCATATTTAGATTCAATAAAGTATTTTTATTTTATATTGTGTTTTTATTTCATCATTCAAATTCGTATATTTCATGTGGTATAACCTAAAATTTTAACTTTTGAATATCCAAGATTTCACAAAAATATTAATAATTTCTTATATACGAGGTCAGACAATTAATGCGACAAAATTCAAAAATCGAGTATATTTAAAAATTAAGGTACATCGCTGCGATCCCCTTCAAAGTAGTCCCCTCCCGCATCTATACACTTATTCCAGCGAGTTTTCCAGTTTTCGTAACAATTCTGGAACACTTCTTGTGGGACCTCTCCGAGTACCCTCGTCACAGATTCTTGGATATCTTCAACGGAGTCAAAATGTCGACCTTTGACGAATTTTTTCATATGGGGGAATAGGAAAAAGTCGCAGGGTGACATGTCCGGTAAATAGGGCGGTTGTGGTAACGTTGCGATGCCTTTAGACGCCAAAAACTGAGAGACACTGAACGCACTGTGACAGGGAGCATTGTCGTGATGCAGAACCCAAGTCTTCGCGATCTCTGGACGCACTCTGAGCACCCTTTTTCGTAATTTTTCGAGCACATTGCGGTAGAATACTTGATTTACGGTTTGTCCAGGTGGTACGAACTCTTTGTGAACCACCCCTTTGCTGTCGAAGAAGCAAATCAACATGGTTTTCACTTTGGACTTGCTCATTCTCGCCTTCTTTGGCCTTGGTGCTCTAGGGGACAGCCACTGTTGGCTTTGTCGTTTAGTTTCGATGTCATATTGAAAGAACCAACTTTCATCACCAGTAATAACTTTTTTTTTTTTATTAATAACTTTCATCACCAGTAATAACCAGTAATAAATTTCTCTGTTCCATTTTCGTGACATGCACTACTCGCGCGTTGTTACAAAACACTAAACAGCTGGCGAAGAAATGATCGTACGAGGGTGGTCAAGGTCTCAATCGAGAGAGTAGGGATCTGTTATTACGGTGGCGGAGTTACAGGTTCGCAGTGTTACCACAGGCCGAGAAAAAAAATCGGTCGCATTACTTAATTGTCTGACCTCGTAATTTGAAAATAATTTATTTCTCGTTCAGTAAAATATAAAAAGAACTTTATCTTGTTTACGTTCACTTAACGTAAAAATGTTAATAAAATTATATTATTCTAAGGACTTATATATATATATATATAATTGTAGATACAAAAGCATACACAATTTTTAAAAGGTTCTGTTAAAATTATGAACATTTTTAACAATGTTTATACAAGAATGATAACACAGTTTGAATACAATTTGAATCGTGTTAATTTTATTATCTTCTATACTACAGTACGTTTTTGTTTCTTGAGTTGTGCAGCCATTGTGTACGTATTTATGTATATATATATATATATATATACATATATATATATATATATATATATGTATATGTGTGTATTATAAAATAATAATTTATTATCAAGTATCTAAATTAAAAATATAATTGTTGTTAATAATTGTTGTTATAATTGTTGTTGTAAATAAAATAATAAACGGTCTAATATATATGTTTTCCAAAAAAAAATTAATTGAAATTTTGAACACGAACTATCTTTCAAATATTAAATAAAAATATTTAATTATATCAACAAGACATCGTCGCATCTTGTACTCAATTAGAAAACCAATAAATGGAATGGGAGGATGTTTTAATCGCGATTTTAATAGAAATCAATTAAGAAGTCTCGTCGACCATTCACGCCCTGGAAACGATAAAAATGTCAATTAAAGAGCAATTAAACTCAACGACTGCGATGCGATTTAAACGGAGACGCGACGATTGTCACGCATGTTGATTCAACAAGGACATTTATTAAATTAATATCGATCGGACGATTGTTGTGAAAATTTTGTTACTTTGTCGTCGTTTTATTTTTGTACGTTGTTTGTATGCACGCGTTTATGCGTGTGCGTGTGTTTGTGCGGGTGTGTACGCATTTCCTTTTTTAATTACCAGTTAATTAGGACGTAGTTTTTGTTTATATATTTCAAAAATGATTTTATGTAGATATAAAAAAATATATTTTTGTATTCGTACATACACACACACACACACACACACACACACACATATATATATATATATATATATATATATAAATTAATACAGATAAAATTGTAATTAACCCGAAATATAAACAATTATATAAAGAACAAAATTATAATTACACATGGAAATCGTTTATATAGAATTATAAAAAGCTAATTCAAATAGTTCTAAAAATGTATAAAAGAAAAAAAATTATTAAGTTGTATTATTTTAATGTTATCAATTTGTATTTTATTTTTACAACCAATCTTGATTAGTTGTTATTATCAGTAAGATTTAAAAATATTAGAATATTATCAAAACTGTTTGACGATCTCAACCAGTTAGTATTAATCTTAGAAAATATAATATAAAAGGAATATGAGAAAATAGAATATACAAATAAGATATATTAAGTTTAAATATGCATTTATTTTTTCACTATTATTTACTATTCTTCAATCTCACTTAGGATACTTTATAGAAAAGGTTAAATTAAAATAATAAAAAAAGATATACAGAAATACAGTTACATTTTTCAAAGAAAACAATAACATATACAAAAATTAAATGTATGAGGAAATTCTATATTGTTATCCATTAAATGTCTTTCTATTTCATTCATTAGAGATATAGAAAAAAATTAAAAACAAGAACCTTAAAGGTATAATACAACTGAATTCTAAAAATATTATTTTTATTTGGAGATAATTGTAAATGGCCATTCAAATTCCATGCAGGCTTGATTTGCGTTTTATTAAAAAGAAACTACATATGTTTCCTTATACACCACTCTATACACATGTTTCTTTTTAATAGAACACAAATCTAGGCGTCACATTTGGATGATCCTATATTAAACATTTTTCTATTAAAAAACATGGAAAATAAAATAGTGTATTAAATGTTATAATAAAGTAGATAGAGTGATACCTAAATATATATGTGTATATATATATATATATATATATATATATATATATATATATATATATATAAAGTATTTAGTTTTTTTAATATAATATCTGATATGAATACAAAAAATAATTTTATATTCATATACATGCACTTACCTAAATGAATTTGAACACAGAAATGAAACACATACTATATATATTTTATTAAATATTATATATTTTATTAAAAGCTCGTAAACTTGTTACAAAAAAATCAATATTTTGGAAGAATATTGTAAATTAAATAACTTGATTTTCAATGTAGACAAAATAAAAATAATCATTTCTAAAAGAAAATAAATACTTATAAACACTAAATTTATATAAGTAAATAAAAATAAGAAATATTGATATTTAGATACTATATATTCCTTAGCAATTTGAAAGAATACTGTAAATTAAATAACTTAATTTTCAAGGCAAACAGACTGAAAGAATAATTTCTCTAAAAATTAACATAAATTTAGGGATGAAAAAAAAATATGAAAATAAGAAATATTATATATATATATATATATATATATATCAGCTCTTATTTTTTTATAAATGTTAATAATATAATAAAAAACGTTATAATAATATATTATATAATCTAAAACTTTATCAATAGTAGCAAAAAAATATATAGTACATAAAAATGGATTTTTGTGACATCAAATTATAGATACAAATAAATTTAGTAGATTGTTCATTCTATCATTTCATACATAACTGAACTGTGGATTGTTATCTAAATTATATATATATATATATATATATATATATATATATATATATATATATATATATATATAATGAAAATGAACAACAATTTACCATAGAAATTAATAATATGCCATTTAAATTTCATATCACAAAATTGAAATTCCGTTCATTAAATTTCCATTGTAGATAAAATTCTTCTATATAATATTTTTGAATATCTTATTGACGTTTGAAAGAATATAAATTGAAATAAACAAAAAGTGATTATAATAAATCTCATAAAACATGTAAAATTGTCAATTATTTTTTGCTATTTGACAAAATGAACCAAAAAAAATAATGCAAATAATAATAACTCTCCTAGTCTTTCATGCGGAAGATTACTTTCTATCTATAGTCAGAGAGTTGTCACAAGTTAGAGTTTAGGGGTAAGGTTGTCAACTGCATATTTTAAATAATGTAACAGTCATGAACTTAGAGTGAGGTAATGAATTGACTACAATGATGGCCAGATAAGTAACTAATAAGTGTAATATCTTGAATTTATATATATATATATATATATATATATATATATATATGTATGTATGTATGTATGTATGTATGTATAGATTGTATTAAAGAAAACTATATTTAAATTTATTTTGTGATTAGCTATGTTTTTTGGTTTGAATATTTTATAATTTACAGTTGTAATACGTTTTACTGAAACAAATGTTAATAAAATATCTATTATAAATGGCAATAAGCGGCTTATATACATACACAAATGTATGTACTCTGCACACACACACACACACACACACACACACACATACTCACATATATATATATATATAATTGTTCAATAGTATATATAATTAAATTATAAACTATTCCTTTATACATACCCATAATTATATATATATATATATATATATATATATATATATATATATATATATATGTATTTATGTATGTATGTATGTATGAATGTATGGATATGTATATGTACAATGTTTGTATTTGCTTCAATTCTCGCTTCATAGTTTAGATATTTGTGTATTCAGAGGATTTTGGTTTAACGGTCGTGATATTCTATTCAAAAACTTATACGTTCATTACGAGTATGTTAATGATGTTATATTTGAATTTAGACCCATAATCTCCACAGCGTAACGACCTTACGTTTATAAACAAATTTCATGCAGGTCATATATGTTCTTTAGAGCTATAGATACATTTTTAATACACAAGATAATTTTTATGCGTGGTTCATGTATCAAACAACTTAATATCCTTTTTATACCTCAAAAAGCAGTACTAATGAGTAAATATTAATGTATTTAATTATATATACGTTTAATATATCCGGGAAAATAACATAAGGCTTTAATCATGAAAGGGATTATTTTCAATTGTTCTGTTCCTAAATATATCTTAATGTATTTTTTATCTTATCAATGATGTGTAAGATTCAATATACATTGAACACAACTAAATTTTAAAATCATTAATACTTTATAATTATATTTATATATATATATATATATATATATATATATATCGAGGATCGTTTGATAAGTATGGTAAATTTATTTATTGTTTAATTTAATTAATTAAATTACATTTTTCAATTTAGTTTTTCTTAATTTTTTACCATACTTATCAAACGATCCTCGATATATATGTGTGTGTGTGTGTTCTCAATTTTTTATCTTAATGCAGTAAATGTTAGCAATGTTAGTAAATATTGCAATTATTAAGTTACATTTATTTGTGCTTAGCGTTAATTGATTTTATGTAATATTTTAAAGAGAATTTAGAACCACCTTTTGGAATTTTGTAAGCCAGAAATACATTTTTCTATCAAAATTCTAGAAAAAGGTGATTCACATTTTTAATTAATAGTTTTTATTAGAATTTATAAAATTTGGTATTTGTTTTGTTGAAAAAAAATGTTTACATTAATCTGTTTTTCTCTAGTTATATAGGGTTTTCCAATAAGAATGTTAGAACTTTGATAACTGGAAGGCAGTTATGTTTGAATTTTTTTTCAACTCATTTTCACATTTCAATTTAGTATAGTTTCTCAAATTATCACAAAACATTTAATACTTCAACAACGTTTAGAAGTTGTCAAAAACTTCAAAAGATTTATTGAACAAAATTTAATGAATCCAATATTTCACGAAATGGATCCACCAATTGGCCACCAAGATCATGTTATCTAATACAATTGGATTTTTTTGTGAGATTATGTGGAATCATTGGTTTATGCTGATAAACAACAAACAACAGAAGCATTAAAAATAAACATTGAACGTGTAATTTATAAAATTTGACCACAATTATGTGAAAGAGTAACTAAAAATTCGACTAAACGAATGCACTATGAAAAGCGAAATCGAGATGCATATGAGTGAAATTGTATTCCATTATTAATGTCATAGAAAATGCTTAAAAATAAGATAAATAAATAACTGATTAATTAAATATGTTTTTGTTTTATTTCCATTTAAACTTCTTAAGTGCTTATTGTAAAACCCTTTATATTTTTAATAATTTTTTACAGTATGTCTGTGTTTACTCTTCTACTCACTGATATACATATTATGATATTTTAACTATTTAACTATACAATCTCATTTGTCAATGTATATATATATATATTTAGAGAGAAAGTGAGAGATGTTACAATTTAAATGTTCAAAAATTTGTACAACTATTTTTTACAGTTCTTAATTATAAAATAAATAAAAGTTTTTTCGTATAGGTATTTAAATAAAAAAGTAGAAATAAGAAAATAAACATTTAGTAACACACAAATGATTATCAATCTCAAAATCACAAAATATGAAAAAGAATTTAATAATTGTTGTTCACGTTGTTTATTTATAACAACAGCTTATTGTTGTTATAAACAAAGTGAACAATAATTATTGAACACTTAGTAGTATCATGTATTGTTAAGGATGATGATTCATTTATGTGAAAATAAATTCGATATAGTTTCAAAACAAACATTTAATAATACAGTTTTATTAAAAACAATCTAGAAATATTGTTGGACACTTATCAGTTATGAGCATTGAAAATTGGTTTTTCTTGAATATATTTTCCATGCGACTCTAACTATTAAAAATGAAATATTTATATAATTTATGAAACACAAATAGAAAATTTGAGATAAATTCAACTAAGATAACATTTTGTATGTAACTAAGATACTTTGAAATGAAGAGTTTGTGTTAAAAGTATAACAATTTGTTATATTTATTTGTTTTTTTATGTATATTAAATAGAATTGTTTTGTATTTTAAATCAAGATATGCAAATTATATATATATATATATATATATATATATATATATATATATATATATATATATAAGTATTACTGCACAAAAAAAATAAAAAATGGTGTATGGTAAAAAACCAACAAACGTAGAAAAAAACATTATTCAGATATATTGTTTATAAATCATATATATATATATATATATATATATATATATATATATATATATATGTAGGTATGTATTTATACATAAATGATAGACATGCAAAGAGTCATATTTAAACTTCCGATAAAAACTTCACAATTCTCATTCAAATCAGTGAACACAAACAAAATATATATTGAAATTTTATTCATCCCCCCGTTATATTATGCAAATGAACATGTCTAAACATACGATTTGATTTTTTTATATGTACGTGTGCGTGTATACGCGAGTGAAGAGATTTATCGTAAATTCGATTGATTAGAGCAGATTTTGTATCTCGTATCAAATGAAGCCTACGTTCGATACCCTTCGTCCGAATTGTGTGTGCCACTGCTCTGTGTTCAGTGACAGACCGACGGTTTGATTGATTGGAGGGTTTGCCCCCAACGTGGCCCAGTAGGGATTAGGTGTTCGGTTTACTTGTTCCGGTCCTATTATCAGCAGATCTGTCGGCTAAGTCCGGCCGGTAGTGTATCTATAGCGTAGGTCGAATACAAACATAGTAGATACATGTCATTCGATGAGATATAGAAGGGCATACTTGTGCATTGCAATTGAGCAATGTGACCTCAGTTATATATGATGGGATATTTAACCTTTCTATACAGGTGATATATTGTACAAATATATATATATATATATATATATATATATATATATATATACATATAACTTATTTAGAAGAGAATTATTTATTTAATAACTTAGAAGAGTGTATAAAATGAAATATATTACATATTTTTTTTAGATATTCATGCAGATGATTTTAAAAATTAGAAAAGTTGATTAGAATAAAACAAATGATTATTTTAACAACAAATAATTCTTTGTGAAATTAGTATAACATAAATAGAGTTTTTCAATAAGTGCTTCAGAAATTTAAATAGTAATAAAACAGAAAGTATTTACTTAATTAGTAATTTTTTATTTTTAAGCATGTTTTATGGCATTAATTATGGAATACAATTTCACTCATACGACCACTACAATTTCACTTGACATAATTTATTCGTTTAGTCTGATTTTAGTCACTCTTTAACAATTGTGGTCCAATTTTTGAATTACATGTTCATTGTTTATTTTTAATGTTTTTACTGTTTGTGGTTTATCAGTATAAATAAATGATTTCACATAACTTCACATAAAATAATCCAAGATCACATGATATTGGTGGCCAATTGATAGGTCTATTTCGTGAAATAATGGATTCATTAAACTTTTGGTTCAATAAGTCTATTGAAGTTTTTATAATTTCTAAGCGTTGTTGAAGTGGTTAACGTTTCTTGATAAACTATTTGAGTTGAAATGTCTAAATAAACTTAAAAAATTCAAACATAGCTATCTCCAGCTGTCAAAGTTCTGACATTCTTATTAGAAAACCCTATGTACGAGGGATGTTTGATAAGTCCGTGTAAAAATAAAAACTGCTTCATTTTTATGAATAAATCGTTTTTATTTTTCAACATAGTCTCCTTTTAGGCTTATACACTTCATCCAACGCTGCTCTAGTTTGTTGATCCCTTCCGAATAATAGGATTTGTCCAAGTCTGTAAAATAGTCATTCGTTCCTGCAATCACCTCCTCGTTCGAATAAAATCTTTTTCCCGCGAGCCATTTCTTCATATTAGGGAACAAATAATAGTCCGATGGAGCCAAGAATGAGAATAGGGGATGTGAAACGATTTGGATGGCCTATTTCCATTAGTTTTGCGGCCACAACTAAATATGTGAACTGGTGCGTTGTCGTGATGAAAGAGGACTTTTCTGTGGGCTAATCGGGGACGTTTTTCTTGCAACTCGGTTTTCAAACGATCCAATAACAATGAATAATATGCACCTGTAATGGTTTTACCCTTTTCCAAATAGTCGATAAAAATTATTCCTTGCGAATCCCAAGACAGTCGCCATAACCTTCCCGGCCGAAGGAATTGTCTTCGCCTTTTTCGGAGCAGATTCCTCTTTGATAACCCATTGTTTAGACTGCTCTTTGATCTCAGGAGTGTAGTGACGTATCCATGTTTCATATACAGTGATGAAACGACGCTTAAAGTCCTGCGGATTTCGCTGAAACAGCTGCAAACCGTTCTTGCAACACTTCACACGACCTCGTTTTTGGTCGATCGTGGCACCCACCTGGCGGATAGCTTTTTCATGTCCAAATGTCGGTGCAAAATATTATGTACCCGTTCACACGAGATGCCTACAGTACTAGTAATCTCACGCACTTTCACTCTTCTGTCATCCATCACCATATCATGGATTTTATCAATGATTTCTGGAGTGGTGACCTCAACAGGGCGTCCAGAATGTTCAGCGTCTCTCTTGTGCTCATATGGCCACTCCGAAAATTTTGAAACCACTTATATAAACCGCACTAATCGAAGGTGCAGAGTCACCATAATGTTTATCAATCTTCTGTTTAGTCTCCTGAGGCGTTTTGCCTTTAATAAAGTAGTGTTTAATCAACACGCGAAATTCTTTTTTGTCCATTATTTGACAATCACTCGATTTCCTTGATTTCAACGATTGTCAAACACAAAGGAATAGACCGATATGGCTGAAACTTGATGTGTGTTCTTCCAAGAGGTGCTACTAATTAAAAATAACCTCGATATGCACCAGTGGTGCCATCTTTCGGAATTTACACGGACT
>CP092093.1:29547500-29557500 GCA_029203775.1 Neoneuromus ignobilis
TATTTGATGATGTATGTCTGTAATCATATTTAGGAAATTCAATTATAAATAACAGAATTCACAACAGTAACAAATACAAATAGAGATTATAGATCTGTCGAAGTATAAGAATTTAAAATAGATATTTATTTAGCAGTAGATTAACAGGAACTTAAACTTTATATATATATATATATATATATATATATATATATATATATATATATATATATATATATATATACCTGGACCAAACTCGTATTTATAAGGTAAATGTACATTCGTACGTGCATACGTATGTATGTCTATGCGTATGTATGCTTAAAACGCACAAGCTTTTCGGTAATTTAAAATTGTATAGACTAGCGTTGTGTTGCTACCCTTTTCAAAATTCTTAATGGTCACGAAACGCTTCTTCCCCATCTTACACAACTGAGTAGTCATCTGATAAATAGTCTACCTTCACCTCAACACACTACCGGCGTTTTTGGACAAGGGTATGACATTTTTGATAACAAAACTTGAATAAATATGCTATAGAAAATGTTAATTTCGTTAAATATTACATTTAAACTAAGTAATATATATATATATATATATTCCCATACATATTTTTATTGAAAGATTTCTGTCATTTCAATGAATTTTTAAAACAGTTTTAAATAAATACAGTTAAAAATTCTTTTATAATAAAGAACTAATTTATTAATATACATTCGAAAATATATTTTTGATGAAGTAAAATTCAGTTTATAGAAAAAAACTTATTCTACTGAATGTTTAATTAAAGTTTTCATAGACTGTGAGATATTTCATTTATATGATAATTTGAATTATTAGTTTATCTTTTCAGATTAGTATAAAGTATATTTATGTACTGTGTTTATTTGATACGTCTTGGGATATAATGATATATAAATATTGAAAAAACTAAAATTCGTTGTAATATAATAATGGATTTTAAATTACGTCTAGTAAGTACAAATTATGATTAATTTTTTTTATTTTTATTAAAATATATTTATTTCATTTCTTGAAACACAACTTCATGAAATTTTAATAGCAAATTCTTTATTAGAATAACAATTTTAGAGACTAAAGCCATACAGACTATCAAAAGACCTCAAGAAGGGATTTAAATATATGTTATTGTACATTCATTCTTATTATTGTATCTTATTTCAAATATCTAAAATTTAACTTAGTCAATATAAATAGAGATAAAATAATTCTACAAATACAAATAAGTTTTTTTTTCTTTAATTATTCATTTAAATACGGAGGAATTGTTTTATATTGTAAAGACAATAAGAAATATTTAATAAATTTTATAAAGAAATATCAATGAAGATTTTTCAGAAAAAGATATTATATTTATACGAAATTTTAGTATTATAAATAATTAATTATTGTTCATATTTATGTAGTATTTGAAGAAATGTAAAATGTTTTTTTTTAAAAAAAACAATATGAAATCAGTATCGAAATAAATCTAAGCATAAAAATTAATTATTAATAGTTACTTAAAAAATTTTTAAAAAATTATACAAAAACTTTCAAATATTTTTCATTAAATTATTTCAGTTTTAATTGATTTATTTCTTAAAGGTGAATCAACTAGTGTGCTTAATTCATCATAGTATTTAATTATCAACTTCATTATTATTTTTAAAAAGAATACTATTTTTATACCGATTATATAAGAAAACGTAATATTAATTTTTATTTTTTGATTTCGAAAAATTTTTTGTTTAAAAATTGTTAAATAATGATGAACTGATTAAAATGTTTTAATTAGACGACACAAATATCGAAACTCTTTTATAAAGTATAAAAAATCTTAAATAACTACAAGAATTTAATTAAAAAATATTAAATAACGACATACGAGAGTCGTTTGATAAGTATGGTAAATTTATTTATTGTTTAATTTAATTAATTTTTTCAATTTACTTTTTTATCATACTTATCAAACGACCCTCGTATAATAATTATCAAAGATCCAATAAAATATAATTGAAGAAAATTGAAAAATATATTTCCTTGTTTATTTTTGGTATGTAAGAAAATAAATCATATTAGTGATTAAGATTTTTCTACAATCCAGTACGAATATATATATATATATATATATATATATATATATATATACCTGAGTCTGTTTTTATGCGGTAGATACATTCCGTAGAAAACCGTATTAAAAAAATTGCACAAAAAAGACTTAACTTACATTGAAAAATTAGGGATATATTCCATAATTTTCAAAAATCGCATAAAACCAAAGTTACAATGTGAAATTATTCTAAAATTCGCATACAAAAATTAGGAAATAAAGAATGCTTAAAAAATTTTCAAATATCTGTAAAAAATTGATACAAAAAAAAAGTTTTTTACTGTATTTTTTAATTAAATATTTAATTTTATTCAAAGCAATATGTACATATGTGTAATTTATTTTAGAATTTTTCAGACATATTTTAATTATCATCGCAATAATATCTGCACTGTTTAGAATAAAAATAAGAAAATAAAAAAGATTGAATAGCTGCACTGTTTTCAAGACATGTAGGCCAAACTTTTTTCCAACAGGCATTTAATGTGTGTTGTTTTATTTGAATAATAGCAAATGCAACATGATTTATACAGTCAAAGATAGAAATTTTTTTCCAAGTGTCAGTTACTGTTATTGATTCATTTTCTAGTTTATCCAATATAAATTGAAAAGTGCGTTTAACGTAATATTGTTTAAAAAAATTTGGCAGCTTCTTCATCTGCCGATGCAATCGCTCCCGTAATCTTCTCGTTATGCATATATATTATATTTATAAATATATATTAACCATCCTTTGCTAGCCGAAAATTCCTTATCAGTTTGAGAAACGGAAGTAAATGGCTCTAATTCCTTCATTTGTTCATAAAACTGAAGAGTTTTTCGTTGAATTAAATAACAGCTTAAGGGAATTCTTAAAAAAAATTCATATAAAAAGATATTAAGAAGAAATATTAATCGCATAACTTCAAAATCGCATTAAAATAATCCGCACAAAAACAGACCTAGCTATATATATATATATATATATATATATATATATATATATATATATATATATATATATATATATATATATGTATGTATGTGTGTGTGTGTGTGTGAAATGAAATTGTAATATTAAAATAAAATATTCAAAACATTTCATCTAAACAAAGATTTATCTTGAACATTCGCGTTCCTCAAAACAAACTTTTACGATTACTTAAGTTTTTAATTGCAGCGTATATACGTTCAACTAGTTGTGAAGTTTTGATGGCGGCGTTCATATTTCGTTCGAGAGAAAAAAAAACTTGGACGTAATTAAAGTGGTTAACTGTAACAGAATAGTTCGGAACAAGTGTAATACAATACTTAAACCTTACATGTTCGCAGGACAAAGAAAACGAACGATCGGCCGAGGCAGTATCTGTTCTTGTTATTCGACACACATATACAGAAGCAACCGTGGGCTATTCTGTAATCCTTGTATAGAGTGAAGGGATAATTTGTGATTATAGAACGCTCGTTCCGGCTATTGTTTTCCGAGCCGGGATCTCAATGTTCTAGCCACTTAATTCTCTTAGTCGCCTTGTATTTTTTTTCATATAAGAGGTTTTTGCGAATTGTTATGAAAAATACATTAACCCATATATATATATATATATATATATATATATATATATATATATATGCATGGGGAGAAAAAGAAACATTCTGTTATTTTATTATTTAACATTAATGCTTTTCTATATTACTTGAAACCGAAAGTAATAAAAATAAAAAAGAGTATTATTCTTATCGTAAGAAAATAGCTTCCATTATGTTGTTAAAAAATGTTTTTATAACACCGAAATATGAAATGGCGAATCTTATATGTTACTATTTAAATACTTTTTTTATTATTGTATATTGTTTGGAATTTTTAAAAGAATTTCTTTCCTTTGTATAAAAACCTAACTTTCATTTTTCCTTTTTTTGTCTTTTGAACTTTTATTTAGTTATTTATTCGTTGTAGATAAATGAGTTTTTGATAAATTTTATTTGATATATTTATTAAATTACTCATATATATATATATATATATATATATATATAAATATATCGATTGACTCTAGACAACATAAAGAAACATGGAAAGATGTGTGTTAAGAATAATAAGAAAATATATAATAGAATGAGAATCAAATTGATCACAACAAAAAGTTATGAAGTTTGAAATAGAAATAGGCCGCTCATATAGTAAAAAGAAGGTACCATCGATGGATAAGCGAAGTTATTGATTGTGGACCAAGGTATATAAGAAGACCCAGTAAGAGACTCATGAATCAATGGGTTAGAGATATAGAACAAATCACTGGAATGAACTGGAAGAGGAAGGCATTGGATCAACTGAAGTAAAAAAATTTGGAAGAGGCCTTGTATATTGATATTGATAGAGAAAGTTAAATAAGAGAAAAGTAATAATTGTTCAGAATTTTTTGATAGGAAAAAGGAAATTAATATTCATTTAATATTTTATATAAATATTTAATTTTTGTTTCAACATTCTTCTCAATTCAGTCTGTAATTCATTATTTAATATATTTTTTTACTATATTTAGAAATGTAGTAATTGATATTAATTTTATATAATAATATTAAATGTTTATGCTTTAATTTAAATCAGCAAAAATAATCACAAGTAAAAAGTTAAAACTGAAAACTGAAAACAATATATTATCAAATATTGGATATACAATTCTCCTATTTCTAATTATTTTACTAGCATTTATTTCAAATTTATTAGTTCTTATATATATATATATATATATATATATATATATATATATATATATATATATATATATATATATATGTATATATATATATATATATATATATATATATATATATATATATATAATTGATAAAGCAGTAAGATATAAAAATGTCTTAATAATAAAAAAAGTATACAAAATAACATAAAATGTTCTTCGGGACCTTGAAAATAGTGATGAAGGTGAGAATGCCCAGTCTGATGAAGTGGATGCTGATCCTCCTCTCGTAATTGACAACGATCAAAATATGCCAGACCCTCCTATTTTCAGTACCCCAGAGTAGATCACAAGGGATTTCTAAGCGACCTCTGGTTTGGCGAAAAACGGAATCTTATATAATAAAAATATCAGTAGAAAATTATTAAATATGGATTTGAATTATAATTTTTAATTCAAACTATTTTTTTATTATATCTGCTTTTAGAAATGAAAATAAAAAGAGAAAAATTAAAAGGTGATTGTTTTATTTAAAAAAATCTATGACTGCTCAGATTTATTTGAGGCAGGTGTACTGTTAATATTTTAAATTATGATTTGTAGATTTAATGTAATTTCAAATATAAATAAAATATGCTATAATTATCATATATATATATATATATATATATATATATATATATATATATATATATATATATATATATATATATTAAAAAAATACAAAGCATTAATTTAAAATAAATTATTTTTGATAATTTGTGAGAGAAAATAAAAAAAACTCCTAAAAATTTCAAAGCTCAATGAATGATGTGTAGCTGGTAATTATGTAAATATATATATTAAACATGAATAGATAGAAAAAGTATATAATTCACTAATTTTAATAAATTTTAATATACATATTTATATAATTTTTATATAGTTTAATTAACAATTTTCGAAGTACACTTTAATTATTAATGGAATAAAAATATTAATATGACATGATTATTTTATAAATACATACATACATACATATATATATATATATATATATATATATATATATATATATATATATATCAGTCAATTTAATAAATTTATATATTATGCATAATCATCATGGATTATAAATAATTACTTAATATTATGGAAAAAATGATTAATAAAAATAACAAGCTTATGGTTCATTAAAATCACCGGTAATTATGTATAATTTAAAATCATTATTGGTTAATGTGATAAATGTAATCCAAAACAGATAATTAAAAAATAAATTTAAAAAAAATAGAAATAGAAAAAATAAAATATAAATTCAACACGAATTCAATAATTCAATTATATATAATTAAAAAAAATATATGGCAGTACAAACTGAATATGCAATTATTTAATATATTTTTCATTTATCAGTACAATGTCAAATATTCATATGTTAATATAAAATTTAAAAAATATTTACTTTAAAAATATTATTTTTATACATGATTATTTGTCATTTTATTTAAGAATAATGTATTAATTACATTAATCTCATAAATGAAACAATAAATAATATTTAAGTAGTTTAAACAAATGTATACTATAGTTAAAAAAATATCTATTGTTTTAACTTTAATTTATGAAACTAGTATAGGTGTTTTTTAAGTGTGGTAGATGAATTAAATCCCTATCGAAAGTTCTATCTAACCTAAAAAAAACCTTTATCATATCTTTATATATACATACACACACAATGTATATGTTTAAATATAAAAAGGGTGTTCTTAGGTTAGATACAATTTTTGATAGGGATTTAATTAAAAGTTATATCACGCTTAAGAACACCATATACAATACAATGAACCTGATACCAAAAAAATCAGTTTGCACTTTTTTAATATAACAACTAATAGTATACCAACAATACTAATTGTATTAACTCGATTACAGCTTTTTTTAAAAAAAGAAGAGTTTTAAATTTTTTAGATAATTTATTAAATATTTCAAAAGTGAATATATACTGTAATCAAATAAAAAACCAATGCTTGTAACCTTAATGGACCATGCTCAGTCAGAAGTTCGAAAAATTAGAATATTCGTCATTATATAACACAATTTATGTGGTATAAATTAATATTTTAAATATTTTAAACATAAATACATACTGAAGTAAAACTATGATTCTTATACTAAATTAATATAATAAAAATAACTCTAATCAGAAAAATTTATTACATATTTTTAATATACCAGTGTGTAAATAAACTAATAACCAATTAGTACATGAATTTATATTTATTTACTAATTGGTCATTAGAAATTATAATTAACATTTATATTACACAAAAATTATAAAAAGAAATGCTTTAAAATTATTCCTGAATATTTATCACATGACTATTTTAAATCTATAAATAAGAAAAAAATATTTTTAATATATTAATATTTAATAACTAAATTAATCATTTAAATTGAAAAATATTGATAATTTCCAGCGAATTCGATAAATTGCAAAATATTAACCTTATTTTCCAATAAGTTGAGTAATTATTTACAATTTCTAGTTATTACGAATAATCTTATATAGGGAGGTCATCCAAATGTGACGCTTAGATTTGTACAGGTGGGTGAGGAAACATGTGTACAGAAGGGGGAAGGATGTACAGGGAAACATGTGAATAGTTTTTTTTTGTTTCTTTTTAATAAAATACAAATTTAGGCGTCGAATTTGGATGACTCTATATTTATCAGTCTTCTTTACGAGGGTTGTCTGATAAGTCCGTGTAAAAATAAAAACTGCTTCATTTTTTTGAATAAATCGTTTTTATTTTTCAACATAGTCTCCTTTTAGGCTTATACACTTCATCCAACGCTGCTCTAGTTTGTTGATCCCTTCCGAATAATAGGATTTGCCCAAGTCTGTAAAATAATCATTTGTTCCTGCAATCACCTCCTCGTTCGAATAAAATCTTTTTCCCGCGGGCCATTTCTTCATATTAGGGAACAAATAATAGTCCGATGGAGCCAAGTCTGGAGAATTGGGGGGATGTGAAACGATTTGGAACCCTATTTCCATTAGTTTTGCGGCCACAACTGCTGAGGTGTGAACTGGTGCGTTGTCGTGATGAAAGAGGACTTTTTTGTGGGCTAATCGGGGACGTTTTTCTTGCAACTCGGTTTTCAAACGATCCAATAACAATGAATAATATGCACCTGTAATGGTTTTACCCTTTCCAAATAGTCGATAAAGATTATTCCTTGTGAATTCCAAAAGACAGTCGCCATAACCTTCCCAGCCGAAGGAATTGTCTTCGCCTTTTTCGGAGCAGATTCCCCCTTGATAACCCATTGTTTAGACTGCTCTTTGGTCTCAGGAGTGTAGTGATGTATCCATGTTTCATCTACAGTGATGAAACGACGCTTAAAGTCCTGCGGATTTCGCTGAAACAGCTGCAAACCGTTCTTGCAACACACACGACCTCGTTTTTGGTCGATCGTGAGCAATTGCGGCACCCACCTGGTGGATAGCTTTTTCATGTCCAAATGTTGGTGCAAAATATTATGTACCCGTTCACACAAGATGCCTACAGCACTAGTAATCTCACGCACTTTCACTCTTCTGTCATCCATCACCATATCATGGATTTTATTAATGATTTCTGGAGTGGTGACCTCAACAGGGCGTCCAGAACGTTCAGCGTCTCTTGTGCTCATTTGGCCACTCCGAAAATTTTGAAACCACTTATAAACCGCACTAATCGAAGGTGCAGAGTCACCATAATGTTTATCAAGCTTCTGTTTAGTCTCCTGAGGCGTTTTGCCTTTAATGAAGTAGTGTTTAATCAACACGCGAAATTCTTTTTCGTCCATTATTTGACAATCACTCGATTTCCTTGACTCCAACAATTGTCAAACACAAAGGAATAGACCGATATGGCTGAAACTTGATGTGTGTTCTTCCAAGAGGTGCTACTAATTAAAAATAACCTCGATATTGCACCAGTGGTGCCATCTTTCGAAATTTACACGGACTTATCAAACGACCTCGTATATATAGAATACATTTCCTTTTTAAATTACATTGTTGAAATAATAATAAAATCATTTATTAAAAATAATAATTGTGCTTTTTTATATTTGAATGGTATTTTATGTAGGGTGGCCCAAACGAGATTGAAGAGTTCAGACATACATTTACTTGCTTACTATAATTTATTATTCTTTACTGTTATTCAGTCTCATTTGGGCTATTCTATCAATACTTTGCTTTTATAAATCAGATTCAATTTTCCATTCAAATTTTCCAACTGCTAAATTACGAAAAAACTAAAATCCGCAAATATAATTATATAATCAATACCGATATCAATGTGCATATGCGTTTTTATGATAAAAATTAAACGATTTAAAATGACTTGTTACTTTTTTAAAAATTTACATATTAAATAAATGTCCTTCGTTCATGCGACAAAGTGCCATGCATATCAGCGAATCATTAATATTATTTCAGTTTGTAAAAAAAGAACTTTTTATCATTAATTTTTCATATATGAAACTTTTTAATGATTATTATATATATATATATATATATATATATATATATATATATATATATATATGTATATATAAACGATAATAAAAAATAATTTTAATCGTTCATTAAATTTATTGAAATCTGATATTACGATTCCATAAAAATACAACATAGAGAAAATTGTATATATTTTCAATTCCATTTGTAATGTTTGCTAATCTACCTTATCCGATTCAATCTAATATCAGTCCGTATATTGTATTTCACATTTAAAATTAACCACGACTCATTTACAGAGAAAAACCCAGGTCTGAATGCAAATCTGTCACAATTCCAATAAACGTCCCGTCACTGATCTTTTTCCATCAAGAAATAATAGTTAACAATCTTACTAAATAATGCTTTTGGTACGTTTTCGTCAATCATAATGGATACAATGGTATTTATTTACGAATTTACCGCTTGCATATTGTATCGTCGTACCGATGTAAGTGTCTATTGCATTGTTATATAGAGTGAAAAAAACATGCGGATCGTAATTCAGTAACGCTTGTTATCTTGTAAAATAAAAATAAATGCGAAATGAGACATTTATTTTAACAAAGGGATTGTCAGAAAACTGGATATGGCTGAATATAAGCTGTAAATTTAGACAAAACATTGTAGTTACAGCTGGTGAATCGTTATTTGTCTCTTTTTTTATAAATATTCCGTTATGAGAAGGAAACATGTTTTAAT
>CP092093.1:29560000-29582500 GCA_029203775.1 Neoneuromus ignobilis
AATAGGAACAATTATAATGCTTAAGCACATTTAAAATAAATATTCCTATTCTATCACATACTACATTTCTTAATTCAAAATTCCATTTATTTTATTTATCATACCTTAATATGCAGTGAATTATTATTTACTTAAAAATTAATTTCAAAACATAATACTTCCTTGAAATAAATATTTTAAAGAAAAATTTTTACTATTAAATTCTAAGTTGATTTAGTTTAAAAATAAAACATTTATTCCAATAAAATATAAATTCAAAAATATAATAACATTTAATCTTATATAAACATATCATTTTACCATACTATTGAAAATAATCTAGTAGAGAATCAATTCCAATAAGCAAACAGAGCACATACACTTTTATTAATAAAATAAATCTAGATTTTAACTAAAGTTTTATTAAATTCCGATATTTGTTATAAAAATGAACATATAGGTCATTCAAATGTGACACCCATATTTGTGTTGTATTAAAAAAAAAGATACTATGTACGTTTTTTTAAAAATAAAACACAAATCTAGGCATCACATTTGGAAGACCGTATATTAAACATTTTTCTATTAAAAAAACATTATGGAAATTAAAATAGTGTATTGAATGATATAAAAAAATATATAGAGGGTACCTATATATAAAGTATTCAGTTTTTCTAATATAATATCTGATAGGTTACGAATACAAGAAAATAATTGTATATACATATACATACTCTTACCTAAATGAATTTGAACACAAGAACAATGGAACACATACACTTATATATAAGATTATTGTAAAGTTTAATTAGAATTTCACTAAATGCAATTTTTAATCACTTTATATTTGATTTTAATTCAATCACAACCAAACACATCGAATCACTCAATACAAATAAATGTATAGAAGGAATTCGAAGCTAGTTCATTACATAATTGCTAACTTAAGTTAAGTTACATGAGAATATTTCCAAACAAATCCGTAACGAAAATGAAATAGATATTCAGTATTTTTCTATATGATAGAAAAAGATGTACATTCAATTTAAATATTAAGGTTAAATTTATTACTTTATTATAAATTACATTTAATTATTTTTTATTTATTATAACATAAACTTTTTCATATGAAATTCCATATACTGGTTCGTTAAAATCATATTAAATCTTTCAAATAACTAAATCAAAATTAAAATCCAGTTTTAAAAATGAATTTTAAATTAGAATGAGATCGAAATAGATTTTGTGATTTGTTCATTGATAATATGTACTACATATAAATGATTGTATATTATTGAAATAAAATACTGAGAAGTAATGATTATTACATAATATATTCCACTTTCTCTCTCTCTCTTTGAATATATATATATATATATTGTATACAACTAGGTACTTGTATTTATTGTATATACGTAGGTGTGTAGGTACTGAAACAAAAAAAATATTCAAAAATCATGTTTACTATCCTGGGCGTGTATACTAAATTCACAGCTGTGTACAATAACGAAACCCACGGGACATCGCCTGAAAATAAAATTTAATCGAAATTTATTCTAAAATACAAAAATTAAATTTCATTCTTATTGCATCGTAGACTTCTGTATTTAATGATGGAAATAATATTTAACAGGCGTGTCTAGACTAATACAATAAAATATCATTTTTTATTATTAAAGTGCCACGTAATATATATATATATATATGTATGTATGTATGTATGTATGTATAAGTATATTTGCGAATGTAATGCAGGAGGATAGAATATATTGTTTTATGTTAAAACATAAAACGCATTTACGCTTGCTTGGTCGTATTTTTTTTAAAGTATAAGAAAATTTGTTTTGGAAATTCATAAAAAGTGTAATCAAATATTGATACAAAAATTTCCTTGCTGTTCAGGTGAATTCCTATTCGAATCTGTCATTTTTTACCTATCTTTAGTACAACATATATACATACATACATACATGCATATAAATATATATATATATATATATATATATATATATATATATATACATATATAAGTACCAAAAATATTACAAGATCATTTTTTTACTTGGTTTATTTAAAAATGTTTACGTGTATATTTTTATTGCGGATATAAACAGGAAGAAAAGAGAATTAAAAGTAGTTTTTTATTGCTATCGTATGTGTATATATATATAACACAAATTTATTAAAAAAATACGTTTGTAAAAACACTTTCTTTTTATCAGCAGTGTGTGATTTATATATTATAATAAGTTATTTTAAATACTTCAAAAAAATATTTTTTAAATTTATATATTTATAAGAAATATCTTTTTAAATTATCTACCTGAATAAATAAATTCAATCAATGAACAAACTGTTAGAATACTATATTACTTTCATTGCATTTTTTAATGGATTATTAATTTTCATATGGGTCATTCAAATGCAACGTCTAGATTTGTGTTTTTTTAAAAAGGGACAAAAAATATACACATGTTTCCCTATACATTACCATATATACATGTTTCTTTTTAATAAAACATAAATCTAAGTGTTACAGTTAGATGACCCTATATTTTTAAAAGTTTTTTCACTGAATTTAAATTAAAAAACACATCAGTACATCTCACATTGTAAAATGGAAGTTTGTATCCTTTTTTTAATTATTTTCATTTAAATATAAATTGATCCAAATAAAGTTGAAAATTAATAATAAAGTATAGAGTAATTGGCAGTAAACAAGTAAATATATGTGTAAACTCCTCAGTCTCATCTAGGTCACCCTATATAAAATACAATAATATACATAAAAGTTAAATATTTTGGAAATAAATATTTGAATTTTTTTATGAAACAAAATACAATTTATAATTACTTTATAAACTTTGATTGAAATATTTCATAACAAAATATTTAACGTTCAAATTTATTTCATTATATTATACTGAAATAAACAATAAAATATTCATATGAAATTTGTGTACTTTGAGAATAAATATTTTAAGAAAATTTTATAAAAATTATTTAAAATATTTGGATAATTAATATAAAATGAATTAAATGAATAAATAATTAAATATTAATTAAAATGTTAAACTATTTTTAATAATAATTATCAATTAAAATGATAACAGTTGAGAAAATAATTGAAAATGTATTTTTTATATTGGAATTAAATTTGTTTCAATTAAATAGTAACATAATTACTAAAAATAAATTATTTAATACGGTTTTTATGGTCTGTATTTCTGAATGATCTATTAAATATTTCAATACAGTTTTTTAATTATTTAATGTTTCATTAACGTAATAAAGAGATTATTATATATTTTCAAAAGGAATAAAAATTATATTTAATTATTCAACTATTCATATACTTAAAACAGTATTTTTGTTTCGTGTTGGGAGTTGTTTTAATTTAAAGAAAAATAACAACTAATTACAATAGTGGACGAAAGGTCAAAGTTGAGAAAAATTAACATTAGTTACATTCGTACTTTTTTCTCGGCGAACAATGTTATTGTTTTAATTTATTCTATGAAAGCGTACGACCCAGAAGAATATGTCTCCAACAAATAAGGTTCAACGAGGGAAACAAATATCTAGTCGAGTTTACTCGAAGAAAAATAAGCAAACACCCTTTTACAGTTATAACTGTCAAAGTGGCATTAGAGTTCTACTTCTTTAAAAAAAGGCAATATGCGGAAAGGGTTACGACGACAGTGTAATACATCTGTCACGAACGCCACTGAAGACAACATTTGCGTCAAACAATGCGAAAGAGAACGAGTGAGAGGGAACGAGAAAAACCCGTTGACAGAGAGTATGTCTGTCATAAAAGTTGCCGCCTAAGTGATTTCGTATGTTGCCATATACTCCACTGTTTTCCATTACCATTATTTTTTCTTCTATTGGTGAACCGGTCACGAGTGGTACGCGTCGGTGGCACAACCAGTGGAACAAGGGAAGGAGGTGTATGTGGTAAGGGCGGTTTCAGTATCGGATGTTGAGGTGTGCGTACGGGGTGTTTCAAAAAAAAGAGGAAGGAAGGATGGGTAGATGTGCGGACGGATAAAGGGGGTGAAAATGAATTGCAGGCTATGTTACAGCTAGCGCACTCCATTACAGACATAAATTCGATAACAATGTGTTGGCGGCTATACAAAAGGTTGCTTGCTCGGTTTGGCTTGAAATAAAAAACACCGTCCTATAAAATGGTGCGCGTCGGCTGATAGCTTTCGCAGAGCTTCGCGCGAGTGTCCGCGTAACGTCGCTGCCGTCGCCGTCATCGCCGCCGTCGTCGCTATTCCTGCTGCTCCTGCTGCTTTGCCGGCATGTAGAGGAAACAGGAAATGTGTAAATGAATTCTTATACGGATTCTGGATGAGTTAAATGAAAATCTGACGCTGTGGAGCAAGTCTATATCGTTACACAGATACGTTCGCAGCGCGCGTTTACGTACGGACACAAATAGAAATATCGAAGTTTAAAAAGAGTTGATAAATACTCATTTTTGTATTAACAAATAGAGGATGACTAGTACAATGGAAACATTCATATTTTTCAGAGAAAATGAGAGTAAATAAAGAGATCGATACGTATTTGCATACGTTCTTTTGCCAGTTCTTCATTCTTTTTTTACTAAATAAATTAGAATTTTTTAAATAAAATTCAAACGTTATTTTGAAAAAGTGTCTTTATTATTTTTCATTCTTCCATGATTGCATATTCCATTCAGTCATATAATATTCTTAATTAAAAAGAGAAGTTAAAATATTTTTTTTATAAAATTGATAAATTACAATTAATTTATTTCATTCTTCTTGTATTTATATTTCTTGAACAAGTATAAGAATACTAATTTATTTTATTAAGAAAATCAGATAACTAACTTTTGTTTAAATATTTTTTCTCATTTGGATATAATCATTTTTGTCTCGCTTTATTTTATTCTTTCATTCTTTTTTGAATATATATATATATATATATATATATATATATATATATATATATATATACATATAGGGTTCCCAAATAAGATTAAAAGGTTTAGACATATATTTACTTTCTTACTATCATGTACTATCCTTCAGTCTCACTTGAATCCCCATATGTATATATATATATATATATATATATATATATATATATATATATATATATATATATATATATATATATATATATATATATATATATATACACACACATTGAGATATCAGATTATATAGTTGAATAGTTAAAATATCCTAATATGTATATGAGTGTGTAGCATTTATTTTTTATTTTTAAACATATATTATGACGTTGATGATTAAACACAATTTTACTCATATGGTCACCACGACTTTGTTTGATATAGTGTATTCATTTAGTTCAATTTTCAGTCAGTTTTTCACATAATTGTGGTCCAATTTCATGAATTACACGTTCAATGTTTATTTTTATTGCTTATGTTATTTGTGGTTTATCAGCATAAACTAATGATTTCACATAACCCCACAAAAAATTATCTAATGAAGTAAGATTACAGGATCTTAGTGGCCAATTGATGGGTCTATTTTGTGAAATAATGGAATCATTAAACTTTTATTTCAATAAGTCTATTGAAGTTTTTATAATTTCTAAGCATTGTTGAAGTATTAAAAGTTCCATAATAATTTGTCAAACTATACTAAGTTAACATGTCAAAATGAGCTTAAAAAATGCAAACATGGCTGCCACCAACTGTCAAAGTTCTGACATTCTTATTGGGAAACCCTATATAATATTCAATGCGCATTTTGATGATATCTATTCTCATATTACAATATTGCAATGATGACAGATATTTTAACATTATCTCCAAAAGAATTATATAAATACAATTTTGACATTCAATTAAAACAAGGTAGTGCTATATGTCACATATATAATGAGTCTCTAAAAGTTGTGAAAGGCATGCACGGGAAAAATGATTTTTTTTAAGTAGTGACATCAATTGGTTTTCCCAGAAACAATATTTGCAATAGATTTATTCTTGGAGAGTACCTCAAAAACAAGGTGTACTATAACAAACTATCCAATATCAATTAACTGATGACCAACATCCAGGCAGAAATGAAAAGGATTAAACATGCTATATCTGAAATTTATGTTATTGAATTAAAGAGTGTCAGAGGCGTGAGGATAGAAATTTGGACGATATAAATTTACTATTTCAATTTTCATAATGTATTAAAAACATTTTTGTTAATAAAAATACTTTAAAATATATTAGGTTGGCAAGTATCTCCCTTCCGCTTTTTTTTTTTTTTTTTTTTTGTACATAGCTGCGAAATTCAAAAGACCAGAAGGCGGAAGGGAGATATTTGCCAACCTAATATAATATTTTTTGATCATTTTTTAAAATCGCAAATTTTTAATGGAAGACCTGTTAATTCTAAATAAGTAATAAAATAAAATTATTGACAGAAACAAATTATAATTAAATATATTTAAGAAAAAAAAATCAAATTCCACATATCCATATCCTACTTTTTTATACATATATATATATATATATATATATATATATATATATATATATATATATAAACCAGGGTGCTCCGCCCTCTGTTTGCTACGCTTGCTGACCTTATAATGGTTCTGCTCCCCATTCGCTTACCCCGGTGATACTTGCAATTGTGGATGATGTTTACAATCGTTAATGTTTAGAGTAGCATAAGCATTAATGACATTATTTTGCAGTGGAATTATTTTATTTATTAATTTATATATATATATATATATATACAGAGAGAAAGAAAGAATTAAATTATATTCTTTTTTTGAAATCAAATACGTGTGAAAATATTTGAAGTCAATTTTTATTACAAATACTAATATTTTAAGTAATATTAAAACAAAAATATTTTAAAGTTGATTAGTGTCTTTTAAAATGTGCAGAGCATAGGTCAATCATCCAGAATATAATACCCGTACTATTCTCTTTTAAACGGCATTCGGATTGTGGTCGACGCCCCCTCGTTCCTACCAAAATATGTCTTGCTGCCATCTACATTTTTCACTCGTGGACCCACTCTATTGATATGTGAGCTTCACTTAAAAAAGGAAGTGCGTGTGAGTGTTTTGGTGGTTAAATGAGACTGTTTTCGACTAAATTGTAGGTCGACTTTAAGCTTTTTCGGCGTGTGATGAAATATGACGGATAAAGTGTTGCGTTACGCCGAGCTTTCAAAGAATATACGAGTGCTATTTATGGAAGTTTGAGCCGAGTGTGTGAATAATATTTTTTACAGAAGTTTTTAGTAGTCGATGCTCTTTCTGTTGTAAGAAATAAAGAATAGAAATGGATTCGAGTGATCATCGTATGTTTCGTGTTTAACATATCTTATAAGATTTAATGAAAAATATTTTATTCGCACATATAAATACATACATATATATACACACATACATACATATATATATATATATATGTATGTATGTATACTTGAAAACTTTATCGTACAAAATTCATGAAGTTTGTAAGTTTTCAATTATGTAAACACATTTTCAAAAAGTCAGTGCGTAGTCAAGAAAACGTTTATCGTAGTACAGGAAGCGCTTATTCGTAGTCTTCATAAATTTGTAGACTGCCTGTTTCAAAGCTTTAGTTTGAAATAAACATCAAGTTATAGTATAAAGCACGAAAATGGCGAAGTAAAATATTTCCAAACAAAATTCAGGTAAATTTGTTGTTTGAATTTTCATTTCGTCGCGTCGATAAATATAACAAACAACCATTGGACAAAGATAAAATATTTATATTTATAATTAACTATCCTTACTTTCTTCTTGATGTATTCAAATAACATTGTTTTTGACTAAGATGCTGATTTAACAGATTGTCAAGAAAGTTGCCGCAAGTTTGTGTGTTAATGAATTGTTATTATGTTATAAAAATCATAAGAAGTGATTCATTATACTTAAATGAAAAAAAAATGTACAATTCGTTTTAATAACTTTTATTTGATGTTTATTTAATTATGTTTATGCTTTGTAAAGACGATTTTAAATTAATTAACAGCAAAATGAAAGAAATATTAAACGATCAAAACAGTAGAACGAATTATAAATTAATGTATTTTATATTTAAATAATTTTTAAGAAAATTTCAAATATAATTGTATTAAAATAAATAAAATAATGAATTAATGTTTTATTATTCAACTATATTTTTTTATTTTTAAAAAAATCATCGACTAGTAGAAGAATACTACATTTTGGACTAGGGGATAGCAGTTTGACAGACTAAACGAGTCTTTTATCACCTAAAATTTCATGATTTCTAGGTTAGAAAATTTTTATTAAATAAGAAAATAATTTTAGAAGTTCTCATTAGGACTAGTCAGTGATGTTTGATTAGTGGATCATTTTTGAATTTTCTTAAACAAGTTTAAAAATATAACAACTAAATTACATGTTTTTAATCCTGTAGTTATTTTTGATACAAAACATCTGTTCCTTTATCGAAATATAAAATGGCCTATAAAAATATTAAAAGTTTTATATATACATTTACTTACTATCATTTACTATTTTTTAATGTTCTTCAATCTCATTTGAGCCATTCAGTATAATTTTCTTAATATTATATTTCTAACTAAAATATTTTGTTGTTTTATTTATTTTAATTGAATGACAGAGAATTTAAAATTTGATTTTTTTCTTTATTAATCTGAAATTAATAATTAATAGAAGAAAAATACTTCCTACAGAATTATCTATTCTCATTCATTTTAATTTGTTTTGAGTTAAGTAGATACTATTTTTATTTATGTGAAAATATGATCATTTAAAATTCCTTTAAATATAATTTTGTTTAGTCGAGTTATATGTCATTGTACAATTTTTAATCCTACTAAAAACCTTTCTTTATTTCAGATTTTCGATGAAATATTTTTGTTAATAACATGGAGCTTCTAACAAAAAGCAGCGATTATTTCTGTAAGTGTTTAAATTTAGTTAATATTTTAATATGTAAATTATTTAACATTTATTAAAATGTTTAGTAAAATATAAGTTCAATTTATAATTAATAAAATGATTTGATTGTATTTAAAAACATAACTATTTACTGCACTCCTTCCTATTACATAAATAAAAAATTAATAACTCCTGTTCATAAGCGTACTTACATTTTTAAGAGGACCTAATGATATTTGTTGAGGTTTTTGCCTCAACAAATATCTTTTGGAGCAGTGGGCTTATATTGGCTATTATGAGGATGATAATATGTGTATATATATATATATATATATATACACATCTTCTATATATATATATAAGATCTTATATACAAAAATATTTGAGGGGCTGAATAAAGCATACAGAAGCATGAAAAAATATATTTTATGAATAATATTTAAAAGAGAAATGTTACGAAATATATATCAAAAGTGAGATTTTTAAAATAGAATTAAACTGATCATATAGCAATAAAAAAGATCACCGATAGACATTATTTGGGGACCTAGAGATATAAAGAGGCCCAGGAGGAGATCCATGAATAAATAGAACAGAGATATAAGACAATTCTTCAGAATGAAATAAAAGAGAAAGGCATTGATTGATCAAAGTTGATAATTTTGATAGAGACCATCCATCAATGGATAGGGAGAAGATGACGATGATGATGGTTGTAAATATATATATATATATATAGTAGAATATAATTATCTTAAATAAAGTTAATAATATAGCTTTCATTAAAATTGTTGCTTATATTATAATATCATATATATTGTATACCTCATGAAAAATAAATCTGATTTCACTCCTAAATTTTGTTCACAAATCTAATTTTTTTTAAATTAGGTAAGTAATTTTCATTATAATACCATATTTATAAAATAACATATGCTAAGAAAAAAAATTAAAACAGACATTCATTGCATTCTTACTTATCGAACAAAACGTCGAGTAAAAATAATTTTATTGGAAATGAAAGAAAGAAGAAACGTATACTTAAACCATAATAATAACTAAATATTCCATGAACTTAATAATATTTTCATACAAAATTTACTTAAATATAAATGAAAATTACTTTTTCCTCATTACGTACACAGTATTTCTTCTAAGAGTGACATAAATTAGCCTGTCTAGTGCTACATACATTTAAATTGTTTGCTTATTCTGGATTTGCGTATTTAAAACATTTAAGTTTCTGTGCTTTGTAAGATGAAAGTTTGAATTTAAATTTTATATATATATATATGTATATATTTCATTTACGCAACCTACAAATTACGTTTTCTTTACATATAAATATTTAAATGTGTGTGTTTTAAATAATATATATATATATATATATATATATATATATATATATATATATATGTATGTATTCATAAACACTTGTTTATGTTTATTTTCGAAATAAATTCTCACTTCAATATAAATTCGGCGAATGAATATAAACGATTAATTCGAAACGTTTTCAGCTCCATTCCCTCGGGTATTTTAATACATAACACTCTTTTGAAATAACTCTTACACAAAATTAAAAAGGTCTTAATTAAAGAGGATAAAAAAATACATTTTCGCGTTAATTTCCTCTCCCATATAAGGATTACAAATGATTGAGTGACATTTAAGTACGGCAGAGGGAGCTGTAAATTTTTTCCATCGAAACACAACTCTTCTTCACGTCGTACACGACGTCGAATGTGTATACGAATACTGTTTGCCGGTAATCAACAAAAAAATGAAAATTGAATTCACTTTTTAGATCAAGTGTCTTTTAAATGTAGAGCACGCGTCAGCAGAGTGACTGATTGGGGTTGGGCGTTAATTCGATTCGTGATGAAGGTATGGCATAACATTGAACGAGCCGCTATGGAACGAGAACGGTGGCCATTCGACGAAGGATTTTGTAAATGAGGGAAAATTAAACACGGGATATGTTTATTTTACGAATAGAGAAAATAAAGTAATGAAGAATTCAAATAAGCTATTTTGAAAGTAATGCACTGTGTAGGTGCTATACACCAGTCTTGGATTATAGAACGAAAGATATATGTAAGTTGATTGAATTTAAAGAAAATTTCGTTTCTATATTGTGCTTGAACGAAAACACGTTTTCTGTATGAAACATGCCTCGACACTACGAGTTAACTATTCGACTTGTGAATAGCACTTTTCTAGAATTTGATTTTTTTTCGTTTAATTTTTATTTGTGATTTGTGAATAGTTCGTCAGTAGTCACTATATTTGATTTTTTTTTTAAAAAAAATAAAGAGGTAACAACTTGACATAGTGTATAACGAACTGGTTCTTATTTGAATTTAAATTTTAATCAACTGAAATACGTTTTAAAGTATCATTAGATAAAATAATTTTTAAGTGTTATAAAAAAAGGTTTATTTCTAATTAAGAGAGAAAGTTTAACTAGTCATTCCATAAATAATGCACTATTTTTTATTTATAATAATAAAGTAAAATACTAATTTAATGATAGAAGGATTAGTTGAGCAGCTCCAATTAACTTTTGATCTTCACCGACATCTGAAAATTGATTGAGTTTCTAAGCTGGGTCAGTATGTTTTTTTACAAATTACCGAAGCTTAATCTAAAGCAATAAATGGATATTTGCACTTATCATCTCCGTAGATTTTAAAAAAAACATTCCTGAATCAAATTGTTACTAGTGATGAAAAATAGATTGTTTACAACAACATTAAGTGTCGAGAACAATGGGTTAACTGCAGTGAGCATCATATCCAAAATTAAATAGAGAACTATATTAAAGAAAGACTAAATTGTTGATTTGATGAAATATGGATGAAATGATCAATTCTGAGTTGCTATTAGGCAATTTATTCATCATTAAAACGTTGTACTGTAAATAAATAGATTGACTAAAGCAATCTATCGACGAAAAAGACCAGCATTAGTCAACAGAAAAGGCGTAATTTCTCACTATGACAATGCCTGATCTCACACGGCACGAAAAACTTTCCAAAAACTGAGATAGTTTGAATGAGAAATTATGTCACATTCACATTATTACAACCTTTGAGCATATGATTATTATCTATTCAGAAATTTCCAAAACCACATTAGTGAAAAACAGTTTAATATAGAGATTGATGTCCGAAGGAAGTTCGATTTATTTTTTAGCACAAAATCAAAAGAATTTTAATATTAAAAATTTGAGATTAAGATGGGAAAAAGTTGTGAATAATAATGGAGAATATATTTTGAATTAAAATTATAATGTAATTTTTTTTGTTTTATTTTTCTAAAAATTCTATTATTTATGACACTCAATGATTAGAATAAGTAAAATAAATTACAATTATTTGTGATCAAGATGAAATTAAAGCTTCATATTTAGTAAGATTCGAAAATAATGTCATAGAATAAACTAAAATCATAGAATTAATAAACAAATTTAGATAAATATTTGTCGCAATTGGATGAATTGAATGATCAAATATTAAAAATTATCAACAAAAATATTATTATATTTATTACTAATAAATCATTTACCTCAACATTATAAAATTTTATAACAGTGTTCGATAATTATTTTTGTTCATTTTATTTACTTAAACTAATATATAATTTTATATCCATAACATTATCGATAAATGGCACAAAAAAATATTTATATTAATTGAAAAATAAATATATACAGATGACCCTATATATATATATATAGGGTCATCTATATGTGACGCTTAGATTTGTGTTTTATTAAAAAGTAACATGTGTATAAGGTACTGTATAGGAAAACATGTGTATAGTTTCTTTTACTTTTTTTAATAAAACACAAATGTAGTCACATTTGGATAACCCTATATAATTTAAAAAATATAAATTTAGAACATAATATTATTTTCAAATTTTCTTTCACAAATATCAAAATTTTTTCTTAAATCTTGATAAGTAATTATATCTGTTTATATAAGTAATATATATATATATATATATATATATATATATATATATATATATATATATATATATATATATATATATATATATATATATATATATATATTTATATAAAAGTATAATCCAATTTTACTGTATACTTTCTAGAGAAGTCTAATATTTCTAATTCTTCTTTTTAGTTTATACTTAAAAGTACTTTATATAAACAGTGTACATGTGCAGAAGATACGTTTATGATATTATACCATTATATTTAAGGACATTACTGTAATTGTTAGAACTACCAACATAGTTTCCTTTTTTTAATGCTACAAAAACGTTAAATGAGGAAAGTTATACGCTGATTAATTCGAATAACGTTTTAAACGTATTATTGTGATTATATGGCTGAACGTACGTGATTATAAGGTTTACATTCAGATGCATGTGTGTTTCATTCGCCTGCGTTTCGAATAGTAGGAAATACTCATTTGCTACCTCAATAAAATCCAACGGCCATGCCAACAGGTCAATTATGGTGTAAAAGCGCTTACAGTAGCTACTGATGCCTTGCTGATAATCTGATACCTATTACAAATAGGAAATGAGTTTTCCATTAACATAATGATTACATTACTCACATTTTATAATTTACTACATTTATTTTTATCGTCAATATATTCCTGTCGCTAATATTTTTATCGATCATTTAGTAACTCGTAAAACACCCACAAATAAAAGCATAAATACATATATGTATGTATGTATTTATATATATAATTTTTTAAAGAAAAATGTAAAATTATTGAAAAAATAATTTTAGGTTATATTAATTTAGGTTTGAAAACAAACAGAAATAAAAAGAAATAAAAATTTCTATAATGTACACTTACAAGAATTAAAAATTAAAAAATCGAAATAGAAGTAACAAAAATAGTACAAATTAAAAACTATGTGTATTTACAACAACTTACTAACTTAAAAAAATATTTATAGAAATGAACACGAGAATAAAAATGGGATAGAATTAGTATAGAAGAGAACTTATTTCATGAAGTGGAATATTTATCTATGTTTGAAGAAAAAAATTTGATCAATGTATTCTACTCGTTTTTATAATATACTCCAAAAGAAATAAAAATAAAATTCGTATTTTATTAACAAATGCACTATTGTCATATAATGTGTCATTGGACTTATATTTATGTAAGCGAAAAATTCCCACAGGCTAAGATCATAGCTCTTTTGGTAGTATTTGTGGACTCCCAGTGGATTCATATAACTGTTTTTATAAAGAGACCGTATGAGATCACATTGGACTCGTACAGCAGATCGAGTTTGAAAATGTGTAAAACTGTCTCACAAGAAGTTTTCTTAAAATGAAGAAAATGTGTTTTTTTTTTATAAATTTAAAAGATTTTTCATTTCACTATATATTTTATATCAATTAGAAATAAATTATTGATATTTTTAAAAGAGTTTTAAATTTAGCTTTTTAAGTACCTATTTTGAATATTTTTTATTTTCTTTGAAATATATAATAAAAACAAAAAAATATATTTTTCATAAAATATTTGATACTTGTATGTTATATAAATTGAAGATATTTGTTAAATAAATATTATTTTGATTATTTTTTTGTAATATTATAAACATTTTGTTAGTTTTAAATAAAGATTAATAAATTAAGATTTTACAAAATTAATATATACCTATTAATAATTATAGAATTATTTATTTACCGTTGCAATGTTAAAAATGTGATAAAATTATTAAAATTAAAATGCGTATTCACGAAATCCACAACTGAATAAACACGTATAATATATAATCAATGTTTTTCAATAATTTGATAAAATTATCATAATAAAAACAATATTTTAAAACCGTGCATAATTAATAAAACGTTTGAGTTCATGCAATTCATCAAATCAAATAATTCATGTACAAAAATAAATAAACATTATAAATAAAACAATTAATATATTTCAAGTCGATTGAATAATGCATTCGTAGAAATAAATTAGTTTTGTATGTAGTAATATTCAAGCATATCAACAATTCCTACATATTCATAACACTAAAATGAATACCATAGTCGTATGTAAATGACATTATATCTCATAAAATAAGACCTTTTATGTGCGGCATACTTCCATTCAAAAGACTAATTAGACCCATTACATCAGGTATTTCATAACAACTACAAAGAACTCGGCCACAAATGCAAAACATGATTGAGTGCAGATTGTACGACTGGAAGAATGGAAACAGTACTCTTACAGAGCCGGATTCATCGTCGGTTCAATATTTTATAATTATTTCTTATCGATTTTACTTTCATTTCATCGATGTATAATATTAATAATTATCTAAAAATTATTTTATTAAGAAAATATTTTTATAAAATTTTAATTTATTTTTTTTCAGATACTTCCTTCATTTTAATGTTTTAATTAAAAGCAACTTAATTTAAAATTATATAAGAATTTAAAAAGATTTTTTTTATAAAATGTATAAAATTGATTCGTTTGTTAAATCTAAAAAAATATTTTTAAATATTCGTTTTAATATTTTATCTATAGAGTAAATCAATATTAAAATTTTAGACATACAGTCACTTGCTTATTACTATTATTTGTTCTTTACTATCCTTCAGTCTCATTTTATTTTTTATTTTTTTCTCCTTTATTTTTTATTCGCAAATAAACAGACAGTAACATGATTTTTAAATATTATTTAAAGTTATAAAATACGATATTAAATTACATCCATTCAAAAATTTATTCTATTAACAAAAATGATTAAAAGTAACTTTTATGGAATATTTTGTACAACAAATTTACATTTTTAAACATATATAGTATATATTTAATAATTATTTAATTTTGCAATATATAACTAAATCTCATATAGCTATAACCAGAGTTTTATGTTGATATTTTTTTAGAATATTATATTTAGACAATTTTAAAATATAGCGTTTGTAAAAATTTAATTTATTTTAAACTTTATTAATTTTGAATATTCTAAGGGTAGAAGCGTTTATCAAATGATTTATATGCGAATTCAGAAATAGTTGATTTAAATACGGATATAAATTCTTTAATCTTCAGCTTAAACGGGACTGAAATATTAACATATACACTTACTTGCTTACTATAATTTATTATTCTTTACTATCCTTCAGTCTCATTTGGACCAATATATAAATACTCACAACAAATTCATCAAATTCATTTTCTAAAGATTTTTTTTAAAATATCTGTAAGCAATATAATTATGATTTTTAACCATCTTTCCTTTTTCATATAAAAAGAAAAGATGGACAAAAATTGTTATTTGTGAACCTAAAAATATTTAATGGTCTATGAATAGAATAGATAAAGGGATGAAAAAATTTAGAAAATAAAGATGTTTGATCGCTAAAAGAAGCGGATAGAGAGATTGTTATTACTGTTACATAAATAATTGTATATTTTTCTAAATTTAATTTTTAATTAAAATCAAATTATATAAATACTTTTTTGTATCTTTGTGTTTGTTTCATCCCCTATTTATTTATTTCATATGCACATGATATTTTTAAAAATTCGGATATTATTATTTCAATGAAATAAAATTCACTTTTAGATTTTAAAGTGCTTCTTATATAATTTTGTTTATTAAATATAAATATATATTAAATAATAACATGGACGTTCGGCAAGAAAATGGAAAAGAAACTGTTAGATTTTGAGAATAAAGACTAAGTAAAATATTTGAGGATTTTCAGGAAATTGGAAAATATAGAATAAGAAAAAATATATTAATTCAAGAACTGTTCAAGGAAAGAGAAGTAATAGTCATTATAAAGACTAAAAGTTAGAATGGATAAATAAAGAAAAAAAGATAAGACAATTAAAAAAATATACAAATAGAAATGTGATCAAAAGAAATACATGGAAAGTTCCAAATTAAGATAAAAATCTAGAGTAAGAAATAATTTATTGGTGTTAGAAGTGATTGAGCATATGGAAATGATAGAAAAACGTGGATAGATTTAGGAATTAGGCAGAAAACAACAAATCAATTTTAATGGTCAATTAAATAAGTATAGGATGGCCTAAATGAGACTGAAGGATAGTAAAGAAAAGTAAATGATATTAAAAAAATAAATATTTTTTTCAATCTCATTTGGGCTACTTTAAATAAATGTATATTAAAAAAATATTTGTATAGAATATTTCCAAAGATTTAAATTAAATTTTATAAAACAGATTTTTTGAAAAAAATGTATAAAAATGTCACTTAAATGTCTATAAAAAATGATTATTATTATGTCTCGATGCCTATTCGTTAAGACGGCCCTTGTTTTCGAAACGATAGGCGCGAGCAATGAAAAAAAAAACGGAGACATGCACGTCTCGGGCGGCACATGATGTGATAGAGACCGGAATCGAGTCGGGACCCGTCTCTACCGGAGACGCTATTTAAGTTGAACATTCCGACGTATTGCAATATGAGGAGACTTTATAAATGGATGGTGATCAATCATCGGGAGTGGAGCTACGATGGGCGTCGAACGAACAGTGTGAGGTGTAGGGAGAACCACGTCTCACAGCCGTTCTATGCTTAACCTCTACTTCAAACTCCTTTATTATCAACTCCGCTCTCTACGGCACAGTTTACAAAATAGTACAGTACACTATCTTAGCCATTTTTATATATCGCGTGTGTAAAACTGGAAAATATAAATATACATTTTTTTAATATATATATATATATATATATATATATATATATATATATATATATATAAATATGTGTATGTGTACGTATGTATGAATGCATATATGTACATATTGAAGTTTAAAACCATTTATTATAACAGAAAAACGTGACACTGCGAAAGTGTTAAAAAATGATACACGACTTACATTAAATAGAATGTTTAGACCTGATAGTTCTTGTGACATGTTGAAAATATTTACATGTGATGATAACTGAAAAAGACATTTTTTTCCAAATACGTACATGTATGTTGAAGTTATATAATCCGTACCATTTCCGATATATTCTTATATATTTAAATTCTAATTGTCAGTGTCAGTGATTAACAACAGTCCGGTTTGTTGTTCTTTTTTGCAGATGTTGTCAGCTTGATGAGTTTTTGAATTTTATATGAGAATGTTTTTAATGAAATAGATTTGAACTCATTATGAATACTATCACATTTTTAATTAAAACTTACGTGATTTAAATATCATTTTTGAAATGAAAAAAGGTATGATATTTTATGTATTCAAAGTTCATTTACATATTAAACTAAAAATTAACAATATATTTTTGTATTATTTTATTTTTTCTCATTTATCATTAAATAATTTTTGTTTCTATAATAAAAAGGTTCTTAATCAGTATTTAAAATAATTTAAGTATTTATTTCATTAAATTTACTTTATTTATCTCATAGGCTAAAGCATAACCTTTTAATGTTCATTTTGTTTATTGATTTAGTTTAATCAAATGATTATTTATGGTATTAAAAGTAATCGTTTTGAATTTTATATATTTTAATGTCAATTGTATACTACTACAAAATTAAATACATAATTTTAATTTTACAAGGTAATTACCGTCTATTTTTTAAAAAATAAACTATTTAATTATATAAATAAGTTTATAAAATAAAAAAATACATATTTTTTTTTATATGTAGTAAGAAAAGTCTTGTATAAATAAATAAAAAAATTGGTGTAATTTGAAGCATTAGGATAAAAAAAAATATTTTGAAATTTTGTTATTACTCATGGTAGTATGGATTATTACAATCCACACATTTATAATTTTATAATAGTTAATGATTTTCAGTTTCAAAAAAATCTAAATTTTTGGACTAAAAAAATAGTTTTATAAGCATCCAGATTTGTTCTTTTTTTAATAAAAATCATATTGTTCTGTACCTTCGAAAAGGATAATAATTTCTTTGATAAATGTCAAAAGAGTATAATGGATGAGAAAGTATTTGCCTTTTATTGTAATTTTATGAATTAATCATTGATTACACTTAAGTATAATATGCAATTCTTGATATTTTTATATGAGTTCTCTTGAAAATAACAATTAATTTTTTATTATAAATATATTTTGTGCTTCTTAAAAGAGGTACATCTTGAACTTTTTATCGTTTAAACAAAATTATTCTTTTGCTTGTTATCTTATTCTTTTCGTGATTTTAATAATTGCCTGTTTGAAAATTTTCCTCGATAAGTAATTAAAATTTTCTTAAAAATTCAGTTGACAAAATTTTTAATGATTATGATTAGTAAAAAAAATTATGTCCAAAAAATATGAAAATTTCGATTTATGTAAAAATGAACTATTTATATGCAAAGGAATTATTTTCCACATTATGAGATTTCTAATAAAAGTATTCAAAAATCAATTATTCACTACTTCACTAATTATAATTTTATTATCTGAAGACTCATCTTCAAATAAAACAAGAAAAAGTATTAGAAAAAGTTCAACAAATGGTTACTAAACACTGATATAAAATCGTGATAGTATTTACAAGTGAAAAATAATAATAAAGGAACGATTTTGGTATTATAGTTTATAAAAAAGTGTTATTAAAATATTGCCATAGAGAAGTTTTACGTCATTTCTCTTAATTGATATGTACGAGTATGTTTCTTTCTTAATAACTTCTTATTTCCTTAAAAGTTTGCATGATATTACATTCTACTTATGTTTTAATAACAAATATTTAGTAATATTTTTTCGAACACCACTGATCGATTATTAAAATATTTTTAGATAAAATAAATTATTTCTAGATATATTTTCATATTTTATGAATATTAAATTTTCTTAAATTTATTATTGTTCCTTAATTTTAAACATTTGTTTTAATATATTTGATTACATTCGAAGAGACATACATATAATTGACTGACATGTCTTAAACTCATTCTTCCAATTTATAAGAACCCCACATATACATAATATTCATTTTTTAATAAATTATGAAAATTTCAAATTGTATTATGCATAAATAATTTTCTTTAGAATGTTCCATATAGTTGTAAAATTTATATCATTTCATTTTATATTATTAGGATAATAAAGCCAAATATGTGACTTGAAATATTAAAACATGCTGGTCAAATATGAAAAAATCATTTTTCTCAAATCAACATAATGAACTCTTTTCAGTTTTTATCCTTTATAATATTTTATAATAACATTGTAAAACGTTTCTGTAGCATTTTGTCCGAATGTAGAGAAACTTGTATATATTTTATTCTACTTCTATTTTTGTTTTAATTTATTAACGATTCATGCTCAGTCAGGAGGTCAAAAAAAATGTGACTTTTGGAATTTTTTTCGAGAACTATAATACGTTTCTCAACAAATGTTCAAGTATCTAAAAAACATATATTTCAAAAAAGTTTGTATATTTTTTTCAATTAAAAATATTTAAAAATAAAATAGATATGGTTTTATTCTCTCGTATTAAGTTGTTTATTTCGTCGAAAAAATAACATTTTCAGTGACCATTGCTGCTCAGATTTGTATCATATGAAATTAAAAAATGAAGAAGAATCATTTTATACATTAAATAATGTAGTCCTTGAACGATCAGTTTTTCGAAACATTGATTTGGAACAAAATGACAGACATTCTAATTTAAAATTTGGATTTTCGATGAAAAAATCGCTCATTTTTAAACAATAAAAAACTATGTAACGGAAAAAATCTTTCGTTCTAGGACTAGTTTTTTGTATCTAATTAATCCTGTAAAATTTGAAATAAATCTATGCAGTCTTTTTTGATATATTAGGTTATGTTATATGAAATGTCCGATTATTATATGGGAAATAAAATAACAATCCGACATTTCATATAACATAACCTAATATTTTGATCATCGGTATTGAAAATGTGATTTTTTAAAAAAACGCGTTTAAAATTTTAAAACTAGTTAAATTTTCGAGCGGAGTGTACATTTTAAATACTTATACTTCCATAAATTTTAGTTGTATTGATTTGAAACTTTCAGGGAATATTCTCCAGATATTATACTTACAGAAAATGTTAAAATCAAAAAATAAACTTTTTCGACCCTCTGACTGAGCATGACCATTTAAAATTTATTTTGAAAAAAGTTTATTCTAAAATAATAACTGATCTACTTTAATCAGATTTAGATTTTTAATTGATACAAAACATAATTGAAAAATATTCAGGTTTTTTCAATTTATTGACATATTTTTATCGATATAATTTATTATATTCGATATATTTGATATCAGTATATCAGAAAAATAGATTAATATACAAAATTATTCAGTTATTTAATCTACGAAGAAACATCAATAACAATAATTATGAATAAGTATAAGATAATGAAAATAAATATATAATTACAATATATGAAATTATGTTTATTAAACGTCAATAACATTTAAAATTTTTCAATTTAAAAATATCTGTTTTTATAAAATATATTATTTTACATATGAGTAAATATTTATAAGAAATATACATATATATATATATATATATATATATATATATATGTATGTATGTATGTATGTATGTATGTATATATGTATAGTGCAGAGACTATAAAAACATAAGAAAAAAAAACTAAAAATTGATATAACATCACCGCACGTTTGTTCGCATACTGTACGAACGTGTACTCTGGTTCAACGCTTAAATCTCTTTCGAACTTCTCATACTATAAAATACCGTCATCTTACATATTGGTACGCTTCTCGCCACCCTACGACTCTCTCTGTTTTCCCATATGCTTTCGTTATTCTGTCATATTTGATGCTTTTCAAAAGTCAAGTGATATAAATGTGATGTACAGGTGATACTGAATATTGTGTGGAGTGTACTGGGCTGGAAGTAAATGGCAAAATCTACGATGCTATTGAAGACGTGCAATCGAACGGTTTTGTCAACGAACAACGAACACACTGCATATGTTAACGTCTCACTATTTTTTTACTGGATGCGTTGTTGATGCTGGGTTTTATAATAACGACATCGTAATATGTCTATTGATTGTTTAATCTGTCTAAATATCGATTGATTTTATTTTATTTTATTGTGTTTATTTCCGATTGGAATATAGAAAATAATTTTCAATATATATTTTGTCGAACAAATATTAAAGATGACGTTTTATTTTATAAAAATAAATGAAACGTGAAAAGAACCCATTATATTTTATAACAGAGTGCACAAAAATATAATGGTTCTTTAAACATCTACGTTTAATAACTGTTAACAACAATTGAAATATACATTCTGTATTAGATAATAGCTATAACTTTTTAGAAATATCAAATATTTAGGGTTATTCAAATGTGATACCTAGATTTGTGTTCAACATCTAGTTAAAAGAAGTAAATATCATATTCCTGAAAATTGTATATGATGTTAATTTAAATTTGGTTTCCAAATTTTCTTTCTATTTATGTTAATATTGAAGATACTAAATTTTATATAATTTAAGTGCATTTTCCTATTTTATTTTTTAATTTATTTTTATTGTTCCACATATAGATTGATAACAATTACCTTTTACTCCAATCTCACAATACTTGTAACAATTAATGTTTCAATGACGTTTAT
>CP092093.1:29587500-29607500 GCA_029203775.1 Neoneuromus ignobilis
ATAAGATCGAATGTTTTTTTATGTTCGAAGAAAAATATTATTGAATTATGGATCCTACCTGTTCTTATTTATAGCAGTAAAATATGAATTTTAAATACTAAAATAATTGAGTAGATCCAGATATAACAAATATGTCTGTTAGGAATAATACAAAGAGCAAAAAGAAAATCCAATGGATTAAAAATAAAACTACAGTAATGGTTGTTATAGGAAAAGTGAGAAGTTGAAAATGGAAATAATCCGGTTATAAAACCTAGAGATATAAAAAGATTCATGGATAAATGAAACAAAGATATAGAAAGTTTGTTGAAGTAGAATGGAAGAAAAAGGTATTGGATCATTTGAAGTGGAAAATTTTGGATATGACTTTCATCCTAGTGGGTAGAAAGGGGCTGATGTTAATATATATGTTAATATATCTAATGTTGATTATATAGGGTGGCCTAAATAATACAGAAGGATAATAAACGATAGTAAATGATAGTAAGTAAATAAATGTATATATAAACTTTCAGTCTCATTTGGGTTATCTTATATACATTCTTGCTAAGAATATTTATAAAAGATAAAATTGAGAACCTAAAGGAATAATAATAAAGGCGAGATATTTAGTCATCTACTAGTAAAAAAATAATTTTGGCTGCTCATGCCATACTAAATAAGTATTTCAGGATATATAGTCCTAGTGTAATTATAGAGAAGCTCGAGTAATATAGTTTGGATAAAAGATAGAGGTTTATAATTTTAAATTTTGTATAAGAAATGTGACTTGGAACGATTTTATTCAAAGAATAACTTATGTTTCCTAAAATAGAAATAATTATTAGTTAGAAATTAAATTAAGAAATTACAAAAAAAAAATTGTGGAAGTTCAATTTTTCAGGAGTACTTTCATTTTCTCTTTATTTTAATGTTAGTAACACACCCTTTCTTTAGTTAAGGCTTTTGAAAATCAGATTAAGAGGAGTAAATTGTAATATAATGAAAATTGGTCCAAAATTTGTACCCTTATCATCAAACTTGTAATTGCAAATAGGTATATTATTATTATTTGAATATTTATCATATAAATAAAGATAATATATAATTATGTTTATATTTTATTATTTTTACGAGATGTATTTATTTAAAAGGTAATAAAGATACGTTGTTTTTTTTAATATAAATTAAAAAATATTATCCAGTATGTTATTTCGTTCACTAATAATACAATTTCAATATATTTCGAGCGATGTATGAAGTAATTATGTTCGTAAATTGTAATATAGGAAAATATATACAATTATTAGTTACGGTTAATACGGAAACCCGTAGACGGATGTAACAAACTGACGTCACGCACCGCCATATTGCGCCATCGCGATTAGTGAGGACACAGGCGCGCATTTTAAGCACACATCGAATTGTTATGGTTCATTAGCCGCTTGTGCAAATGTTAATGAAATGTTTTGTTTAGATATTGTCATGGTAATGATGATTGTTTTTATGCAGTGCGTCGCACGATCCACAATTGGCCTTATTAGTGTCCCATATGCGAATGTATACACGTCTGTACAACCACATACACGCACACACCAGATATGTATGTGTGTATGTATGTACGAGACCGTGATAAATATTTATAGTGTGTGTGTGTATATATGTATATATATATATATATATATATATATATATGTATGTATTTGTGGCTTTTTTATTAATATTATTTATTACATGAATTGCTTCAATTATGAATATTCGGCGATGTGATAATAATTTTATGTTACTGGTATTTTAATATAATCGTGAATATGAATAAATTAACGTGACATGAGAGATTGAGGTCATACGATTCGTATTTGTTGCTTTCATTTAGTTATTTTTTTCAATTTGTACGTGCCGAAATTTAATTGCTCTTTCATTATTTATCTCTTTTCATATTTGAAAAACGACGCGCGTGACGTAATCGATTAAGATGGCGTCTCGATGGACAGTTTTATAATTAGGGATAGTTAAGGGGTTATACGCAGTTGCGAGGCGCAAAAATGACGTTTTTTTAGGATTTTTTTTTAGAAACAGTATTTATTTTGCAATTACAAATTATGGTTATTTGAATAGATCCTACTTTCAAGAATAAAATAACATGTCGATCATAAAAAAATATTGAAGTGCACCGCTCCTGCAGACGATGTCCCGAACGACCTCCAAAAAAAGGCGCTTGGCGGTGATCTCCATATCGGCGGTTTGGATTATTTGAAATCAAAAAATATGGTCAATTCTTTTAAAGGATAGATTAATGCAGGTATTGAACGAAGGAATAATAAAAATTTTCATTTTTGACAAAATGGCGTCTACTTGAAAAAAATTTTTCGTTTTTTACTAAAATTTTCGCTCCAAATTGTTTAAAAAAAATAGTAATAATTTTTGTAAATCTTATTCCTTCGTTCAATACCTGAGGAATATATTTGAGAAGATTGTGTGAAAATTTGAGACCTATCGGTTCAGCCATTTCTGAGATATCGAGATCACCGACTATGAAAACACCGTTTTGAGATAAACGCGTTTGAAGTTTCAGAAGTAGTTTACACATAGTTAAAATTTTTTTACAAATTCAGGTGTATGTCCGAAAATATTTATCAGATTTACTTCAAATTTTCAGAGAATATACTCAAATATATGTACATTACGAAAATGCAAAAAAAAATCGATTTTTTGAAATTTCTAACTGCGTATAACCCCTTAAGTTACATTATTGTATCATATTGTAATATATATACATATATACACACACATATATGTATATATATATATATATATATATATATATATATATATATATATATATATATGTGGTCATCCAAATGTGACACCTAGATTTGTGTTTTATTGAAAAGAAACTACACACATGTTTCTCTATACACCACCCTATACACTTGTTTTTTCTTAATAAAACACAAATCTAGGTGTCACATTTGGATGACCCTATAAAAAATTACGAACAGGTTTTAAATATTTTTCATTTAAAAAAACTGATTCATAAAGAATTAAATTGTAAATATGATATGCATTGCATATAAATATAAAATATCGTAATTCATATATATAATTTGTATGGGTTTTCTAAAACTATATATATGAATAAAGTTGAAAACTAATTCTAAGAATGAATCCTTAAAAACTGAATACAACTTATTATATTGTAAAGAGATGATTTCTGCATTGTTCTTTATAAAACTATTCATGAAGTATGTTTTATTAAGGTTTCATAAAATTAATTAAAATGATAAATGATGCATTGAAAATTATTTACTTTATTGTTGGAATAAAACTCACTCAAACATTTGATTTGTAATAAAAGTTAAAATTAACAATTAGTTTTTAATACAATACAAATAAATTCAAAATTGGTTACTTAATGTAACTAAATTACGTTATAAAATATTTATATATTTCAATAAAGATAATGTTAATATATTTTAAAAATTAAAATAGAAAGCATATATTATCAATGTAATATATATATATATATATATATATATATATATATATATATATATATATATATACGAGTATATATATATATATATATATTTGTAGATATTTAAAATTGTATAAAACTTTATTTGAAATCTATAAATATGTTTAAGTCTGCATTTGCCGTACAAAAAATGTTTATATTAAAATTTAAGAATAGAATTTTGAGTTTAAAAAGTAATAAATAAATATATCATTCTTTTCGAAGGAATGATACTCTCAAATGACAAAATTTTGTCAAAATATTTAATTTATAATTACTGTACACAAATGAATTTTAACCCCAACACCACAATAATTTAAAGTGTTCAATAATCACTTACTGTTCACTTATTATTTATAATTATATAATCTATAATTATATCGGCTGTTGAATTTCGATGGCAACGCCATCATTGTCAGAGCCTTCGAAATGCATCAGCCGATATAATTATAGATTATATAACTATAAATAATAAGTGAACAGTAAGTGACTATTGAACACTTTAAATTATTGTGGTGTTGGGGTTAAAATTCATTTGTGTAAAGTGAATCAGCCACAGTTCCAAAACAACAAATAAATTTATAATTACTGAGTAAGTTTTATTTCTTTTACAATTTTTATGAACAATATTTCATGTACGTTGCCACTTCTACGCCACATTGAGGTTGCAGACATGTAGAAAACCAAACATGTTGATTCTATAAAGAATCAATGTTAACTAAAAAGCCTACCTATAATTATAATTAATTTATACATACATATATATATATATATATATATATAATAATAATTATAATTACTTCAGTAATTTTAAAAAAGATTTAGAAAAAAATGAACTAACGTTACTCAATTACAAAAAGCTAATTCTAAAAGAACGTAACTCTTACTTATACGAAAAATGTTAAAATAATAACGATTATTCTAAGGATATAATATTTTATATATTATTTTTGTCGTTTGATAAAAACCACGTCTATAATAATACATTCGATAATGTTTATTTCAATTTAAATTTTAAAAAATAATTTATATTATTTTATCAATTTTTCTACTTTTTGTATGCTGGAGTTCACTATAACTATTATAATTGGTTTATCACTACAACTATTCACTTCACATATAAATTCCTCTTCAACAATAAGCTTTTATAAAAATGTACAATAATCCTTTACTGTGTACTTTTTTCATAAATCTGTGTTTTGATGGCTATTCAATCACATTCAGAATAGAGCATTAAAACATCTATTTTTATATCATAACGCTACATTTTGAAGATGATGAAATGGGAATTTAAATAAACATTGATGAAAAAGTGAACAGTAAAAAATTATTGTACATTTTTATAAAATCCTCTTGTAGAGAAAAGGATTTATTTATATAATAATATTCAAAGTTCTTTCTTCAATTACATTAAATTTAGAGAGAAATTAAATACATTTTTATTTTACTTAAAATGTAATACTAATTTGATTATTTTTTATATGAAATCTAATATTTAATTCTATAAATATAATAAATGGTGAATTGAAAAATATAATGAGTAAAAAATTGTAAAAATAGTTAATATATAAACCTTACGAATTCACTCATGAGTTATATGCTGAGTGTTTCAAATATACATAATAAAAAATGTTACGTGAGAAGAAAAGTTTTGTACTATATTTCTAATTTTTCTTTGTTAGTCTAATAAATGACGTTTTATGAAATAATTATTTTCTCTTTAAAAAAAAACGAGACAAAAAATTGTTATGTCAAGTTTTAAAAACGTTGAATAAGGAGAGCACTTATATATTATAGATGAGATATAATTTACGACATATTGAATGAAGAGAGAAAACGTCCGTAGCATTTTCCAAGAAAAAAACATGAAAAAAATTAAGCGTTTCGATTAAAACACAAAGTTTTTTAAACATGTCTATAAAGGATATGGAAAAAACCCGTCAAGTCGTATCTATTGAAAGGGAAATAATTTTTCCCGTAAATGGATGAATGAATGGTCGGTCGTCGGTGGAGCCGTCATTTTTTTTAAATGAATCAACAACAGATGACGATGACATCACGTTTGTCGTCGTCTGTCCACAGCCGCTCGGTAACTCCGTGACTTTATAACGTTTTTCATTTGACAGCGGTCCGTGGGCAAATAATTAGCGGCCATTGTCATTCGGACGGTACACACCGCAAATGCCGAGAGTGTGTTTGACTGCCACACATACGACGGTGCATCGTCATATAGGTTTTTATGTATTGCCCGTGGTACACGTAACATGTTCATCGGGCGTATAATTGATGATACTGTTGGCCGCCACAGTGACGGTACACTGACACAGGTGATATATCATACACAAGTGTGATCGTTTCCGGATTCCATCATATATGTATATCAACCACCCACCCGATGCCGATGGATGGATGGATGTTCCATGTTATGAACGTTTCATCTGCGATGCACATGAATCCTGTACTCATTATGAACGTTTTACACGATTGGGGCACGAATATTTTATGTTAATCGTACAAACTGTATGCTTTTTTTCAGAACAACGGATCGCTTTCAGGTTTTCAAATTGGCACGAGGTGATGTTTACACGCTATTTTTCACAATCACAATCGTTCGACATCGAAATATATTCCTATTGAAGTGTACTTCAAAAAGATTCCCGTCGAATGTACATTACATACGTTATATGTTACACATGATGAAACAATAACAAAAAATATGATAATAGTGACTGGAATGAAAAAATACCGTAATAGTTGAATATTCTCTGTTTAATCTGTTATCAAATGGAAAGAGATACGACTGGAACGACATTTTTCAGATTTATTGATTTATTTACACATTTCAAAAATATTATTGTTAGTTCGATATGTTTATCTTTTTTATTCAATTATATTTTTGATTAAAAAACGTACACCTCGAGAGTTATTTGTGACAGACTAAGTTATATAATTTTAAAATTATTTGGAATTTTTAAAATGATTTTATTCTATAAATTTCAAAAGTTAACAATGAATATTTATTGAACACTTTTATAAAATATGAATAGTATTAATACGAGTGAATCATTTGTATTAAAAAATTCTTTATTAGTAAAATATAATACGTCATTCATTGCATGTTGTAAATCAACTATACTTCTACTAAATATTGAATTGTGATCAATTTTTATTTACTAAGTTTTTATTTACTGATTACATTTTTTAAGGTACAAAAACCAAGATGTGTGAAATTTATATCAGATTTTATCAGTTCAAAAAAAAAATAAACGAATAAAAAACGATATTAAAAATAACAATTAATTTTATTTGTCAACCAAAACTTCCCTCTAAAAATAAATAAAAATCATTGAAAAATTTATAGCGCCAATAAACAATAAGAACAGTCTAAACAAATCAAGCATTTTATTAAATACTGTCTTTGTAACTTATTCAGCTTTTCTTCCAATCTCTATGAACATCGAAAGCATTCACTAAAAGGAACAGTCATAAAAAAGCTAGTTAAAATGATACGCGAAACGAGATCCATTTTTACGATCTGCCGAATAAATAAATATATTTATCGATTTTGATGTTACTAAAACATAAAATGAATGTCTTACTAGCGCGTGTTAGACTACGTTAGAGTTTATTAAAATCGATGAAATGATAATAAAATGTCATAACAGTACTAAAAAAATCTGTGGAACGATCGTTGGATTTAATAATATCAATTGTACGTGGATTGTTAATAAAATAGAAAATAGATTTGTCGATGATTTTCACACGATTTCTTTACTTTAAATTTATTATTGCCTATGGCATTAATAATAATAATTTGATTTTATATGTATATATATATATATATATATATATATATATATATGCCAACAATATAACAAAAAAAGAAGACCATTGATGGATAAGACAAATTAATGATTAGGAATCGTGAGACAAAAAAGTTTCTAAAATAGGCATATTTATAGATGAGACAGAAACATAAAAAAATTATCAGAGTGGAATGGAAAATAATGGTATTGCATGTTGAAAGTAAAAAGTTGTTAATATTATATATATATATATATATATATATATATATATATATATATATATATATATATATATATAAAAGGTCATCCAAATATAACGCCTAGATTTGTGTTTTATTAAAAAATAAATAAAAAAAAATTATACACATCTTTCTCTATACACTACCCTATACAAGTCTAGATAAAACTATAGATCAACTAAATAAAACACAAGTCTAGACGTCACATTTGGATGACCTTATATCACCTATAAAACTTGTAAATGGATATGAGAACAGCCAAGAGAAACTGATATAATAGAACAAATAAAATCTATGAAATGGATATGGGAATGACATATAGCAAGAAGAAAAGACAAAATATGGACAAAATTAATTATGAAGCGAGGATCAAGAAACAAAAAGAGGCCCAAGAAAATATTCTATCAAAGACTAAAGGATGGTATTGTAAAGTATTATTTAATTGAGTGTTGAATGAGATTAACTGTGGACAGGAAATAATGGAAGAATTTTAGAAAAGTATTTAAGAAGACCTAATGTTATTTGATTACACTTTTGCACAGCAGTTGGTTAATATAGGCTTTTACGATGATGATAATAATGATATCTACAAATTTAAATAATTATATATTACTGTATATTAAGAATAAAAAAATAATTGTTACTGCTCTTTGACTATATTGTACTGATATTTAATTTAGTCAAAGTTATAAATAAAACACTAGTAGAATTAAACAAATACTGAAGTAAATATAATCTAAACTGAATATTGACAAAAATAAGATATATCCTGGAATTAATGGCAGTAAATATCATATAACAAGAAAGAAAACTGTAGATTCAAGAAAAAAAGATCAAAAAAGTAAAACTGTTTCAATATCTAGACACATACGTAATGTATAAAAAGAATTAAAATAATATAACGTTATATCTAGAAATTATTAGAGATTATAATGAAATAAAGCATCTCTAGGTAAAGAACTTTTTATATACATCATTAAAAAGATGTTCAGAGCATCAATTATACAACAAACAGACAAACATTCTTTAAATATGAAGACTAGATACACTAGATATGATTGATATAGTAAAATTATTATCGAGTAATGTTATATCTTTACATTTTATATAATAACAGCTAGATAACTATACTAAATTATTAAAAAAGAATGAAAATTATAAATGTAATAGTCTACAAAAAATTTTTTGTACGTAAGATTTAAAAGAAAAGTTGTTTTATAAAATATAAAAATTGAATCAGTATCATTTACAATCATTAATTTTCGAATCTATGTGATATAAAACTTGAAACAAAGTTAAGAAATCAAAATAATAAATTCTATTCTATTAGAATATTGTTCAGTAGACAAGAAAGTTCTTATATATATATATATATATATATATATATATATATATATATATATATATATATATATATTGGGTATATATCTTGAAAAACCATTATAATAAACACATACTCTACTTAGAAACATCAAATAAAAATAAAAGAAGGATAATATCAGCTTTTACGTTAAGAAAAAGAATAATAAAAAAATAATATCAAAAATAGTTATGTATGAAACAGCATGGTATTATAACTACGTGTGGGAGGATAGAATAGTCGTACAATATTTCAATAAACTGTAAGGTTATGAACAAAAAAAAAACTTAAAAATTACAAACGGTTTTATTCATATGAAAAATATCCATAATATGAAAAAAAATTGGTTAATATAAATTAATAGTAAATTTGTTATATTAGGATATTTCAATAATTAAATAAATTATATATATATATATATATATATATATATATATATATATATATATATATATATATATATATATATATATATATATATATATATATATATATATATATATATATATATATATATATATATATATATATATATATATATATATATATTGATTTATTGAGAAAGTAGATATATTAAAAGAACAAGAAAATGACTCAGAGATATATGAGACAGAAGTATATAGAAATTCGTCGAAATTGATTGAAAGAGAAAAGTATTGAATCAGATGAAGTGGAAAATTTTAAGAGAGTTCTTTATCCAGCAGTGGATAGAAAGAAGTTGATTATATATATATATATATATATATATATATATATATATATAGTTTATGTAAGTCAACATATAGCAATAAGAGAAGATCACCTCTGAATAAAAAAATTATTTATTGAATCCCAAAAATATAAGAATACCTGTAAAGAGTCCAAAGAATAAAGTAGGGTACAGACATAAGAATATTCGTCAGAGTAAGAAGAGAAAGGTAGTGGATGATTTAAAATATCAAGTTTTGGGAAAGACCTTCATCCAGTAGTGGATAGACAATGAGTGATGATGATAATATATATACAGATTTTAAATTTATAAAAGGTTTACAACTGAAATATTTTTAAACATATTAAAAGTGCTAACAATTTAAAATAAATCAATTAGAAATGTTTAATGAACCTCATTATTTCATTAAATATTATAAAATAGATTTTATTTTTTTTCCAATATTTAAGTAATATAGAGTCATGTAAATGTAATGCCTAGATTTGTGTTTTATTAAAAAGAAACATATGTATAGGGTTTTTGTTCTTTTGTTTCTTTTTAATAAAATAAAAATACAGGCGTTACATTTGGATGTCCCCATATAATCAATTTTTCGATAATTTTATCAAAATGTATAAAAATGAAAAAATAGACAATAAATAATAAAAATGTAGAATATACATTAGTAAAAATTAACAACTTTACTGGTAAAAATTTAATATACAAATAAAATATATTAATAATCATTTTTTACGTAAATAAACTAAAATAATATTGTTTTAGTATAATATTTAAATAAATTAAATCATTTTCAATACAATTTATTTTTCTATTTCATTTTTTCAAGATATTTAATAACAAAATTTGCATTTAACTGCGGTTATTTGCATTTAATGCCTTTTTACAATAACATATAGTAAAAAATCGATCGAAAAAGGATTAAAACGAAGGATCGGTTTTAGTTTCAACCCTAGTTTTCACATTTCCACATTTTGTTTTGTCTATTGCGAATCTATACCTACATGTATATATACACACATATGTATATTCACATATTGAAAAATCGAGTAGAGGATTCCGATATCAACAATGACTATCGGCTGTCTGTGTCACCGACTGCTATTGTATCACATGAATATTCAACAAATCGGTGCTGTTATGTTTGGTTAAGGGCGTATTACAGGGTCCGTCATCGTTGTCTCTTTGAAGAGGTTACCGGGCGGGGTCGTACATATGACGGGGTGAATTATCCCCGACCCCTAACCGGTCTTCATAACAGTGGTGAGCGGTTTTATGTTGTCAAAGGACCGGTGTATGATTTATGAATGCGTAATGATCTTTCAACTGTGGTGAATTAGGCATAATAAATACAATTATATATATATATATATATATATATATATATATATATATATATATATATATATATATATATATATATAAATATATATACCCAGATATAATTTTATTCTACGCCGAATATTTAATTAGTATAGTGTGAGGCAATTTGTAAGTTTTTATATACTGATATATATATATATATATATACAAGGGTGGTCCCAGATGTACCCGACCCAACAAAGAAAACACAAAAATTTTGGAAAAAAATATATTTATTTTTCAACATAATCTCTTTTCAGCTCTATACACTTTTCCCAGCGATGTTCAATAAGTTCGATACCCTTTTTATAATAAGAATTGTCTTGCTCCTCAAAATACCCATTAACTGCCGACATCACTTCTTCATCGTTGGGAAATCTTTGACCACTGAGCCATTTTTTCAAGTTTGGGAACAGAAAATAATCCGAGGGGGCTAAATCTGGCGAATAGAGTGAGGTAGCAATTCAAACTTTAATTCATTAATTTTGGCCATTGCAATAACGGATTTGTGAGCTGGTGCATTGTCTTGATGAAACAACACTTTCTTCTTAACCAAATGCGGCGGTTTTTGCTTGATTTCTTCGATCAAACATTGCAATAAGTTCGCATAATACTCGTCGTTGATAGTTTTTCCTTTTTCAAGATAGTCAATGAAAATTATCCCACGCGCATCCCAAAAAACCGACGCCATGACCTTGCCTGCAGATGAAACGGTCTTCGCCTTCTTTGGAGCCGGTTCTCCCTTTTCAGTCCATTGTTTTGATTGTTCTGTTGTCTCGAGTGTGAAGTGATGGACCTTTGTTTCATCCATGGTTATGAAACGGCGCAAAAATTCTGCTTTGTTGCTGTGAAACTTCGCTAAACACTCAATTGAAACATCTTCACGACACTGTTTTTGCTCGAGTGTGAGCAAACGCGGCACCCATCTTGCACACAGCTTTCTCATGTCCAAATTTTCAGATAATATGCGATGTACCGCACTTTTTGAAATGCCTACTATTTCTGCTAGCTCGCGCACTTTCAGTCGACGATCATCCAATACCGCTTTGTGGATTTTCCTTACCATTTCTGGAGTCGTCACCTCATTTGGTCGACCACTGCAATGCTCGTCTTGGCAACTCGTACGGCCTCGTTTAAACTCTGCTACCCAATATTTCACTGTTGTAAACGAAGGAGTAGACTCACCCAAAGTAGAATCCAGTTCAGCTTTTATATTGGTTGGGCTGAGGCCTTTCAAATAAAAGTATTGTATCACGTAACGATGACCAATTTTCTCCATTTTCACAAATTCACTGAAAATGTTCACTATTGATGGCTGCCAAACAAATACTAAACAACGTGGCGTCCTCAAACTTGAAACATATGCTTTATAGATTGTGTACTTTCTAATATAGTGATATTTTTCAAACAACTACCGCCATCTCTAGGTCAGGCCGGGTACTTATGGAACTACCCTCGTATATATATCCATATGTGTGTGTGTGTCTATAGTAACACTGCGTATTTATATGCATGAACTGACTATAAAGATTTATAACGAAAAATTTTAAAACTAAAAACTATTGAAATTAATTTAAGTAGAAGAATTTCTATTTTTTAAAAAATAGTATTCTACCCCTGGCGAGATGTGAAAATTTCGTTTCCAAACTTTCTCGAAGTTTTCCGACAATTACCGAAGTATAAATTTCATGAAATATTAAAATTAACAAGAAAATAAAGAAAAGGAAGATTTTCAGGCAGACTTTTCGAACAGATTTTCGGATTTATTTTTTTTTAATTGTATTGGCATTAGATTTTAATGCATACCATACCACCAACCTATAATAAACATCGTTTACACAGAAGCATTAATATAGTTTTCTAAATGTTTTATTTTTCATAACTTATTTACATTGATAAATAGAAGTAAATTCGGGGGTTGACGAGCGAAGTGAATAGGAGGTGAAGCCCCCTAATATAAAAATAAATTCTTTTAAAATAACTGATTCTTTGAGGAAAAAGAATTAATCATAATATTGTCGCTATTATTATATTAACACCTTTATGTTTATATGCTCTTAAATAGCTTTTATAACTTTTTATTATATTTTTTTGATAACTAAACTTTTAGTTTCTTTGTTTCGTCGTTTCGTTCTGTTTCTTTTTTTTATAGTAAAAATTATTACGTAGTAAAAATCAAAGTAAAAAATTACATAATAAAATATTTTGTATCTCAGTGTTTTGATAATGATACCATTGCTTATCAAAATGGACATTAGTTTATAAACAAAGAAACTTAACAATAAATAATATTTTTCAATATATTGTGGTATTGGGTGATGGTTTATGTATGTAAAAGTTGACAAAGTTCAATACATGCATCATCGTCTATTATATGGAAGATTGTGTTTGAACTCCGGTTAGAGAGCCCCTCAAAAAATGTTTGGATTCGGGTATGAAACTAATAATCTCATCTATTAAAAATATAACCATTACAGAAATCTAATATAAAGAAATAAATTAGGCTATTATTGTCAGAGAGATCAAATCCCTACAAGGACTATAAGTATCAAATTTTATATTTGAAAAGTTTAATATTTCAAAAAGTTCTAGGGCTATAATGGCTTTCATTCTCTTACTTTCATATTACACAGTTTTTATTAAAAACGAGAACATATTTATCGATTTAATATTGAAACTCATGTTAATGGATTCTTAATTATAGATAGACGTATTATTATTATTGTACTGTTATCAAAATATAATTACTTAAAATAAGAAAAAAATGCCAATATCAGTAATACACATATAAAATACATTAAAACATAGTTATTTAAAATTAATAAATTATTGTAAGATTTTTATCATATTTTATTATGATATAATATAATATCTATATATTTCTAATTGTCATTACTTTGTGCCAAACATATTTTTAAATTATTTTAAAATTTAATTTATGTTTCAGATCGTGTTCAAATAGCATTAATTATCAATAAAAATACTTAAATTTGTAACAGTTATTTTATAATATTTAATAAAATAAATAATAGAAAGAATAAATTAAGTTTCTAATCTATATAAATAATTACTATAAAAATTATTTTTTTAAATAATACTCAACTACTATATTTTTGAACAAAATATTTTCACCTATTATAAAAAAATAAGACGGTTTCTTTCTTGATGTTGCATTTAGCTCACTGTTTTAATTTGAAACATAAATCGTGTACTTTTAAAAAAAATATTTAGAAAATAAATTGTTTATTTAAAAACATGATTATTTGCTAATAAATATTTAAATTATTATAATTTATAAGTTGTTAGTTTCTAAGGAGAACATATATATATATATATATATATATATATATATATATATATATATATATAATCTGTGAATGGATACAAGATAAGATAAAGGTAATTTATACAATAGAATTAATACAATCGATGAAATAGACATGGGCAGGACATTTAGCAAGAATATAACACAACAATTATGAACAAAAATCATCATGGAGTGACAATGAAGAGGTAAAGAGAGATCTAGAAAGAGACTCTATTAAAGAGAGAGAGATTGTATTATAGAGTATTGTGAGGATGAAAGGTGAATGAGATTAGCCACAAACTGGAAACGTTGGAAGAATTTTTGGAAAATATTTAAGATGACCTAATATCATTCGATAAGGCTTTTTCCCAGCAGTGAGCTAATATAGGCTTTTATTATGATTAGGATAATTATTAGGATGATGAATATATATTTATATATATATATATATATATATATATACATATATATATATATATATATATATATATATATATATACAGAGTAGGGGCATTATTCGACTAAATTTTCATTTGACTAGAAATATATTTAAAAATTTAGACATAATTTCTTAGTTGTAAAAATGATTATAAACCTAATGACTAAATTTTCTTTAGATTAGAGTGATTTTTTTAATAAAATATTAATCAGATAAAAATTGTGTCCGATGAAAATTTAGTTCAATAAAAATGTAGCCGAATAAAAAATTAACACCCCGATTAAAATCTCAACTTAGGTTTTTTCTTCTTTTCGAATTTGCTTCTTCTTCGAAATTGAATTTCTTTATTAAACAGAATTCATTACATTTCACCACTTAAGAGATTGGTTAAAAAGTATGAACGAAACCTTTATTTGTCTTTTATTTTAACTGTTTTATATACTCTCGTGAAAATAATTTAGAAATTATTATATTTCATTAATAATTAATAAAAATTCAATCTCATTAAAATTACAAATTAAATTTCATTAAAAATTATTTGTAATTTTTTCGAATAAAATAATTTTAATTGAAAATTTGATTTTTAATTTCTAATAATTTTTCGTGACGATTTAATTAATAGTCTTATTTAACTAAAATTGTATTTAACTAATATTGCATTATTTTGAATATTCAAATCAATTATTTTATGATTCACTTAAAATTATTGATGATTAAAAAAACAATTATGGCTAATGATTAATTTATTAGTCGTTAGTCACTGACTTATTTAAAAAAGATTAATTTTAAATCAATCGTAACTAACAATTAATTTTACACGACTAAAATTTTAGTCGTTAGTCGTCAATGGGGTAATTTTTGTCCTATTTTGTGTGTATATATATGTATATATATATATATATATATATATATATATATATATATATATGTAAATTATTTTATTTTTGTAAATTAGTTATAATATTTTTCATTCTTTTTTTCGTAAATACACCTAAATATTAAGTGATATTGAATGTTATGAATTTTAGTGTGGTCTCTCAAACGATTTTTTAAAGTAACTACAGACAATAATACAATTGTATCGTTTGTAAAATATATATTGGGATTTTGATTACATATATATGTTATTCAAGCAGTTATAGAGCTTTGAATCAGTAACGATACAATGAACAACAATTAGATAACTAGTAAACAGGCAACGTTAACGCCAATTAAACACATAAGATATATTGATATTGACACGTAGATCAAAACATAAATAATCATTTTGAGTTCATGTTAGTGTATCAGATTACTCATTATTAAATTGTTGATAAAATAGTTATTCGTCAATTAATTAAAATTTATTTAATTTATTTTAATAAAAAATAAATATGCTATTACTATTATAAGCATTAATATTGAAAAGACTATTCAATTATTTTATTGACATTATTATTTAATAATTTCAATAATTTTTTAATTATTTAATGTTATTAGTGAAATACTTTACACTGAATTTAATTATATTTTAATTAAAATTATAATATATAAATAGAGTATTGAATTCCATCGATTTCATTTCACGTTTGAAACGAAAATAATCAAATTTTTATTCGTCACATTACAAAACTGTCTTTTTAGTCTTATAAGTCAGCTTAGTTATTTAACGTGTTCGATGAGGATTTTTCGCTTAGTTTTCAAGTAAAACACATGGGTCGCATTACTACGACTCGTTCGTGCAGACGTTCGTGCATTCGTAGTTTGTTTTTTTGTCATGAAAACCTTCTTATTTTATATGAACTGAATTTAATCCAACTGAAATTTCTGTTATAATTAAATTTCACATTTTTGTTTTTACTATTCGTTTCTGTTCAATAATAGAATTGTTCGAATTTTATATTTTAATTTTAATATTAGTATATTAATTTTAAAACAGATTTAGGATATATTTCAGCAGAAATTTTTTATCACAGTCAATTAATCAATTAGTCAATCAAGCATCTACAATAACTAGTACTAAGAGTGGATTTTAATTGAAATGTTTTTAAAAGCTAGTGTTTTTTTTCATTTTTAACTATTAAATATTTTTAATCTATTCATTTATGTAATAATTTTATTGAAAATTAAAAATATTTAATTTAAAACCATTATACTTGTCAGTCTATCTTTTCAAGCAAACATTTTTCTTATATAAAATAATTGTATTTTTTAATTACCACACTCTAAAGTAAATTTTACACAGATTGGTTAAGTAACAATCATAAATTACAATTCCTAGTGAATATGAAAAATGGTAAAATAGTACTTAACATCTAATCTCTAACAATTCTTGTCGAATGGTTTTAAATAATATGAGATAAAATATAAATTCGATGAAATATATACACCATCCATTCAATTAACTGATTTTAAACGTATTTTTGTAATATAGGGTAGCTCTAATTAAATTAAAAGGTTTATACATACATTTACTTACCATCAATTACTAATCTTTACTATCGATCAGTTTTATTTGGGTCATCCTATACTTTCTTCAACTTGTCCATAAGGTTTTTCATTTTTCTTTATTTATTTACTTTACACACACATTCACACACACACTCACACACATATATATATATATATATATATATATATATATATATAAGGTGGCCCAAATAAAACTATGAGATAATAAAAAATAATAAATGAACGTCAAACTCTTTAGTTTCATTTATACTACTACTCTCTCTCTTTATATATATATATATATATATATATATATATATATATATATATATATATATATATATATATATATATATATATATATATATATATATATATAATATATATAATAAATGAATGAATTTCGAAAGACAAATAAAGCTAAGAATCTTATCTAAATAGTGAAAAGTTTGAGATGGAAATTTGTTTTGGTTAGCAAGAAGTTTGATTTGGTTAGCAAGAAGAAACGACAACTGAACAGCAAGAAAATTATTTATTAGGAACATAGAAATGCAAAAAGGTCAAAAAGAAAACCACGGATAGAATGAACTTAAGATAAGAAAATTTTTCAGAGTGAAATGGAAGAAAATATCATTGCATCTTTTGAGATGAACAGTTTTGATTATATATATATATATATATATATATATATATATATATATATATATAAATTCAAAACATACATTTTTGATTTCATTCATATGTAATTGTTGATATAAAAATGGAATAAAATAATTAAAAAAAGAGAAAAATGAATCTGTTCATTTAGGGGGCATATGTCAAATGTTGATTTGGAAATTGTGGTGTGAAAGGTGAAAAATGTTTAACTGACAAACAAATTGGGATGTGATGAGCATTTGAAATATGACAAAACTGCAACGGAATCAAATAGATGCGATAAATTTACATCAGACCAGATGTCCGACTGTAAAGGCTCTCTGTCCGATTATCAGTACCGTCCATTGTTTGTACATTCAGAGGTGACACATTAACATGAATTATTCATGGGAAAAATATGTGTTATATAAACAGGTCATATATATCGTTACCACGAACATGACCTCTTCACGTTCGATTACGCGAAGTTCATGACCGCGTCAACAAACAAACGAACAAAAAAAAAAAAAACAGCGCATATACAAAAAAAATATGGGCTACCGCCTGTCGATGATAGCCTGATCAACCCTTGCATCATCGCCATCGACGCCACATACGTCGGGTATGTTGTTGACTTTACAGATCATCATGCAACGGTCGCTTTTACGACCAGCAAATCATAATTCACTGGCGTATCTGCCAGCGTTGGTTCGACAAACGCCGCGGATCGTAAACCTAGCTACGAGTCGATGATGCTTTTCTGTTGGCTCGATCACGGTTCCATATTATAGAGAATAATGCAGTATTCAATCCTATATACCTGTTTGCGGGTAATGGATGATTTACATAAAAGCTTTCGGTTTAAATACCGAATTATAGGCAATTATTGAATTTAATTTTGCATACATAAAGTGAATAATCCGATCTGTTCACTCTATTGTACGATAATGAGATGTAAAATCCTTATATATATATATATATATATATATATATATATATACTGTTGAACGATTACAACTTTTTAAAATTCCAACAATTAATCACACATTCCACAAACTAACCCCAAAACTTTTCAAACATCAAACAGTAATATAAATAATCATGCACTTCATGAAATGTATTAAGGACATATAAGTTTTTTTAATCTTTTTCTCGGTAAGTCTATCGAAAATAGTTAATTAATTAAAGTAATCTTAAAAACAACAACAAAGAAAATAAATATTGATAAAATGATATTTGTTTTAAGGATGTAATCAAGAGAAATAATATCAAGAAACGATCAGCTTAAATCAAGTAAAAGTCAATTATTTAAAAAACTAATCACTAGCAGCCAGATACATATTAATGTATGCTTTAATAATTACTTAATGATTGTTAAACGATCTATTTATCAAGATTTAGTTATTCTTTGTATAAAAAAATATTTCAAATAAAATAATAAATACTGTTAAATTATAGTATAAATAGACATGTGGAATTTTAAATAAATCTGTAAGCACCGATTTCAGGCTGAAATAAATATACTAAAAAATTAAACGAATTGGTATTCGTCGAGATTTAATTACTTCTTGTATAAGGATTTTTTTAAATCAAAATTACTAATAAATGTTTTAACACATTGCATATGACATCTTTTTCACATTGTTTTTTAAGGCTCGTATTTATTTTGGCACGTTAAAGAAAATGATTAAAAACATATTTTACTCACACTTCTAAACTCTTAAATGCCTTTTGTACCCTTAATACACTTATCTTCATAAATAACTGTTATTTAAATAAAGATTATAATTTTTTAAACAAAAGATATGTGGCGTTTATGATTTTTCTAAACATTTTTAAATGCAATTAATTCAATTTTTTCATTCATATTTTACAACAGTACACTAATTTTTTTGAATTAAAATATTTCATTAAAAAAATTTAGAATTCATTCTTCGATAAATATTTTTTATAAATTATTTCGAGTGTTGAAATTTCAATAATCTTTATTATCACAAATTATATCAAATCGTTATTATCACCAATAATGATTTGTGATGAATTAAATTTATCACAAATTACAGCAAAGGTCGGTATCGATTATCATCTTGTAACATTCGAAGATTAAAACAATTTATTCTGTATTTCATTAAATGATATCTTTGACACGAATATTAATTAATATATTATATATAGGTATACTTTTTTTAAAAATATAAATCTTTATTTACATTTCAACA
>CP092093.1:29612500-29667500 GCA_029203775.1 Neoneuromus ignobilis
TATTTTTAAATCAATTGCATATATATATATATATATATATATATATATATATATATATATATATCAATATATGTGCACATATATGAGTGTGTGAAAAGCTACACATATATTTATTCGTGTCTGTTTGAAGTATATACAAAAGCGACGCAATGTTAAACTTCTTGAATTAAAATCAGTGTCTCTCCAACAAAACGACGAACGAGTTTGAATGACAGACCAAGTGAAAAGCAGACAGACGAGTAACTTCTAGAAATGGTAGAACAGAAACAAGAAGAATATTCATTTAGCATGCGTTCACTGTGAGGGACAACAGTGACATAGATAAAGTGGCGCCGGAGAAACAATTTTCGTCTCTTAATCACGTGACATTCTCGACCGCACTGCACGGAATGTCGTCGGCGACCATTTTGTTTGGAAGTGCGTACGAATGCCATCGTCATATTGCCGACACATCAGTTAACCTTGAACAGTGTCTTTCGTCATACTATTTCCAAGCATCAACCAATTGATATTAGGCTTGTCATGGAAATTCTTCCGACGGTGCGGTGATCTTTGCGCTGAGTTATACGAACAATAAATCAATTTATGAATTAGTAAACCGCAACGACATGTCACTATTATATAAAGTGTGTGACACGCTGACATTATTGGAAAAGCGTTCTTTAATTTCCTCTGTTTGTTAATTGAAATTATGTTATTTGACTTATATTAATTAATGGGTAGTATTTTGAAGAATTGAACGAATTAATCATATAAAGAACAAAGAAGAATTAAATTAGACATAAAACAAGAAGTATTTATTTTTTTCATAAATTAAAATTATAATTCATCTATTTATCTATCTATAAACCTATAATCTCTCTCTCTCTCTCTCTCTCTCTCTCTCTCTCTCTATATATATATATATATATATATATATATATATACATATGTATGTATATATGTGTTAAAAATCTATTTGTAGATGATTATTACAAATATTCATATTTATTTAATTATAATTCAATTTGTATAAGGTCATCCAAATGTGAAGCCTAGATTTGTGTTTTATTAAAAAGAAACATGTGTATAAAAACATGTGTATAGTGTCTTTTTAATAAAACACAAATCTAGGCGTCACATTTGGATGACTCTATATTTGGACAAACACTATTTTAAAGAATCGTTTATTTTTGAAGTTTAAATATAAACATAAATTTTATAAGTTAAAGTAAACAAATCTAAAAATAAAGTTACAAATGTACACCGATATTGGATACTGATGTAATTATATTCAATAATTGTTTATAATTCATTTTAATTTACATATCTACGATAATATATACTTAGATGAGAAGTAAAAAAAAATTTTAAGTCAAATTTTATATATTATTTGGATTCACAATATATTATTCATAAATCAATAAATATTTTAAACAAGAAAGTTTTGTCTAGTTTTTTTTCTATAAAATTCACGTAAGTATTAAATAAACATGAATTACTTCAATATATGACTAGAATTGGTTGATAAAAACTATGAAGATTTTTACTGCTTAGTTTAGTACTGTGAAAAATTCATTGAACACAAATAAATCACTCATTGCATTATAGCAAGATTTTATGTTTGAGTAATGAAAATTCTATATTTTCAATACAGTGATCTAAATTGAATCTCAGTAAAATGATGAAATAGTTATCTAAATGCAAGTCAGAAAATAAAGTGAACAATAAATGATTTTTGAATACTTTTATTACCTCTTCTGAAGAGAATAATTCATTTGTGTTAAAATAGACTAAAACATGGATAAAACTCCACATTTTATTTGCATTGAAATTTTTAATCAACATCAAAAAAATGTTCGTTAGTATTTTAAAAAGTACAGAAAAATAATCTACACAATACACACACACATAAATATATATATATATATATATATATATATATATATATATATATATATATATATATATAATATAGTATTTAAAAAAATCAAATATATTTATCATTATTAAATCAAAAATCTCTAAAATATTTTTAAATATGGGTCAAAGATGAGAGTAATTTCGAAAAAATATAAATATTTTACATTTCGATAATTACATTATATTTAAATAATTTATAGAATTGTTGTATAAAATTTAAAAAAAATAAAAACTTAGGTGAATTATGTTTAATAAATATAATATCTCAAATGAGACTGAAGAGTTTAAACATACATTTACTGCTTATTATCATTTACTAACAATTTGTACTAAGAAAACAATTTAAAATAAAAAATCTCATTAAAAAACATCAAATCAAAGAAAAGATGAATTTTGAAACAACGAGTTATTTATTTTACACATATGTTCATATTTTTACTATTCTTATATTTAAATAGATTTGTAACTGTTTCTAAAATTATATACATTACTCGATGAAAAAAAGGAAATATATGATTTTTAAACTTCTAAATTGTACAAATGTTAGTTTTGATCAAGAGTAAATTTTATAAGTTTTCAAATATATTTTCATGTATTGAATGGTTGGATCCAGTAAAAAGTTTTGTTATGAATTTTAATACGAGTTCCATTCTGCTTTTCTACATCGAAAGTCCCCTACTTCGTTTAAAAGGTTTTCAATTGGACAACTTCGTAATGCACTTGTTGAAATACTTATCATTGTGTTATAGATATGATCAATTTTCCCCAATGTGTTGAAATTTATCCACTCAATATGTCATATTATGATGAAATTAATATTCGATTTTATTATAAATAATATTTTTTTTATTACAATATTACAAATCATTTTTTATTATTTATAAATAAATATATTTCATAATTTTCCTATCTATTTTTTTTCAAATATGGTACGAAATATGTAAATATTTTATTTGATTTATCAAAAAAAACTCATAAATGCAGGAACAAAAATTGAAATTTGTAAAAGCATTAATATCGATAACGTATGAAAGAACATCGTTCATCAATTAAAGCATATCAGTATAATAAAAATAGTTTATTGGAAAACCGTCCAGTTTTCAATAAAGCAACTCATAGGTTGTTAATTAAAAACGGCCCTAATAAACGTACGTAACTAAACGTGCGTATATTAAATATATGGCTAAATATTAGCGAAATGTTAAAAAATATTACCTAACAAGTTTTGATTAATTTATATGTTTTTTTTAATTATAATACACTGAATATAAATATTATACATGAAAATATGTTATACACATTAAATCAATAGTATAGGCTTGATATATATGGATTATAATTTAATCAAGTTGACGGTTATAATAAAAAGTAGTGTATATGAATAGTATTTCTGTTTCAGCTATGTATTTTTATATGAAAAATATTGTATACATATCCACATGTATTTCACTATATATACATTTATATATACACACACACACACACATATATATATAAATATATATAAACATATAATATTTCTATATGACGCTAGCAACATTCCAAATTCCAAAAGAGTAGTCATGCATTCTGCAATTTTATCCCACGACTTTTTAAATTTCTTAGGATAAACAATATATGTTTTTTGTTAGATCGATACCTTGTAATTAGTAACCATTAATGACTAGAAACATATTAACGCTAAAATAATTAAAGTTATAGATTATCCTATTTCCTGTTTGTATTGTAAAATAATTATGAAATTTATTTATTTATTTATATATAAATATAATTTCAAATAACCCTAATTGTTTTTCAAAATCAATAACTATATAAAATTAGTAAAATCTTTTTCAACTGTGATTAGTTTCAAGATCATTAATAATCAGATAATAATAATATCGATACAAAAATTGATTCTTATTTCACAAGTAAATTATAAAATATGAAAATTCTTCATACAAAAACATAATCTATAGTCAGAATTTCTAATTTACAATAACGTATATTCAAAAATTATATATATATATATATATATATATATATATATATGTATGTATGTATAAAGAGTATAGAAAAAATTGTCATTTTTTTAATAAATATATCAGTACTGACAACGAAAAAATTAATCATACATTTTTGTTGATATTACTTTATTAATTTACGTTATGTAACATTTATTTAATATATCGTAGACTATATTAACCACTTCTGCTGGAATAACGTGCTATGCACGTCGACTGCTATCTGTACCAAATGCCAATATGACGTGCATAGCACGTCATGTGATCGTTGCTTAGTTAAAATAATATCGGAGTTCAGTTAACAAGTGTCACACTTCTGTTTTGAAGGCATACAAGTGCATTTTTGTGAACCTTCATTAATTTTACATACTTTTATTGAATAATAATCAAGTAACTACAAAACATAATAATTTTTTTTAATTTTTATAAAAAACTATTTTATCCAAGACTTATTTTATTCTGACAAAAGCGCATCAGAAAATGTTATACTGGATTTAAGTAGACCTTTAGTTAATTTTGGACACACCCTCTTTTTAGATAACTGGTTTTCGTTACCAAAACTGTATCGGAAATTACATTTGCAAAAAATTAATACTATCGGAACAGTCAGATGTAATAGAAAGAATATGCCAAAAGATCTCGCAGCGTCAAAACTAAAAATATTTGAAATTCTTTCAAGATCTTGCAATGGTATCTTAGCTGTAAAATGGAAGGAAAAAAATATATATATTTGCTTTCTTTAAAACATTTCAAAGCAGAAATGATTACAACAAAATAGAAAAAATGTAGAAATTATACAGACCAAAATGGAAACATTACAAAACCTAATATAGTTTTAGATTACAATGATGGTATGTGTGGAGTAGACCTGCAAGATAGCTATTTATCATCTTTTCCTTTAATGAGAAAATTTGTAAAAAGTTACAGAAAATATTCTTTTATTTAATGGATATTGTATTTTTAATACTATATTCTATTTGGTAAAATAACAAACGCACCAAAACCCAAGAAATACTCCTTTTCAAAAATTATTAATATCATTAATAAATTTGTTAATAAATTTAAGAGTTTTATTATAATGTTAATGTATGCATGTGCCTAAAACTTTATAAAAAAATGATTTCAAATACCAACTCGCTGCGAATTGCTTTGGACGGATTTGCCACACGCGCATGTTAATTAATTGCCAGCGCAAGTGGTTAACTAACATTTCGCATGTAAATGATACAAATAGGTAATTTATTATACTTTTAGATACAACATATTGTTAGCGTGTATTTATATAAAAGATCTATAACTAAAACTGTCACATTATTAGACATATTTAACGAAATAATAATAAAAATTATGATAGCATTCATAAAGTACTAAAAAAGACAATTTCTAAAAAAAATGGTAACTGAAAATAAAAACTAAATAAAAAAGAGCATCATAACTTAAAAATTCTGCATTAAATGTGATATCGTAAGTGTAATGAAAAAGCAGTATACGAAAACTAATATTAATCATAGAAATAGTTATATATTATAACAGAATATATCTAAAAAAATGTAAGCTATTGTAGAAATTGTGATATAAAAACTCAATAGTCATTTTTGAGACCGTGTTTCAACAAAAAAAAATGTTGGAAACTTTATAAATTCAATATAGAAAATATACATCAATAACGAAATGTATAGAGTTTGCTAGTGTTTCTATTATTTTATCAATCTTATATATATATATATATATATATATATATATATATATATATATATATATATATATATATATAATATAGTATTATACGACTACCTTACTTGTAAGGTAAGTTTATAACTCTATATGTAAATAGCTCTACAGAATTTTCCATGAAGAAGTTGTTCAGGTAGATTTCAATAGTCTCTGAACTTTCAAAATTCTATCTAATTATAAACTATTCAAGGGCAGATAAATATGGACGATAATGCAAATAAATAATAACTGATCATTCTTGAACAATTGATATATAGCCGTGGGGGAAATATTTACACTCATTTTCTAAACTATTTTTTTCGTAACGTTCTTAAATAAAAAATCTGTTTAAGATAAGGAAACAGTTAATTTTTCAAATTAGTTTAATATATATATATATATATATATATATATATATATATAAATTAATAGTTAAAAACTAGTTTAAAATTTATTTTGAAAATATTAGTAAGTTAATTTATTATTTTTATATGTAATGAAAATAAAAAAAATAATATAATATTTCATTTTCATTTTTATAATTACATGAGCAGAATAAATTACAAATAACATTTAAAATCCATATTAATTATAGTTTTAAACTACCGACTAATTCTGAACTTTTACCAACTTATTCAAAACTAAAATGTATAAACTATACCAAAATAACGTGTTTATAATTTATTGTTTTTATACTTTATAACTTATGGTTTTGTTGTACGTTGATAGAATAGTATGTATGCATAACACATATGTTGATAGAATCATGTGACACATATGAGAGTTGATGTTTTTAATCTTTTTGTTTATGATACAAAAGTACAATGAATATATATATATATATATATATGATAGAAAAAGATCTGAGTAGATTAAAAAGAAAACAAAAGTTACAGATATAATGATAAAAGTGAAAAGTTTGAAATGAAAATAATACTAAAAATATAAAAAGAAAAGAGAACCACTGATGATTAAAAAAACATTTGATTAGGAATATGGATATATAAGAAGATTCCAGAAAAGACCTATACATATATGGGTTTAGAAATATGAAAAAAATCCTTGGAATGGACTGGAAAAAAGATATTGGATCAATTCCAGTGAAAAAATTTGAGAAAAGTCTTCATTCGAAAGTAGATATCATTCTCTGTATATATATATATATATATATATATATATATATATAGAGAGAGAGAGAGAGAGAGAAAGAGAGAGAGAGGTCCAAATGAGATTGAAGGGTTAAGATATATATATATTTGCTTACTATAATTGATTACTTTTTACTGTCCTTCAATATTATTTGGGCTACCAATATATTTATATATATATATATATATATATATATATATATATATTTGTGCGTATACGAGGTGTGATCAAAAAGTAAGGTGAATTTGGAAATTTAGCGGGCTACATCCGTTCGATCTTCGATTTTTTTATTTGGTTATATTGGTACACTCGTCTCGAATATATGTTCCAAATTTCAGCTATGTAGCATGTTTAGTTTGTTGGTGAGAGGCATAAAAGTTAGAAGTGTTTTGCAGGCTCCACGATTTTCCGCTGTCGAAAATCATGGATCAAAGAGTTTGCATTAAATTTTGTGTGAAAAATGGAATCAAGTGCTCCAAAACACTTGAAATGTTGAAAGTGGCATACGATGAGTCTACTTTAAGCCAAAAAAATGTTTACAAGTGGTATAAACTCTTCCAAGAAGGCCGAGAAGACACCAACGACGAACCTCGTTCTGGACGCCCCAGCACGTCAATAACTGATGAGAACGTTGAAGAAGTGAAGAAAATAGTGTTGGGGAATCGTCGAATTACCATTAGAGAAATTGCTGATGATATTGGCATCTCGTTTGGTTCGTGCCAATCGATTTTAACGGGTGTTTTAGACATGAGACGTGTGTCAGCGAAGTTTGTTCCGAAATTGCTCAATTTCGACCAAAAGAACCGTCGCATGAGCATCGCCCAAGAGCTATTGAATGACGTCAACGACGACCCAGATTTACTCGACAGGGTCATAACAGGTGACGAAACATGGGTATACGGTTATGACGTCGAAACTAAGACTCAATCGTCCCAGTGGAGGCATTCCGGATCACCGAGACCAAAAAAAGCACGCCAAGTTCGATCAAATGTGAAGGTTTTGCTTACAGTTTTCTTTGATTGCAGGGGCGTGGTGCATCATGAGTTCTTGCCACAGGGTAGAACAGTAAATAAGAAATATTACCTGCAAGTTATGCGTAATTTGCGCGAAGCAATCCGCCAGAAACGTCCGAATTTGTGGAAGAACAAAAATTGGCTTTTGCACCATGATAACGCCCCTGCTCACACATCGTTGCTTGTGCGCGAATTTTTGGCTAAAACCAACACACTAATGATGCCGCAGGCACCGTATTCCCCAGACCTGGCCTCCTGTGACTTCTTCTTGTTCCCGAAACTGAAGAGGCCCATGAAAGGACGGCGTTTTGCAACGATTGAGGAAATAAAGACGGCATCGAAAGAGGAGCTGAACAAGATCACAAAAAATGATTTTTTGAAATGCTTTGAGGATTGGAAAAACCATTGGCACAAGTGCATTATATCCGAGGGAGATTACTTTGAAGGGGACAAAATAAAAATTGATGAATAAATAAATATTCTTTGAAAAAAATAAAAATTCACCTTATTTTTTGATCACACCTCGTATATATATATATTAAAATGATATAATATAGCAGATATTAACATTTTCAAAAATCATTCACTTAAAAAATTAACTCTCTAATATTTTTTAAAAACGAATAAAAATTATTTCGTACTGTGAATAATTTATTTCTTGACAAAAAAAAAACTAAAACATGAAGATTTAGAATAAGACAAAATATTTTTAAATAATTGATTGTAAATTATAAAAAAGTACTGAATGTTTGTAAAACATTTATATTTTATTTTAGTTTTAACATTTTGAAGCATGGTACTAGTAATTTTTGAAACACATAATGTTTTAGTTATATGTTTACATTTATAAGAACATGAGTTTGATTTCTTTTTCAAAAAAATCTTTATTAATAACCAATTCAAGGAATAGGCCCATGGTGGAACCGCTATATTACTAGCACTTTTGAGACGAAGAGAAACTGAACTAAGTAGAGAGGATCGTTTCATGGTGGGAGACGTGTGAAATAAACTGAAAATCATTTTGAAGAGGTGGTTACACTATAGAACCACTGTGTTTCAAAGGGTTAATGTAAATGTTCTTTTAACTAAGATTGCACTTTCGTGAACAGTATAAATTGTTGGTTAGAAAGCATTAAATTAATCAACTTAGCAATTAAACATTGTATTTTTTTTTAATTAATAATAATATTCAAAGTGAAAAATGTGTTAATATATTTTATTAATAATTAATTCACTAACGAAAACTAATTTTGTTAAAAATTGAGTCTGTTTTTTCATTGATAAAATCACGAAAACTAATCTTACATTTTTTATTTTGATTGATATGTTATATTTATGAATACAAATATAGGGTTAAAAAATAACCAAGACATTATATCTTTTATAGAGTCTAGATATTTTTGACAATTCTAGCCCAAAACGGCTTTTTTGTCAAAATTTTGTAACGATCATATTTTTCACAACATACATTTATCAGCTACATATTATACCACTAACTGGAGAATATATGGAGTTATATATTTTTAATTTATTATATTCAAATATGATTTAATGGCATCAACTAAAATTTGATATAGAATTTGCTTTAATATTAATATTAAAAAAATTATGATTTTTACATGAAAATAATAGCTTTTACATACGAGGGTCGTTTGATAAGTATGGTAAATTTATTTATTGTTTAATTTAATAAAATTTTTGAATTTAGTTTTTCTTACTTTTTTACCAAACTTATCAAACTACCCTCGTACATATAATTAAAAAAATAATAAAAAAATGGTTCCTCTTATGATGTTTTCTGATTATACTAATTATTTTTATATATAATTTTTTTCTTTTTGAAATAAAGAAGATATAATAGTAATGTAATCCTTATAATATAAAAATATAACAACAGTTTTAAAACTTAAATAAAATATGAAAAATTAAACTAATATTTTAAATTAATTTTCAATCAATTTAACATAAAAAAATCATTATAAAATGAAATATAAAAATATTAATGTTTAAAACTATTATTAACAAACTACTTGCGTAATCAAAATCTGTTGGAAATATTAAACTTTTAAGATTGTGTAAAAAAGCGACTATAAACGTTACGACGGAATAAAAAATGCAACGAACTAGCATGTGAAGCTTCTTCTATTTTCAATATATTTTTATGATATATTTTTATGTTCACATTTTCATCTTTAATTTACATTCTGGAGTACATCGCTGCCATAAACTGCATACCTAGATGCTTTATATGGTACAAAACCTTATAATATCATTCTTTTATTCACATTTGATATACACTTTAGAAGAAACATAGATATTTCATAACTTTTATTTTGATATAAATCGATTTTTTCGTAAATTATTTATTTATGAAGATTCATGGGATTTATTTTTCCGTAATATTTTTAAATATCAAACAGAAATAATAATTAGAAATTGCGAAATGAAAAATGTTTGTAAATATGAAAATTCGAAATTATTTTAAGATTTTTATTTGAGATATAGTCAATATCATAAACGAGATATTTTTATTTAATAACGAAAGAAATGTTAATTAAAAATTTATACATAAACAATAATGAACTCGAAATAATAAATTTCAAAATAAAATTAATAAAAAAAAATATTCTGTTAACCTGCCAAACGCCAATCACATTTACAGTTAAATATGAACGTCGGACAAGAATAACAATAACTCATACAATAAATGAAATTTAAAACCTAAAATTTTCGAAACGAACGCGTATATATTTTTTAACAAAAAGATGACTAACACTTGTCGAAAAAAATCAATTAAAGAGGCCTTTTGTGTTCGACGGAAATGAAAAATACGCTCAGTTTGGTATTTAATATCGGTCAATTATGTAAGAGCGTTGCGGGCTTGTCCGCACGCCATCCAGAGTCGTTCATTTCCCGTTTGAAACTGAAAATATGTTAAAATTCGATGTTCCTAAAATCGTCGATATGTCCTGAAGCCGATATTACACATTAACATTTTTTTAATTTGATTATATACTACACTTTGTCTCGATAGTACATATGTTCAAAATGTTATTAACTTGAAAACTTTAACTCATTAGCTGTCAATGTTACGGTTAAGAATATCATTAACTTATATATATATATATATATATATATATATATATATATATATACGAGGGTCGTTTAATAAGTATGGTAAAAAAGTAAGAAAAACTAAATTCAGAAATTAATCAAATTAAAAAATAAATAAATTTACTATACTTATCAAACGACCCTCGTGTATAATATATATATATATATATATATATATATATATATATATATATATATATGGCAAATATATGTACAAAAAAAAAAAAAAAAAAGCGGAAGGGATACTTAGAGAGAGAGAGAGAGAGAGAAAGGATTGAATAAATTAGAAAAAAACAAAAATTACGTATGTTATGGAAAAAATGAAAAGTTTGAAATGAAAATGGGTCGGTCATATAGAAAAAAAAGAGAACCACTATAGCCATCACCTGTAGCCAAATTAGTGATCATCGATTGTATTGAAACTGGTATAAATTTGATAAGTTCAGTGTAAGAGCTCATTATATTCATCAATTAGGTTTATTTTCGAAATTGAATTAAAATAATTTTCTATTTATTTATTCATTTATAATAACAAATATTTTAATTTAAGCCATGAAAAACGTTTTCAGTAATAAATGACAAATATTTACAGAATAATCCAAAAAAAAAACATTAATTCGAATAAGCCTTATAGCACAAAACAAGCAACGAACATCTCTTCCATTGTGTAATAAAGGCTCGCCGTTAAACGAACTAGACTACGATAGGATTCGTTCGTTAAAACTTTTCTGCTGACGCGTTTTGTTTGCAGTGCTTGCTGGCTACAGGTGAACCAGAGGGATGATAATTACCATCGTAACATGAGTAAAACTAAATATTTGTTTTTATATATAAGTTGAATTTTTATTAGGAATCAAGCGTTGTATGTGAAATATAGAAATGTAAATATATTTAATCGGAGCTATCAGACGAAGACTAGATCACATTCAGAAATAAAACTGAACTCAGGAACTGGAAACTTTCATATCCATACATAAAACGATGCGTATGGGTGTACATATGCTTCGTAAACGGTTTCACATAAAACGGAAGCAGTTTTGTTTGATTTCCAGTTGTTTATATACATGTACATCCATATATGTATATATATATATATATATATATATATATATATATATATATATATATATACATATGTAAACATTTAATGAGTAAATATATTTAATCAAAAAAAAACATACATAAATACATTTTTAATAAAATGTGTAAACAATTATTTTTTTGTATTTTAATACAAATAAATTGATTAAAAAATAGAGATAATAAAATGATTCTTAAATTTTAATTATATTTTTTTATTTAAAAATGTTTCTGTTTAAGTATTGAATACTTTTTTAACCGTATTACAAAATAGTTAAATATACTTGACACAAGCATTGAAAATATATTTTTTCAATTAAGGAAATATAATATTCAACAAAGATCTCATGGTTATTGTTTCTGTTGCCTGTAGAAAATTTTCTATTTTCAGTGATTTTAACGTATTAAAATTAATATATTTATGAATGTTAGAAAAAAAAGTATTGGCTAATAGCAAATATACTTAGAGATTCAATTAGTTATTTTAATTTAAAAGTTATATATTATTATAGATAATATATTTTTAATGTATTTTCATATAAAAAATGATAATAAAATTAAATAAATGTATATATATATAAAGAGAGAGAGAGAGAAAGAGAGGGAGTGAGGGAGTGTTTTTTAATAAAGTATTAAATTGATTCCCTATCAGAAATTCTATCTGAACTAAAAACACCTTTTATCATACTTTTATATATACATACTCACACAAATTTATATATATGTATATATATATATATATATATATATATATATATATATATATAGAGAGAGAGAGAGAGAGAGAGATTTTTTTAGGTTTGATGGAACTTTATAAAGGATTCAATTTAAAGTTTTATTACGCTAAAAAAAACATATATATATATATATATATATAGATATATATATATATATATATATATATATATATAATAGGTTGTCAAATATCTCCCTTCCGCCTTTTTGTCTTTTGAATTTCGCGGCTATGTACAAAGCGTTACAGAGCTCGTATCGGGCAACACTATACATCATTTGAAAGGTCTTTACATAACCTACAAAACGACGCTATGCATGATTAGTTTGGATACTGCGTTCAAAAGTTATAGACGTGTAAACATGGAGTTCACTAACGCCGAAGTTCGCGCTATTTTGAAGTTTTCCTTCGTTAAAGGCAAATCCGCTAGAGAAACATTCCGTGAGATTAATAGTGTTTTGGGGGATGGTACTCTATCACTTCGAACCGCGGAGGAATGGTGTCGACGATTCAGAGCCGGTGAAAACGACACCATGGATAAGCCAGCCGGCGGAAGACCTGTGACGACGAATACCGATCAAATCATGGAAATTATCGAGTTAGACCGGCATGTGACATCTCGTGACATCGCCCAGGAGATGGCAGTTAGTCACCAAACCATTTTAAACCATCTGCAGAAGGCTGGATACAAAAAAAGCTTGATGTTTGGGTGCCGCATGATTTGACGCAAAAAAACCTTCTGGACCGAATCAACGTCTGCGATATGCTGCTGAAACGGAACGAACTCGACCCATTTTTGAAGCGGATGGTAACTGGCGACGAAAAATGGATCACATATGACAATATTAAGCGAAAACGGTCGTGGTCGAAGGCCGGTGAATCGTCCCAAACAGTGGCCAAGCCGGGATTGACGGCCAGGAAGGTTTTACTGTGCGTTTGGTGGGATTGCAAAGGAATCATCCACTATGAGCTGCTCCCATATGGCCAGACGCTTAATTCTACCATCTACTGCGAACAACTGGACCGCTTGAAGCAGGCGATCGACCAGAAGCGTCCAGAATTGGCCAAGAGGAAGGGTGTAGTGTTCCACCAGGACAACGCCAGGCCACACACATCTTTGGTGACTCGTCAGAAGCTACGGGAGCTCGGATGGGAGGTTTTATTGCATCCACCATATAGCCCGGATATAGCGCCAAGTGATTACCACCTGTTCCTGTCCATGGCGAACGCTCTTGGTGGTGTAAAGTTGGCCTCAAAAGAGGCTTGTGAAAAGTGGCTGTCCAAGTTCTTCGCAAATAAGGAGGGAGGGTTCTACAAGAGGGGTATTATGAAGTTGCCGTCTAGATAAAACCAGATTATCGAACAAAACGGCGCATATTTGAACTAAATCCGATCACTGTAACACTTTTTATAAAGCATTGAATAAAGAGCAAAAAAGCGGAAGAGAGATACTTGACAACATAATATATATATATAGAACAAGGAATTGTGGATCAAAGAAAAATTGAATTAAAACGAGTAGAGATAAAAGAAATTAAAACTTAATATAATTAAGACATTTTTAATTAAAATAAGTAAGAAAATAAAATATCATGGTATCAATTTAGAAAAAATTCTTATATTATAAAATAAAATATTTGTTTATGATTGAAGAAATAAGTGTTTTAATAATGCATTCTACCTATTCTCATTTCTATTATGGTAGCGAAACATAATTATTAAATATTAAAATAATTCAGCATTTCTATAGAAAAATGCATGTTAGAATGTTAGGAATAATATATAGAGGTAGAAAGAGAAATTAATGAATTTAAAAGAAATACAAAGATACAACATAATTTAGCTACTTTGTAGAATAATGAATGTTGAGAATAATAAGTGAAAAGAGAAAAATAAGTGAATTCGAAAAATTAAAGTTATGTCCAATATAACAAAAGTAAGAAATTTAAAAGGGAAATGATCTGGTCATATAATAAGGAAAGAAGATCACCGGAAAAGAAAATAAATTAATTATTAATTACTAATTAAATTATTGGGAGTCTAGATAATTAAAAAGGTCTGGAAGGGACCCATGGATAAATGAAACAGACACAAGAAAATTCGTCGAATTGCAATAGAAAATAAAGTATTGGTTCATTTGAGATGGAAAGGTTTAGGAGGAGCTTTTATCCAGCGGTACTCGTAGTTAAAAAAAGCTACATTTATTAATTTATATATATATATATATATATATATATATATATATATATATATATATATCATCCTGTTTCTATCTACTTCTCGATAAAAGCCTCTTCCAAAACTTTCCATCTCTAACGATTCAATTCCTTCCTTTACCATTATACATTTATAAGTGTTTTTATCCTACCTCTTCGTGGATATTTTATTGAGCATTTTTATTTTTCTGAGTTTCCAAAAATCATATTTATTTATTTTTTGCTATATGACCAGTTCAGTTCACTTCAAATTTTTCACATTTACTTTCTTACATTTTTGTTTTTTTTTTAAAAAAATCTACTTATTTTTCTTTTCATCTTTACATATAATACCTAACACACATCTTTCCAAATTTCTTTAAATTGTCTTTTATTTCTTTAAAGTGTCATTGATTTATTTTCTACATTTAAGATCCATATTTCATTATTTCATGTAGAATATATAAGTAGGATCATTAAATTTCTTTCCTTCAAACATAGAAGAATTATATTTATATGTATATGTATTTAAATATGTACGAGTATATATATATATATATATATATATATATATATATATATTTCGACCTTTTACATGTTTCTTGATTACATATATTTCAATATCAGAGTTTAAAAATGTGTTTATATAAAATTTTATTTTTTAAATTCAATTTCATATTACATACATACATACATACATACGTACATACATATATATATATATATATATATATATATATATATATGTATGTATGTGTTGAAATTTTGTGAACAATGATAATTACCCTAAATCATTCTATTTGTAAATATTGATTTATTTATGTTGAGTGAACGTCATTTAAAACAATTTTCATAATAAAATTTTAAATATTTTATGAATTAATTTTGTTGACTCACCAATATATCATTGATTTAATATTGTGGTAGGAGTTTGTTTGATTGCAAATTAATTGAAAATTAAATTCCATATGTAAATTTATACGTTATTTGTATGTTTATACGAGATTGTTTATTTTTTTCGAAATATTCAAATATGTTAATAAATTATAGATAATATTTATTGAAAAAATATTAAAACTCAATACGTGATGTCACGTTATAAATAATGATCGAACGTAAGCAACAATTCCTCAATATCGAAAATCGAAAATAATTCAACATAGTTCCGGCATGAATCGCGTTACCTCGATCCGACGTTATTGCATTTCTGACAGTCTAATGGTACTGCATATAACTTATTACTGTATTTTGATATTATCTGCTGCACGGGTTTATGAATGTGTACTCGTCGCATTCTCTGAATTTATGATCTTTATGAACAACCGGAATTGTAAAATCTGAAATATAAGTAGCAATGGTTTATACGACGGAGTTAACTCGACACGAGTTATTTAATAGCATTTGAGATGTTAATACTATGATTTATTCATTTTTATTGATGTTAATAGTAGTTGAAGGATTCAGTTAATCGATATTCAGTTCGAGTTTTATTATGCCATTCAGATTATGATACTTTTTATTTCGATACATTATATTTAACATCGGTAAAAAAAACGTTCTTTACAGTGAACGTAGATTTCTATGTAAATCAGGTGCATGCATATTATTTTTATTCAATGCATTGGTTAGAAATATAAAATAGAGACATTTTTATAGTAGTCAGCTAACAAGTTAATATTTTGAATTATTAATCAATATATTACGACTTTGGATTCAATTTATATATATATATATATATATATATATATATATATATAATTAAACCTTTTTTAGTACATTAAACTTTTTATTCGTATAAGCAATAATTTTTTTATTCATTGTAATTAAAACAAGTCATGTTTTATTTATCTTCAAAATCTTTAATAAATTATATTAATTTTTACCCGTATTACGTTAAAATATATAAAATATTAAAAAGTGCAATTAATATAACCTTTAATTTAATTTTTTACATAAAACATTATTTTTTATTAGTATAAGTTTTTAATATCTATATTTTTTTTGTTGGATTAATTTTTAATTTTATTTAAAATATTATTAAAAAAATATATTATTTTATTAAATATTACAAAGAAACTTTATTTATTTACTATACATTAATTAATTGTTTTTATAAAAATAAATCGTTCATTTTAAGGCCACAAAAGGTTTTTTTAGTATTGTTTGATAATCATCCAATGGTCGTTTTTTTCTCTAGTATATATTTCAATCACAATTTCATGAAAATAATAGCATGGTAATCGAAATACTCTCTAATCATAAAAACGAAAAACCGAAATGAACATCAATTATTTAATCAATATATAAAATATTGATATGTTGCAATGAATGATTTATTTGAATAATATTTTTTTTATTATTACAAACAATGCATAGATAAATTGAGATTATTTATTACACAAACACATTTAAAAGGGTTAAATTTAATTAAAAATTTCGTGAATAATATTTTTAGGTTACAATTTCTACTTTTAATTACTAGGGGGTTTCACCCTCTACTTGATTTTCTCGTCGATTACTGAATTTACTTCTGTTTAACAATCATTAATTTATTACATAAAATTTTTATTTTGATAACTCTGAGAAAACTTTCAGAAAGCTCGGAAATAAAATTTTTATATCACGCTGAAACACTTTTCTTTTTTAAATATAAAGATAATAAACAAGTAGAGTATACTTTTATGTTATAAAATGTGTTTTATATATATATATATATATATATATATATATATATATAATATCCTATTATTGAATTTTAGATAAATTATACATTGTATTTTATATGAATTAGTTGCAACATGCGAAAAATTTTATTTGATTCCTAATCGAAGAGTACTCTAAATTAAGGGTTGGACATTGGATTGGAAACCTCATGCCGTAAAAAATAACCGTCACAGTACTTTAACAATAAATGTCCTACTAAGCTAATTTTGTCAGATAAACCAATACCTTACAAGGGCTATGTCACCGAGGGTGATGTTAAATTTATATTTCATTTGTTAAAATCGTAGAAAAAAAATTTACACACAAATACACACACACACACACACACACATACATATATATATATATGTGTGTGTGTGTATGTGTATGTATAATTATTATAAACTATCATAGCATATTGTGTGATATTAATATCCCACATTATAAACTTTAATGGTTCATTACTTACATCATATTTTAATAAAAAAATATTAATTAATAAATATAACACAAAAAAATCTTCTCGTAACTTTCATAGAGTATCTAGCATAAAAAAATTTTAATCAGGGACAATTATTATTCTTTTTACAGTATAAATGACTATACACTAGGATTTTAATTAAAAACATGCAAAAAATAGTCTGATGAAAATTGAATCTTTCATAGAAATCTTCGAGCTTGAAATGCTCTTCATCTCAATCAATTCAAATTACTGCTTTATTTAGTGAAAATTTCTAAATTCAGATTAAAAATCAAAAACAGTATATAATAAAAAAAATTCCTTTTTAACCTTTCTGACACTGTATTTGTAGTCTTAATTCGACATTATTATTATAAAAATAATAAACATATAATAATTTAGTAACAAAAATTCAATTTCCAATTTTTCCCAACAGTTGTTTTTTATGTACCTTAATTTTAAAATACGCTTTTATCAAATACTGAAGATACTGAATACGCTTCAATTTTTTATTGAGGATGTGTTTTAGTATAAATTTCGTATCGTTAAAAATCGCCCGAATGTAAATTATATTCACACTCTTATTAATTCAATAATTAATATATTTCGTTCCGTCCCTGCAAATTACATACATAACTCAACGAGCGTGTATACGAAGATATAAATTCAACATCTGTCAGATTGTCGAAACAGTTTATCGACATGCGTGCGCAAACTCTACACGAACGAGTCTACATGGCAAACATGCGAGTAATACGTGCGAGTGAGTGAATAAACAAATATATATATATATATATACATATGTGTATGTACGAGAATCGAACCAGTACTGTCTGTACCGTAGCGTTTATCGCCTCTCACTACTTGTGACATAAATGACACAATATTCGATGAATCGGCATAGCGTTTCTGGGGGTTAATATACGGCGCTGGTGAATAGCCTATCCGCGGGTCATAAAACGCAGATATGTGTCGCGCTGCATTTACATATCCCCTAGTTTCATCCCCGTATACACATATACAAATCCCTCTCATACCCGGAAAGTTGTCCCTTTTATGACAGAGCCGGTGTTAGTCGAATGCTACAGGTGTGATGAATTATACAACGGCATTTTATCGGGTTGGAAAATATAACAAAGTTTATGTAAACGAAGACACACACACACACACACACACACACATATATATATATATATATATATATATATATAAGTACATATATGTATATATGTATGAAAATCATCAACTTTATTTAAAAACTCTATATAAATATTCATTAACTGTTTACAACATAAGAACAAATTTAGTTTTTTATTGTCAACTATTGTTGGACTTTTTTCTGTATTAATTATAAAGTTAAACTTAATAGCACTTAAAGTTTTATAAAATATATAAAAGGTTATATTTGACAAATATAATATATGTTTATTGACAAAAAGATAATTTACAGTTATGTTATAATTTTTGAAAAATTATATAAAATATATTGCACGAAATTTACAATAAATAATCAGTAAATAAGTTAAAAATAGAATAATAAATATTAATAATAAATCAAACATAAAAAAATGAACTAATATATTTTTAAAACATTCATTGAATTACTATCCGTTACTATTCGTTTGGTACAGTCACTAATTCACTTATTACACTAGTGAATCACTCACCCCAATTATCATATGATTTTAAAATAGTGTTCAATAAACTCTGATCCAATTTCAATGACCATGTCATCATTGGAATATGCACAAACGAATAAAGTGAACAAGTGATTATTGAACATTTTTATAAAATTTGGGTTTTGGGGCGATTGATTTGTTTGTGTAAAGGCAATTTGCTACAAAATAAATAATTTATGAAATGAAATAATTTTTAAATATTCTAAACTAAGTAAATATATAATATTTTTTTAATAATTAATGATTTGATATTATAATTTAATATTTGTGAAATATTTTCAATTAAAAAAATTAATTTAATTAATTTATCAACTGAAAATATTTTCTTATTTTTGTGATATATTCATTATTATAAAAACTTTTCATAAATAAATTGCATTCTTTTAAAGATTAATTATTGCATTAAATGTTTTATAAATTAATTCATCTGTAATTATTCAATTTATAGATAATATTTAAATAAATTATTAAATAAAAAATGATATATATTTAATTTACATTGTAACTAAACTTAATAATTGTAACTTTATTTATAACCAATGGCCATTTAGACTGCTCATATTTTGAAAATAATTAGGTATCATTGAATGTTTTAAACGTTTTACAAGTAAGGAATATTTGTTAAAAATTGTAGACTTTTTAGAATACTTAGTTGAATAATGTCATTATATTTTCTAGTATAGCTTCAAGTTGATAAATATCAGTTTAAAATTCTGTATCACTTATTTTTTAACTGAATATTATCGAAATTTAATTCATAATAAATAAGGTAAATTTACATTAAAAATTCGATTGATTCTCTAATAAAAAATATAATGTATCACTGTTTAAATCAACTTTTTATTAGCATAAATTTTTATATATTATTATATAAGAAGAGTAAAAATTAAATGATGTCAGCTGGGAAAAAATCGCATGTTATAAATTCGGATTTTCCTTTATGTTTAAAAAGAAAAGTTTTTGATCAATACATCTACTTGTTCACACCTGATGAACATGGGTTTTGAATGCCAGAATAATTCAGCATCTTCAGACAATAAAAAGATGCATGTAAAGGTGTATGTTAGGAACAACACGAAAAGATAAAAAGAGAATTGAATGAATAAGAAAGAAAAAAACGAATATTATTGTAAAAGTGAAAAGTTTGAATTGGAAGTTGGACGAACAATAGTAAGAAGAGGATAATATCGATGGACAAGGAAAGTTATTGATTGAAAACCTAGATATAATAAAAGAATCAGTAAGAAACCTATTGATAGATGGAATAGAGATATAAAGAAATTCGTCAGAATGAATTGGAAGAAAATGGCACTAAATCGGTCGACGTAGAAAATTTTGGGAGAAACCTTCATCTACTAGTAGATAGAGTGAGATGGTTGCTGCTGATGATATGTAGATATAAAAAAAATTCGCTGAAATAACTGGAAAAGAAAGACATTGGATCGGTTGAAATGAAAAGTTCTAGGAAAAGTCTGATGATATATATATATATATATATATATATATATATATATGTGTGTGTGTGTGTGTGTGTGTGTGTGTATTTGACAAAAATAGAAGTTTATAGAAGAATAATATAGAATTTATACAAAACATTATTGATTTTCTTCTTGTAATAAAAGAGTAAAAAATTATATTTGCATTTTAATAAAAGATATTTAATAAATATTTTACAATTCAGTCAAATTATTCCTTTCATTCAGTGTATTTATTACTGATTAAGTAATTCTGCTACAAAATAAACATATTTCATGTTAGAATCAAAATTAAACATTATACCTTATTTAAACTCTATTGAGTGTAAATAGGATTTTTAAATCAACAATTATACATTGAATAGTAATTTCAGAAAATTGAATATTATTAATATGAATCATTTTAGCATTAAATATTCACAAATTTGTAACATTTTTTTTAAAAAAAACATGAAACAGTTTTAATAAATAAATTGTTTTAATAATTCATTCTTACTAAACACTTTGCTAATTCATTTATATTATAACATTATTATTATCATTTTGAAATTTTGAAAACAAAATGTTTCTTATATTTAAAAATAATTGTTTCATTAACATTAATAATCATTCATATTATTAATAATTGAAATCATAATTCCTTGATTTGAAAATGTATTTTTGGATCTTATTGTACAGTTAACCAAAATGAAACTGAAGGATATAGATATACATTTATTTATATTTAACTTCCTTTAGTCTCATTTAGGCTACTCTATATAAAATATTAATGTAATAAATTTTGGTCAACTCTACTTTATTGTTTACTTATTTAGATTAAAAGTAAGTACATAGAAATAAAAAATAAAATGATTTTAGTTAAAAAAAATTATTAAATTTTATTAATTGAAAATCGTAATATAAATTATATAAATTTTAACAGTTATTTTCACAATATTTTATTGTCTCTATAGTATAATAAAAAATACAATATATATATATATATATATATATATATATATATATATATATATATATTAACAACAACCAATACATGCTTGTAAATCAGTAGCCCAATCGCACTATTGCTTTTGAAGGTTTTGAATGAAAAATCCCAACGGTAAATTATAGCTATTGTTATCAAATTTCAACTCAAAGTTTATCACAAAGGAAAGTTTCTTTTTCACGAAACTGTTTCCATCTTTCACCGCATTGCCGTGTAACTTTTTTTATATATAAATTCAGAACAATATATACGAATAATATTTTTTGTTAGCTTCAAAGGAATTGGTCATTTCTATTTAATTTTGTTTATTTCTTTAACATAAATACAAATAAATTAACAATTTAAACATAAAGATTGTTATTTCATTTTCTTTGATAATATATCTTACTTCCAAACTTTATAAATACTAAATTGCAATTAATTTTCTACGTCGTTAAAAAAAGAAAGTTTTAAATTTAATTAGAAAAGTTTTAGAAGAAATATATATATAAAATAAATTTAATTTATTAACTGGTATTGTATCTTGTAACAAACTAGAATTATGAATTATTTTTTTCAATGTAAAATAATCTATGATAAAAATTGTTTTTATAAGAAGATACAAATTAGCAAATCTTTCAAATTCATTAATATTAACAAAACATTAAAGTATGTATATGAGAAACAATATCCATAAATTGATAATCATTTCATATTACACCAAAAAAGTGATATTGTAGCTTTTGACATGCTTAGGGATAAAAAAATGAACAATTATTCATTATTAAACACTTATATAAATCTCACTGAACATTTTTTCTAGAAAATGTAACTAATTAAACCTAATTAAATTCAATACATAACAAAGACTTAAATATAAAGTATTAAGAGCAAAATAATATTACCTTCGACATTTCACTCACATTCAACATAAATTTAATCAATAATTGATACGAATTCATTAAATTAGGTTATGTATTCAATTCCTAATATAATGATGAAAAGAAAAACGCATAAAGAGAAAAACATAAGTCTCATTTCTAAAAAAATCATTCGACAAAGAAACGTATTACAGTTTGAGAAAACAAGTAACAGTTTCACATTTTCGATGGATGTTTGTTTTTTTGTATGTAGAAGAAAAAACAACTTTTCACATTAAACAGCAAATATAATATTTTTACAAGTATAAAATATTTTCATTATATTTTGGTTATTTATACTAGTAATTTAAACACAAGATGATGTTAAAAATAGAACAGTCTATAATGATATAATATAACATAAATATTTGAAAATAAACTGGTATAAATGTATATTTCTCGTATAGGTCATCAACGGTTTCTGCTTATTTGCTGTCAGATAAAAATACGTTTCCTAAAAATATCTTTTTCTCTGTTGACATTTATTATCTTCGTTATTATTTTGAGCTTTAGTTATATATATATATATATATATATATATGGATTTAAGTTCTTTTAAAATACCTTACTATTTGTATAGTTTATATCTTCTTTTCATTCATAAAATATGATATGTTCTATTTTATTTCGTATTTTTTAAAATTAGTATCTATTTATACAAATACTAAACTTGTTTTTAATTTTCATATATTTTAATTTTCATCAAAATACTGATTTTTGAAAAAAAATTGAATAAAATTAATATTATTTTCATTTAATTTCTTCGTTAAAATTAATATATTTTTAATGTATAAACACACGTATGTTTGTGAGTGTGTATGTAAACATTTATATATATATATATATATATATATATATATATATATATATATATATATATATATATATATATATATATATATATATATATATATATATATATATATATATATATATATATATGAATATGTATATATAAAAATAAACATCTTTTCAACGAATTTTTTGTAGAAGCGTACTCACTGTTAATTTCAATTTGAGCTCCTTGAAAATGTCCACTTAATGTATTTTTATTGTGGAGTGCTTATCTGTTTATTTATTTTTATATTTTGTATCTCTTACCAAAACTATAAATCCAGGACTAAATTTTATAGTATATTGTCTATAATATTATATATATATATATACATATATAGGGTGTCAAATGAAACTGAAGGATAATAGAGAATAGTAAATAATAGTAAGTAAGTAAATGTATGTCTAAATTCTTCAGTCTCATTTAAATTACTTCTCTCTCTCTCTCACACACACACACTATACACATATATATATATATATAGAGAGAGAGAGAGAGAGAGAGAGATTTAAATTATATATTATATGAAAATTTACAAAATGACTATTCTATATTATAATTAAATAAAAAATGCACATAAAAATATTTATAAAATGATTAAATATAGAGTGATTGTAATAGTTTAGATGTTATTAAAAATTATTATTGTCTCATAAGTAATAATTTTATTGCTTTAGTTATACGTAAGAACCTATATTCAAAGGAATAAAGTATGGAATAGAAAATTTACCAATTTCTTAATTTTTAATACTACTGTATAGGGTTATCCAAATGTGACGCCTAGATGTATGTTTGATTAAAATGAAACAAAAGAAATTATACACTTGTTTTCCTATACACCACCAGAACTCCTAAACACATGTTTTTTTAAATAAAACACAAATCTAGGCCTCACATTTGAATGACCTTATATAATGGTTTAAAATATTTTTTTTAATTTTTATTGTGTTATCTAGTTACTTAAATATATGCATACATACATACATGTATATATATTTATATATATATATATAGAGAGAGAGAGAGAGAAACAACAAGGGCAAGAGAATTAATTAATTTAAAACCTAGAAAAAAAGGTTTACAAAATGACCCATGGATGGATATAAGATAGACGTAAGAAAAATGGTTATAATGTAATGGTAGAGAGGCATTGAAACGTTTGAAATGGAATGTTTTGTGAAATACTTTCATTCAACAATGGATAGAGGCTGATAATGATGATATATATTTGTGAATGAGCATGTTTATAGAAACAGATAAAAATACAAATAGATAAATAAATACTAATATATAAATCACTTAATTTAAAACTGTCATAGTTAATGATTTAAATTTTGTACATATATTTTCAATTGATTTGTGATAACATTTTTCATCTAATATATTCGTACAGTACAGTTTTTTTAACATTATATTTTTAATATAACTAAGTAGTACAAATTAAGCAGGAAGCTAAATTATACGTAAATATAAAACATAATTTTACAAATATCAAATTTTAATATTATTTTACAATATTGTTAACTAGGCATAAAAACTAATCAACAATAATATAATTAAATGAAAGTTGAACTAAAATTCAAATGCATGATCTACATACCACTTTTTTCTCTCCTGTTTCTATATATACACATACACATACACACACACACACATATATATATATATATATATATATATATATATATACATATACTAGTATACACTAAAAACTAATTTTTAAACAAATATATGTATAATTACTGTTTATTTAGAATTATAAACAAAAAGTTTGACAAATTTAAACAGAAAACATTACTTAGTAATTTTCAACCATTTGTATCACTAAATATGAAACTATATATTGTGTTTATTATTTTTTCCTGTATATATATATATAATGTAGCGTAGTGTTTTATATATATATTATATTATATATATATATATATATATATATATATATATATATATATATATATATATATATATATATATATATATATATATATATATATATATATATATATATATATATATATATATATATATATATACAAATGTACACAAATGTATATGTATGTGTATACAAACATGAAATTAAATTAAAATAATTTAAATAATGAATGTAAGAATCAAGGTCAAGAAAATTAAAATAATTATGTGAATTTTTTCTATATTAATTATGTCAATAAAAATAAATAAATAAATAAATATATATATATATATATATATATATATATATATGCATGTATATAATTTAAATAGTTTTTAAAAATGATGACAATAAAAATAATTAAATTTTCAAAGAAAAATCACTATATGTAAATCTTATATTTCAGTATAATCTTTATAGATTTTTTTTATTCTTTTTATTTCAGTTCGTAAGCTTACTACTCTTGTGTGTGCTAATTTTTTGTATTATTTTTGCAACTTAGTTAACATTGCTTTTTAAAACTTGTTTGTAAAAGAATATTCCATGTTCTTCATGATGTTTTTTTAATAAAAAGACAAGAGTTTTTTATACTACTTTACATCACTGTAGAGATTAATGTTCATTAAATGTTTTCTAGTGAAAAGAGATTTACTTCACCTGTGAATAGTACTAATTTCAAAAAGATCGATTGCAGTTTACCTGTACTCTTTTATAGTATATATTTTTGTTAATTAGTGTAATAATTTGTTTTATATTTTTTATTTGCAACTTAACTAATTATTTGTCGAATTAAACTCAAACATATAGGAAATTGAAATTAAAAAAAAAATAATATAAATAAAATAATAAATCTACTTATATCATACAGTACTTAATACAGGTAGCTAATTATTATTTATATAAATGAACGAGTATTTTCAATAATAATACATTTTTATGTGAATGTATTAAATTACATCTATATTGTTATTATTTTTTAGACGACATTTCACATTTGTTTCTTGAATTAAAAATTAACAATATTAAAAAAGATGTTTTTAAAAATATATAAAATCCGACTCTGTCGAACGGCCATCACGAACCACTAGCTAAACTCCGCGCTATGAGGCGAGGCAGTGAAGACTGCTCGGTCATAAAGCATTCATGTCGTCAACGAAAATTTAATACAAGCTGATCTGAGTTCCAGAAGATGGCCGCCAAGAATTCAGTCCACGGTCGAGAAATATTGTCTTTCTGGCGACTAGATTGTATACGTGCTACGGACAGTGATTCGCAATTTCAACGTAATGCTTTACGACTTATAATAATATGTTTATTGTTACCGGAGAGCGACGATCCGTGAACATTTCGAACGAACCTTAAAATTGTACCGCAACTATTATATACTTACATACATACATGGAGGATATAAAAATTCTACGAATTCTATGTCGAGCACTTAAAATTTTATTTTAAACTTTGTCTCAAGCAGATATTTATTAAATATCGAATAAAATTATTTCACTTAAATGATATTGATTTCGTTAGGAAAATAAATTAAATTGTAGAATTTTAACATAGTTTCAACTAATTATACGTTCAAGATACAGGATGGTCCAAATGAGACTAATATATGTAAACATGAAATAAAGGATACATCTTTCAGTCTCATTTGAGTAATGCTATATTATTTTTGTATTATATATATATATATATATATATATATATATATATATATATATATATATATATATATATATATATATATATAATATATATATATATATATATATATATATATATATATATATATATATATATATATATATATATATATATATATATATATATAGAGAGAGAGAGAGAGAGAGAAAGAGCGAGAGAGAGAGAAAGGGAGATAAAGAGAGAGAGGGTATTTCAAAAATAGATAAGTTAATTTAATTAGTGGCCTTTAAATGGTTTAAGTTTTTTCGACATATATATATATATATATATATATATATACTACTACTACTGACAGCCCACATCAGCCCATTGCTGGGCGAAAGCCTCGTCAAATGTTATAATTAAAATAAGAAGAGTTTTCCGAGCCTCTTCCATTCTTTCCTGTCGCTGGCCAATCTCATCCAACCTTGGCATCCACAATATTTCACAATTTCATCTCTCCATCTTTGATGTGGCCTTCTTTTAGGTCTCTTTTTATCTCTTGGTCTCCATTCTGTAACAATCTTCGTCCATCTGTTGTCCTCTCTTCTCGCTATATGTCCTGCCCATGTCCATTTCAACGATTTAACTTGCTCTATTATATCAATTATTTTTGTTTGCTCCCTTATCCATTTACTTGTTTTTCGGTCCAGTTTAGTAATTCCTAACATTATTCTTTCCATACTTCTCTGGGCAGTTAACAGTTTCTGTTTCATTCTTATGTTTCGAGTTCAAGTTTCTGCTACATACGTACAGGCCGGTAGTACACATTGGTTATATGCCTTTCTTTTCAAACTGATTGCTATATTGCTTTTCATTATACTATTTAGTCTCCCAAATGTTGCCCATGTAGCTCTGATTCTCGTTTTGATTTCTGTCCATAAATCACCATCGTATCTTATAATTTTCCCTAGGTATTTTATTTCGTCCATTTGTTCCAGGTACTGATTCTCTAATTTTATGTTACTTCTTTCAGCGAAATTATTAAACATGACCTTGGTTTTTGCCATATTTATTTTTAACCCTACTTTTCGGCTTTTTTCTAAGAGGGTTTCGAGTAATGTTTGTAATTCTTCCGGTTTTTCACTTATAAGTAGATATATATATATATATATATATATATATATATATATATATATATATATATATACATATATACTTGATATTAGAATAATTCCATTATTTTTTCATTCATTTTACCAAATATTAAAAATAATTAATAATTTTATAGATTATAATTTGACATGTAATTATTTTCTAAAATCTAAAAAGGAACCAATTTTTCCAAGGAAAAGTGGAAAACATAGATTAAAAATATATTTTTTTTAATAATAATAATTTAGAATGTACTGGAAAAGTTATCATTATTCTAAGGAAATATTCTTTTATATTTGTAAGATTTGAGATGTATTATCTACTGTGATATTTTTGTCAGAAACTGTTTTACTATTTAGGAATAATATTTTTTCAAAAATGACTTTACTAAGGCAATTATCAAAAAGAAAAAGATAGATGAAATTGATAAAAAGAAATTATATCGAATTTCATCGACAGACCAAAATATATTTGTATATTAGACGTAAGTTATTTTTAATTTGACTAAAACAGTTCATATTTATCTTTGTATTTAGTAAAAATTATATTTATATAAATATCTATTATGATTGTATAATATTTAAAATTGTTGGAATAAAAAAATGAGACTTAAAAACTTTCAAGAACTATCTAAACGTCTTTTTTCAAAAAATCGAGTAAAAATTGAATTTACCTAAAAATTGTCTATACTTCTTTATACAAATAAATTATTAGAAGATATTAAAAAATACCCAAAAATTACTTATAGATCACTCTATTCTATTTTTCATAACAACGATAAACTAATACACATTTCCATAGCAATGACATGACCATGAGAACGTTGTGTTATAAAATCTTATAATAACAGATTTATAACACAATACTTTGATGATAATGGTGTTGCTATCGAAATTTGCATCATCTTATTATTGTTATAAACAAAGTAAACAATAGTTAATTATTGAACATTTTTTAATATAATATCTTATGGTGTTGTAGGTAATAATTCATATGAGTAAAAGTGAATTTCCACAATTTTAAAATAAACAGATCTATACTTATATAAAATAATGATATTTATATTATTGGATAATATAATTTTCATTTATAAAAGAATACGTTAGAAAACTATTAATTATATTAATATAATCTATACCTTTGACTATTAATTAATCATATATATATATATATATATATATATATATATATATATATATATATGTATATATTATCCAACATGATTTGCTTTTTATATTATTAAGAGTCTGTAAATTTGCGCAAACAAATAATCTACTTTTATTCTGAGAAGTATTTACAAACATGTTAATAAAAGTTGTTCATATTCTTCCAACAACATAATTTTGTCGCACTTGTTTTCGAGAATAATATTCTAGCGGTTAATTAAAATATCACAATAATTATTTCTCTAATATGAAAAACATCCGTGCTTAAAAATTACACTGCAATTAATATATTTTGCTTTACTTTTCCATTGTTATATTAACAGTGAAATATGAGTTCACTTAACTGAAATGAATGCTTTAGTTTTAATACTCGTAAGATCTCTTTCGTATAATAACACAACTCGAAACAGGTGTGCATTACATTTCGCATGCTTTCGTCCCACCAACCCACGCCGCAAGCGTACGAATTTCTACTCGAATACGCAATACTACAATATGCACTGTTGTTTCCTGGTATATTTTTATATATGTTTGTATATATATATATATATATATATATATATATATATATATATATGTATGTATATAAACATAACAATATAAAGTACAATAATGAAAGCGACTGCTTTTGTGAATATATAAAGTCGAATTTTCTCTTTATGAATGATTTACTAACGTGAGCATAATAATGATTATTCCCGTTTATGTTTAACTTTTTTACGTCATTTTCAGTTTGGCAATAAATCATAATGAATGCATTATAAGAAGGCGTATTACTCGACAATAATGTTCCAGTTATGTTTGTAAAAGGAGTTATATCTTTCGATAAAACTTTCAAAATGAGTGAAAGATGCTATAGTAATATTCTTTTTTTATTGTATGTGACTTAAAAAGCAATGGATGTAAAAAATATCTTAGAATTTTTAATAGCACTAATAATTTACTCAAAGATTTTTTTAACAAAATATTATTCTCTAAATAGTTGATTTTTTAACATTTTGCACTCGAAAGTTTTTTCAAAATAAGAAAGTAGCAACTTGAAATATGACATTTTTTACAACTATAATAATTATAGATGAACTACATAAATAATATAGTACAAATAACTATAATAATAATAAATTCAAATATCCAAAATGTATAAAGAAAAAATATCAGTTTATAAAACAATTATTATTGCCTTTTAATCCCCATTTAAGTTACTGTATCAAATTAATTAACGACTGAAGGACGCTTTTCGAGTGAAAATGATTAGGCTAATATATAGGATGACTCAAATAAGATGGAAGGATAGTAAATGATAGTAAGCAAGTAAATGTATGTTTAAAATTTTCAGTTTCATTTAAATCACTGTATATAATTTTTTTTACTCTAAGATTTTTTCAATAAAAATACTGTTTTTAAATAATTGAATTTATAATTTTGAAAAATTACAAACTCGATTTATAATATACATTGATAAAATGTTTAAAAAAATAAATATACGATTTAAAGTTAAATATAAATTTGTAATATAATTTACTGATCAATTATTTCTAAAAAATATAGTTTTTAAACTCATTTAAAATTCAAATCTATTATAATTTGAATGAAAAATACATTAAATTTTTTATAAATAATTGACATACAATTTTAATATTTTTTGAACTCTGATTTGTTTTTAATTTCAGATAAATAAAAAATTATTTTATTTCAATAGTCATTTTTATTTATGTATTTGATTTAAGTAAAATGGTTTATTTTAATTGTTGTTATGGATTAACATAATTTAGTTATATATAATTAAACAAATATATATATATATATATATATATATATATATATAATGTGTGTTGCAAAATCCAAATCAAAATATGATTATAATTTATAATAAAGACATAAAGTAATATCATAAAAAAGTGAAAAAAATATTTGTATAATATCCATCTATACATATTTTCTTTATAGTATGCCATCAATTTCAATGAAAAAAGCAACATAAATTGTATATAGAAAAAAAAGAAGAGACTGCTACAAGAACATAGAACGTAACAATTTACACACTGACCAATGAAACCCGCAAGGAGTAACTTACATCGTTCAGTGTATATTCTTCAACGGGCGTATGATGAGTGAGTTGTTGTTGTTGTGGTCATCCTTTTATTAATGGCGTGTATAAAGGGGCGTAGAAGGTTCTTTCGTCATTCAAGTTCACCCTTTTATTAACGAAAATATCACAAAACACGATTCTTATAGACGATAAAAGAACTCATAAGCGTTTTAGTTATTTTTCATGAATGGACATGCGTATATATAGTCAACTTAAATTATTCTTTTAGTGTGTTATATCTTTACGTTTATTCTCTTTATGTTTATATGATTTTTTTATTTTGTAATGTACAATATTTATATACTCTACTTTTTTCGAAAATACAAAGCTTTTAATCAACTGTCAATAAGAAAATTAAATTAAAGTAGCATAACATTAATAAATCAATCTATTTAGTTATTAACTAATTCAATCAATTATTAAATATTGATAATGATATAAGTAATTTTTTGATTTTATTTGTAGATAAACATTTATATTAAAAGGAAATTATGTGATTGTAAATATACTTATCATTATACATATATTATAATTAATACCAGATATTTGAAAATGTATATATATACGAGGTCAGCCAATTAAGTAATGCGACCGATTTTTTTTCTCGGCCTGTGGTAACACTGCGAACCTGTAACTCCGCCACCGTAATAGCAGATCCCTACTCTCTCGATTGAGACCTTGACCACCCTCGTACGATCATTTCTTCGCCAGCTGTTTAGTGTTTTGTAACAACGCGCGAGTAGTGCATGTCACGAAAATGGAACAGAGAAATTTATTACTGGTTATTACTGGTGATAAAAGTTATTACTAAAAAAAAAAAAAAGTTATTACTGGTGATGAAAGTTGGTTCTTTCAATATGACCCCGAAACTAAACGACAAAGCCAACAGTGGCTGTCCCCTGGAGCACCAAGGCCAAAGAAGGCGAGAATGAGCAAGTCCAAAGTGAAAACCATGTTGATTTGCTTCTTCGACAGCAAAGGGGTGGTTCACAAAGAGTTCGTACCACCTGGACAAACCGTAAATCAAGTATTCTACCGCAATGTGCTCGAAAAATTACGAAAAAGGGTGCTCAGAGTGCGTCCAGAGATCGCGAAGACTTGGGTTCTGCATCACGACAATGCTCCCTGTCACAGTGCGTTCAGTGTCTCTCAGTTTTTGGCGTCTAAAGGCATTGCAACGTTACTCAACCGCCCTATTCACCGGAGTTGTCACCCTGCGACTTTTTCCTATTTCCCCATATGAAAAAATTCGTCAAAGGTCGACATTTTGACTCCGTTGAAGATATCCAAGAATCTGTGACGAGGGTACTCGGAGAGGTCCCACAAGAAGTGTTCCAGAATTGTTACGAAAACTGGAAAACTCGCTGGAATAAGTGTAAGATGCGGGAGGGGACTACTTTGAAGGGGATCGCAGCGATGTACCTTAATTTTTAAATATACTCGATTTTTGAATTTTGTCACATTACTTAATTGTCTGACATCGTATATATATATTCAAATATCTTTTTAATTTTTTTAATACCTAGAAATTGATATATTGTTATTTGAAATTTATAAAAAACATTTAAAACTGATATTACAATTTCTCAAAAACTAGTAGTTATTTTAATACAAATGAATTTTAACCCCAACGCCACAATGGTTTAAAGTGTTCAATAATCACTTATTGTTCACTTATTATTTATAATTATATCGGCTAATGCATTTAGATGGCGTCGACATCATCGTCAGAGCCTTTCTGTTGACAGAACAGAAAGGCTCTGATGATGATGGCGTCGCCATCGAAATGCATTAGGCGGTATAATTATAACCGATATAATTATAAATAATAAGTGAACAATAAGTGATTATTGAACACTTTAAACCATTGTGATATTGGGGTTAAAATTCATTTGTGTTAAAGTGATCAACCACAGTTCCAAAACAACAAATAACTAGTAGTAATTACTAAATTTTAATCATATTTATATGAAAATAGCTATTATCATAGAAAATGATATTATGTAAAACTATATACTCATAAATGATTATATATATATATATATATATATATATATATATATATATATACTTAATTTCGAAATTAAACTACATACATATTTAATGTTTATTAAATTATTTGTTACAAAAAAATAACAAACACTACAATTTTCTTACAACTATTCAATAATAATTATTATTTTTTTGATCAAAATATCGATAACAATGCTATTATTTTCAAAGCATATTATTGAAAAATCTTTCAAATTAATGATATATGTAAATTATATATATGTATATATATATATATATATATATATATATATATATACATATATGTAAACTGACCAATGGTGCAGTGATTAGCATAATCGTCTGTTATACAGGAGATATAATTATATGTTTAATCACCAATTGGAGATATAGAGCAGGGTGGACTATTTAGCCTTAGTAAAGGCAACCTGTCTAAAGAAGTAAATCCTGAATTCTGATCAGCTTGATGAATATGGCCAAATAATATTGAATGATAACATTCATTGAGGCTTCCACCTATCAGTGGGCTGGTTAAGCTAGTATGATATATATATATATATATATATATATATATATATATATATATATATATATATATATATATATATATATATATATATATATATATATATATATATATATATATATATATATATATATATATATATATATATATATATATATATATATATAGAGAGAGAGAGAGAGAGAGAGATAGAGTGAGATATATATATATATATATATAAATATATATATATATATATATATATATATATCCATATTATTATTTCCAAGTTTATTTATAGTCTTTATCAATCCATCTCTGGATAAAAACCTTTTTTCAAATTCTTTCATTTTGAATGAATTTATGTATTTATTCTTCACAGCATTTCAATAAAATCCCTTATATCCTTATTTAACTTGTTAATTGGTTTCTTGCTTAGTTTCGTCATAATTCTTGTTATATATATATATATATATATATATATATATATATATATATATATATATATATATATATATATATATATATATATATATATATATATATATATATATATATATATATATATATATATATATATATATATATATATATATATGTATATAAACTAAATAAATATTCATGTAACGTCCTCGTTGATTATATTTGGTTTTTTGAGGAAAATACGTGGAAATAAAGCTTTAATAAGAGTCGAAAAATAAAAGTAACAAAACAAAATTGCAGCGATTTAAAAGAAAGGAGGGAAAAAAACATCGAGTTTCTTTTACAGACACGCATATTCGCACATATACAGTGTCAAGATTACGGCGTACACGTGTGATAAACTCACCGGCAACGCAAAAAAGTTGACCGAACGAAGAACGTATAGGAAAGATTTCCGGTATCGGCTCGTTACAATAAGCTGCTGACCTGTGGCCATTTTACGTCTGTCCCATCGCCGGCTCTTGTCTCTCTACAACCGCCATATCTTTTAGTCTGCGTGTTTTTCCCCCCGCCTTGGTCATATACACGTGATACCACCATTACGGGTCATTTGCCATCGAAGCTTCACCAAGGGCATAGTGTCATGGGACCAGTGTTGACTTATGGATGTTACACGCTCTTAGGTATATATTTAAGATTGTGTGCGTTTTGAACGAAAGACAAAGGTTTCGGTTACGGTCGCATATCGAACATATACCGGTTATCTGCGAAATGTCATGTTTATTTTGCATGTTAGCTGAATTCATATGAATGATGACAAGTCATATTCAAATATTTATTTCCGGAATATTTGCATATACATTTAGGGATAGTTATACATACATAATATATATATATATATATATATATATATATATATATATATATCACAGCTTTAATCAAATACGATAAAGTAAAATGGTTATTTTTAGAGCAGTTATTACTGTATAAATAATTTATAATTATTATAAAGAATATTATCAGATCACTACTTAATCAAACTTATTACAATATTTTATTTGATTGAAGACTACCCTTGTTTGAAAATTACATTTCTTTCTCTTTGAATTTTATGAATTTATAAATTCAGTAATTATTATAATTCAATGAATATTTTTGTAAATATTATTTAGAAAGTTGATTTCTAAAAATATTTGAGAGTTCTTTTTGTAATATAAGGTCATTAAAATGTGACTTCTAGATTTGTGTTTTATTAAAAAGAAACATGTAAATAGGGTAGTGTATAGTTTCTTTTTAATAAAACAAAAATTTTAGCATCACATTTAGTTGACCGTACATATTATTATATTTATTAATTAAAATAAATATTTAATTATTAATAAATGATAACTAATAACATCGTTTTATAAAAATACTATAACAAAAACATTTCTATTTTATCAAATGAATGGTATCATTTGTTGAAACAGCTCGAATTATTATCAATTGTTGGAGACTTTAGAATGTGAATGGTTAAATTTGAGTAATTATCACAACGCAATAATGCTTACTGTCGATATTTTTAATTAATTAATTTTTAACTCTTTTATTCCTCGATAATATACCAGGGTGTTATGTAAAAAAACGTTAAATGAATATTGTTTGTTATTTTCAATTAATATTATTTTTTAATAATAAACAAACGTTTATTTTCCATTTTATTAAGTAGTTGATTGTATATTAGGATAAACCAACAAAATATGCAACACAGTGATGAAATATAATTAATGAAATGAGATATTTAATTAAATAACAATTTAAAAACTCTTGTTTTAAATAGTAATTTTTATTTGTTGTTTTGGAACTGTGGTTGATTCACTTTACACAAATGAATTTTAACCCCATTACCACAATATTGTGGTGTTGGGGTTAAAATTCATTTGCGTAAAGTTATTTTTATATTTGAAAAACCTGTAATAAGATTAGTTTTTATGTTAGATAAAAAAGTTAATACTAATTATAATATCATTACTAATATGTATTCTTAGAAGAAAAAAAATTAACAATATTCAAGCTCAAATATGTTAAATAAAAACAATCTTTTATTTTGTTCATTCATTATTTTCTAATTTAATTTTTAGAATACGATTATTTTTTCTATAAAAAGAAGAAATGGTTAAAACTTACATATGCTGGTTTAAATATGTAAAGATATGAGATAATCTCTTTTTTAAAAAAATGTACTTAAACTTTTTCAACATTTCAATTTAAAACGTGTATTTACCACAACACAAGCAATTAATTAAATATTAGGAATCATTTTGAATAACGAACAATAAAACTGCATGATAAATACACACATTTATGAATTTTTGTTCTCTAAAATAAATTCAAAAAGTCGTAACAGAATTTCAGATAGTTATTATTAAAACACTTTTAAGAACAGATTATCATTATAATCATTTTCAAAATAACTGAGAAAATATGTATATAGTTAATATATACATATTTTCTTTTACAGAAAATTTCCTAATAAAAATTTTTAGTGAAAAAGAAAATTTAGTTCTAACTTAAATAAATACTTAAAATATTTCAATAACAAAAGCAGTGATTTCAATATGAAATAATGAAGATCTTTCAAAATAAGGAAGCTTCTTTAAATTAAATAATATTTGTCGATAATTTAATTTTGTTACATATTCATATGTAAGACAAAAGATATATATTCATATGTAAGACCTTTGTTACTCTATGTAACAAAGGTCTTTACAATCAAACAAATATAAATTATATATATATATATATATATATATATATATATATATATATATATATAATCAAGAATTATTAAGTAAACATGAATAATAGATACATATTTACAAAAAGTACTATAAATAAAAATAATAAAGAACTTAATAAACGTTATATAAATTATTATTTCTTATAAGAAAATATATTAACGTTAAAATATATTCAACTAAGTAAACATGAAAATTTTAACAACTTTGACAATGTCTATTAATTATTTACATTATTTTAAAACCCAGTGAGTCATAACAAAAAGTTTTCTAACGTTTTTGTGATGAAAGTTATATTATAAATATTACTATAACTACAATATATAATTATTATTACATGAGTTTTCTCGTAATATACGAATTATTCGCAGACTATTTTTTGTTAGTCAATAAACTTTCCATTATAATTTACTTATGTCTGTCTCGAAAATTTGTTTGTTGTTAAAAGGGTTATCAGTTAACAATTATTCAGTAATTAAATAATAAATTGCAACAATATTGATGCAAATTAAATATAATATATGTATGTATAGTTTTGTGTATAAAATATCATACATGGAAATAAATTACCTACACAATTAAAATGTTTAATGATATTTTCCTAAATATCTTTTTATAATTATATTTTATAAGTACAAAAGTTATACATAAATACATATGTATAACCTTAAAGAAAAATTATTAATATATTTTTGGACTAAGTAAAGACAAAAATATTCGTTTTGTTACTTTTTTTTATTCACAAAAATCAAATATCAAAATTTTAAAAGAATTATTTCAAGAATTAATATCAATAAATGATAAAATTATCAATATTTTTATAATAGTATATATATATATATATATATATATATATATATATATATATATGTATATATAATAGGTAGATAAATAGATATATGATATAAAAAAAGTTATTTTAAATGGAAGGATAATTTGAATCGCTGGAATTGAAAAAAGTAGGAGAAATTTTTGTCCAGCAGTGAATAGCAAAGATTGTTAATAATTTTTTATTATATAATTGTATTATTATTTTAAGTAAAATTATGTTTAATCATATTAAAAAAAACATAATACAAAATCATTCGATATGAACTTTAGTTTTTGAAAGATTTATAAATAAACCATTAGTTACCAAGTTTAACTCTTTTCAAAATATGTAATCCTACGTTATTGGGTGTGAAAATATAATATGCTATGATCATTTTTTTCATTTTGTTACGTTTCTAATTTATATTTTAATTTTTTAAACTATTTTAATTATTTCTTTTAATTTTGAATTTAATTATATAATATAACTTGTATTTTATGTCTCTTAAGAATTTAAAATGTATACAAAATTTTAAGAGAAGAAATATTCAAATATATAATAAATTAATACTGCAGTGGATTATTTTGTCCAATAAATAGTTAAATCAAGTATGGTGTATGTTAACCATCTTTTCAGAAATTATATAAAATATAATTGTTTGCATTGCAATGTATTTTTTGATATTTATAAAGAATGTAAGAACTTAAAGATTAAAAATTCAGGCACAGATATATAAATTAAAAAATGCAAATACATATTTATAAATTTGTTTATTGAATTATGATGCGCTATGTACATACACATATCCAACTACATATATATATATATATATATATATGCGTATGTGTGTGTGTGTGTGTGTGTGTGCGTTTGTGATTATATATATATATATATATATATATATATATATATATATGTTAACGTGAAATGAAATTTTCATAACATATATTAAAATTTAAAACGAGATTGGATAAAGAATGCTGTAGGTGGGGAAAGTAGATCATTTTTGATATTAATAATGTTATGCGATTAAAGTGTTTGGGTTTTTATATATACATACATGCATATATATATATATATATATATATATATATATATATATATATATATATATATACATTTATTTAATACCAAATAAGTTTTACTACGATCGAATTATTTTTTTAATATTTTCAAAATAAAGATATATTCATCAATATATATTTAAAGTTAAAATAAAAAAATATTAAATAATGTATATTTGTATACAAAAGAGTTAAAACTATTAAAAGTAAGATTAATAATATTAAATTTAGAGTAATTCCATCAAATTTATTTCAATTTGTAAATTATAATTATCGCTGCAATTGAAATAATTACTAAAAAAATAAATTAAGTTAATCTAAAAAATACAATTTAATTAATTGTATTTGTTCATATTTTTTTTTATAATAATATTGTTAATCTTTCAATGATATTTCGCTTCTCCCTATTTCCTTTCATATAGTCTGACAAATTGATAATTTTTCAATTCCATTTAGTTTGTATTATTATGCCTGTCATGTATTTACAAGATGAAGCATGATTTCCTAAGATGAATTTTATTTTTCCATATTTTATATAAATTGTTGCATTTTTGAAGTGAAACTTCTTTAGCGGCGTTAGGGTAAAAAATTTACTTAACGCGGAAACAATTATGAACGGAAACCTCAATGCATCATTCTATCAGCGCTTTATTTTAATTTGCATAGGAAAGCATTTACATAGACGATAGAAAGAGACGTAATAAAGCCGCATGCGCGTTGGTTTAATATCATAGACAGCGACTAAGTAAGATCACTTGACAACCAATCTGTGAATTGTGTTTAAATAAGAGTGTTATTTAATGTAATAACATTGATATTTTTGGTAAGTATATTAATTTATATAATCTCATATTATAATAATAAGCTTAATAAGATTACACTACATCCACATGGTATTTAAAAATTTATCAAATCAACGTGAAATTGAGGTTATGCACATGTATACCAACACATAGATATAGTATTTTATAACATTATATATATACATTTAATCTATTTATCAAATAAAAGAAATACTGTTGAAAACATATGGGATTAAAGAATTATCGAAACCTATAACAGTTTTGAGGTTGTTTTATTTGTAACAAATTCTCACAATAATTATGAATTCTTTGTTCTCAGGTGTCATTTTGAAGATTTATTGAATTTTATGTGGTGTTATAAAATTATCAATTATCTATAAATAGTATCTAAATAGATGCTATTTATTGCATTTATATATTATTTGTGAGTATTTCCTTTAATTGTTTAATTTTTAAAACATTGATCTAATTGTATATTATATATTATACAATAGTAATTAAAAAAATGTTTTTTACAGGCTTTAAGATGGTAATGTCTATTGCGCAAAAATTGTTCTTATCAAAAAACAATTGTATCGTTTATACCTACTCAGTCACTATCGGAGGAAGCAATGGAAATTGAAGAAATTCTAAACGAAAACGAATAAATTTTCATAATTCATAATTTTATAAAAGTTTTAATTTGAAAGTAATTATTAATCTTATTATTTACTTATTATTTACTTAACACATTGTATGTGTACAACGTCTCGATGACATACTGTTACTACAGTGTGAAAGATCATCATCGAGACGCGTTGTCCGCATACGATGTGTTAATATGAAATAATTGTAAAAATTTAATTTATTTAAAACATTGATCATTTTCTACTTAAATTTTTATCCCGTGTATTTACCGTTTCTCTTCCTACTACATTTTCATTTTGTTACTTGCTTTATTCTGAAGAATTTGTTCATCTACGAGTTTTAGGCATACGCTTGTCCGTGTACCTTTTGATTACTTTATTGAAAAGAAGTTTCACTTCTGGCATGTGTATATGAGTACACATATCCTTTTTTTTAGTTTTAATAATAATTTTATTGATAATTTTGTTGATAATTTGAATTAAAAGCAATAATTTTTTATATTGGATTTAATTTTATAAGCTTATTCCTATTTTCTTGCCATATATAGGTTCATTCAAATTGATGCCTAGATTTGTGTTTTATTAAAAATAAACAAAAGAAACTATACACATGTTTCCCTATACATTGCCCTATATACGTTTCTTTTTAATAAAACACAAATCTAGGCATCACATTTGGATGACCATTTATATATATATATATATATAAAAGTGTGTGTGTGTGTATGTATATATGTACACCATCGATATAAATGTTTCTCAAATATATTTTTTATAAGTAAAAAATATATATCTGTCTCTATAAAATTATAGTAATTATAAAAAAAAATACTAAACGATAAACAGAAATTTTCAATTACCAATTAAACTTGGAAAAAAAATTTTAATACAATATATTTTTATCAATTAAATAAAAATAAATGTGTGATTAAAGGAATATAGGATTATAAATGGAACAACATTTTAATGAACATGTAATTTCATCGGGATTCTTATCCCCTATATATATATATATATATATATATATATATATATATATATATATATATATATATATATATTATTGATGTTGATATCGGTACTGATATGTTTTCAATAACACATTTTAATCGAAATGTATTTTGATAAGGTTTTAAGCGCAGTTGTTACACTGAAACGTGGCAGCACTAATTTCAAATTGACTAAACTGTTGTGAAAACGAAAATTTCTGATATAGAAGGGATTACTATGTCAAACACAGACACGATGAGCTACACTGAATATAAACTGTCCAGCATTACGGACAGAATTATCGAAAATGTTTATACGTATTAATATACTTTTCTGCTTTATTATATTTCCTCGTCTTTTATTGCTCAAACTTTTATATTCAAATGAAACAATTTATGTAGTTGTCGAAATACACGTTTGCACGTTTCTGACATTAACTTTTATGTATATATATATATATATATATATATATATATATATATATATATATATACAAGAAATTTAATTTGAATATGTGTTTTGAAAACATTATTTTCAATATTCTATTATACATGCAAAATACTATGTATCAAATCGTATCAAAAATATTAAAACATTTAATAGACTAATAATTTTAAATATATAATTGTAATAATATTATTTTATTTTTTATTTTAACTGTATTTATATATATATATATATATATATATATATATATATATAGGTAATATTTAATATTACAGATTAAAAATTTTAACATAACCTCAAATACCAAGAATGATTAAACAAAAACATTTTTTATATTTTCCATTTATTTATTTATAGATGTTGTATAACTGATATTCGAAGGAAAATTATAAAAAAATTAATTTTCTTTTCTCTTAATTTGCAGTTAATATGTATAAGTAATAAGCAACCTTTATTTATTTCTAAAACAATAAATCAGTTCAAATGTATTTATAATTAGAGTAGGTGAAGAAAATTAGAAGATGAAAATAAAAAGAAGAATGTTCAAAATAATTAATAGAATAACATTTCCAGATACCTAGAAAAGTAAGAATATCTAATAAACTGTTATATAAAAGAAGAAGTAGAATTTCAAAATTGATGAAGGCTTTTTCGTATTTACTACAACAGATTTAAAGTGTAAATTTTATTTCTGTTATATTATTTTGTATAATTTTTATTTATATATTACTTAAATTTGCAATACAGGAGCATTTTATATGACAGTTAATTTTAATACTAATAAATCGAAAATTTCAATTCAATTTAAAAATTGCTTCTATAAGAGTCTACTAAACTGTAGATGACTATTGAAGAAATGTGTTATTATTCATATTTAACTTATTTATTAATAACTAGTGTAAGAAAATAAAAAAGTGGAAGAAAACAAATTATAGCACAAACGTGTTTCAATCAAAGGGATCTCACTTCTTTGGACTATTAGAAAACGATTGAAATTTAATCGATGTGAAAATGAAATACTGAAGTGAAAAAAGCGTTTAAACGACTGTCGACATGTTTAAATATATATCAAAGTTGTGCATCCCTATTTCAGTAACAAGAAAAATCTCAGCTTCCCAGAGTGTTAAATCTTCGTCTACATTCGTAATTTACGTCAAATGTACGTGTGGATGAGAGAAGCAGGACTAGCAAGAAGTGAAAATATGGGTATGGCGGCGCATTGCGCTCAAAGAAATCTGCAGACGTCGCACGCGCGTTCACTGACCGGCCTTCATGTTGAGAAATTGTTTTTTTTCTTCTTCTTCCCGTTGCCGTCTTCAGCCGAGAAACGGTTCTTTAGAACAGCTGTGTATTTGTAGAATTTGTGTCAGACTGTAACCTAGTTCCCTTTGTGGATCGTAATGAGTTGATTTTAACAAAATGTACATCTTAGTTGATGGTTTTTTATTTAATTACAGAAGACTAATATAAATCAAAGCAAAAGGGTATTAAATGATACAACTTAATTATAACATATATATATATATATATATATATATATATATATATATATATATATATATATACGTCCTTTTAATTAAGTACCATTTAGAATTACACTCAGTAAGATTTAAACTTTGTATTTTATTTTTTTAATTCATATAGCAAATATAAAAGTGAATACTTAAATGAAATAATTTCAACAAAATATAATAATTAAAATTAAACATTATCAGTAATGATATATATATATATATATATATATATATATATATATATATATATATATATATATACATTTAATTGATAAACGATTTTTAAATTTCTGTTAGAATTTAAAAAAAATTCCTCACTTCGTTAGATTCATTTCTGTTTCCCAATATTTTAAATTCAATTACACATACATGAAAGCTTCATGCAAATCATATATATATATATATATATAATATATATATAAATATATATATATATATATATATATATATATATATATATATATATATATATATATAAGGTAAGTCTGATTAATTTAGATGAACTGAAAAACAATTTATTCACAAATACTAATACACAAATATTGTGCTCAACTATGAAATGTTTTTATATTAAAATACTTCACAGACATGAATTATTATTGTATAAAAAATATTTGAAGTTTTCTTTTTTATATATAAATATATTATCACATTATTAACAAGCGGTTTATCTTCTACTGGTTTCACTATAAAGTGTCTACACGGCAGTAAATGAAATTTATCTGTTTTCAATAAATACGTGCAATTTATAGATAATAAAAGTAATATCAATGTAATGTTATAAAAGTGAAACATTTTTTATAAAATATTTTTTTTATATTAACATCGAATGTTTTGAAATTAGTTTTAAATTGAGTATAATTGAATATTTATTCACGATATCAGCTTATACAATAGAGATCTAATATATAGGCTCATTCAAATGTGACGCCTAGGTTTTTATTTTATTAAAAAGAAACATGTGTATAGTTTCTTTTAAATAAAACATAAATCTAGGCTTTACATTTGGATGATTCTATATAATATTAAAAAAGGATATATTTAATTACTATATGCGTTAAAATGAAAATATTTTAATTTAGATAACTGAAAAATAAACAATATTAATTTTCATTCTTTGTTAAAAATATTTTTATTAAATAAAAAAATTCTCTCAAACCAACTTATAAAATTTTGGAAATATATTTTTTGTGAATGATGAGTATTTTTTTTTAAGTGCGAATCCTCTATTCTATTTTATAGTCAAGAACGTATTGCAGTAACAAATTTTATTCAATTACTCTACATAAAATTTGTATGAAGTAAATCTTTTGCTATTTTTGTTCTGTAATAAATATTTCTGTAGTTTTTATATATTACCAAATATCGTATAAAAAAACTTTTTTCGTATTTTTTTTGATAAGCAATTAAATATAGTTTTCTATTAAAACGAGATATTGTTTATAGGTATATAACTTCATCTCAATTGACCTTATTATGTTATAAATTAAAATAAAAAATATTCACAAACATTTTTATAATTAATACATTTTAATAATATATTAATTCCATATTTTTATGATTGATATAATAAAATTTAAGTTACTATCGTTTTTAATAAAAACTTCAAGCTAAGATTAAAAAGAGAAAATAATTGTAGGTAAAAATTGTGTTTTATTAAAATTTTTAGTCCCAGAATTACAGTCAAAAGCAAGTTTGAAATTTATTATTGTACTAGAAGATATAAGTATCTTTTTTATATAATTATTCATAGAAATAAATTTTATTATCTAACATTTCTATTTAAAAGAATGGTGCTCCACTTTTGCCTTGGGGTTGATATGAAAATTTCATTTCTGAACTTTCTCAAAGTTTTCCGAAAATTATCGAAGTATAAATTTTATGAAATATTAAAATTACCAAAAAATGGAAAAAAGATAACAATTTTTTTCAAGAAAATTTTTTAGAATTCTAACATATATATATATATATATAACTTCATCTGCACAGAAACATTAACATAACTTCCAAAACATTTTATTTTTCATAACTTATTTACATTTAAATAGAAATAAATTCGGGGGTATACGAGCAAAGCAAATAGGGGGCGGAGTTCCCTGGTATATAAAATTATTAAAGTACTATAGCTCTTGTATAGCCTGAACATCTGATAATGCTAACTTTAAGAAAGTTCTTCTTGTCTGAATAGTTAAATTGTTTACAAAATGAGAATATTGGTGTCATTCTCAACCCTTAACTTAGGGGAAATCTTGAACAAGTATTGAAAATAATTTCTCACATGGCATTTAGTAATGTATTCTATCTGATATATATTTATTTAAAATGCATTCCAAAGAAAAAGTAATCAAAATATGTATTAGTGTACAAAATGGTAAATAAGTAATTATTAAACATCTTTTTAAAAATCGTAATATTTCAGGGAAAATGGTTCGTGTTATACATTTTATATTCAATTTTTGTTCGTTTATATAATTACTTAATATCACTTTTTTATTGATTAATATTATTGGAAATTAAAAGAATATCACTTTTTAATTAAATTGCGAAAATATGATTATAAACTTGTTTTTATAATTCTGAACGTATTAATTGCTCGAGAGGATCGATTGTAATGAAAATTGACATATCTTAACTAACTTTGATTTTAACTTAATATATGTTTACCAATATATTATATCTAACATACTAAATTCACAATTGTGATTTCTTGGAGTATATATATATATATACATATATATATATATATATATATATATATATATATATATATATATATATTTATGAATTGAATGTAGTTCGCAGTACAGATATATTTAAACGCAATCATACATGAAACACATACATACTTAGAGATGTATATATGTATGTGAATATATATATATATATATATATATATATATATATATATATACCCATATTCTCGCAAATACATCCTAGTTGAAACGGTAAGGGACGGCTCCTCGACGGTCGGTCATCAATTCCAATAAGCCGCGTGTCCTATCGCTACGCCATCTCCCGGCAACAGTCAGCACCATTAAACGGGGGGACTCTAGTAGGGAGGTTAGAGGTTCGTTCCTCTCTCGCGAACGTTCGCCGGAGCGATGTATGTGAACTTATATTAATGGCCACATATAGAATTACCGCACATATTTTCAACTCAGTGAACCACCAAAACCCGCCGCCGTACGCGATATGGGGGCTGTTGTAGCCGCCAGATGTCAGACGAATTGCGACGTAAGCATTTCAAGACTATGTATATATATATATATATATATATATATATATATATATATATATATATATATATATATATATAAGAGAAGATGAGTAGGTGATACTGCGATAAAAATTTATATTGTTAGTTTTATTCGAGTATTCGACTGTAAATATGTATTTTATGGTTCCGTTAAACAACCAGAGTGAATTTATTTGAAATAAATTGAAATCTTATACATTCCTCATTTTTTTAAAATCATTGGTGTTGCTTGCTTTAATTTACTTTCACTTTTAGTAAAATCAAAAATAATTTTATAATATATACTAATCTTTTAAAAAATTGAAGAAATATTTCTCAGTAAAAGAGTTTTTTAAAAAATAAATTCCGAATAATTATTTTTCTTAAAAAACTAATTTAATCTTGTATGTAATGTATATCTAAGAGATCTATTAAGATTTTTTAAAAATTAATATTTGATAAAAACGTATTAAAAAATACAATTAAAGATCTATACATGATTTAAGTTTCTGCAAATATTTTATAATTGTTAGTTATATAATATAATATAATATATGATTTTTTTAAAATGTATATATATGTTGAAATAATCTATAACCAAAGATTATATTAATAATTAAGGTAACATGAATAAAATTTGGAAGAAATAAGAATATAATGTAGAGTAAATTACTCCTGAGCCTTAAACAAAAAATATATAACTAATGTGTAACTATCTGCTTGTACTTATGGGTCAGAAACTTAGGCACTGAATGAAAAAATGAAACAAAAACTTTTGACAACCCTACGAAGTATGGAAAGGATAATATTAAAAATGTCTAAACACAATCTGAAAATTTATGAATGGATACAAGAATAAATAAGGATAACTGATATAATAGAACAAATAAAATTGATGAAGGTTAACAAGAAAAAATCCACGAAGAGAACCTATTAAAGATGGAGGGATAATACTGCAAAGTATTGTGGAGGCGAAAGGTGGATGACACTAGTTATAGACTGAAAATAATCGGAGAATCTTAGGAAAAAATATAAGGAAATTTAACAACATTTAATGAGGTTTTTGCCCAGTAGTTAGCTGAATATACTTTTATGATAATGGTGATTACATATACATACATACATACATACATACATACATACATACATATATATATATATATATATATATATATATTATAACATACAGAAAAAAATAAATATTTATCAAGCTTACATAAAAATAGCATATATTAAAATACAACAAAACAATGATCTGTAGATATTTTAAATATATATATATATATATATATATATATATATATATATATATATATATATATATATATATATAATATTATTCAAAATTTTTAATCTGTGACGAGTTATAATAATACTATAAATTTAATTTAATATTTTATTATGTTTAGAAAATTTTGTTGTCTAATTTAAATTAATTTAGAATTTATATTTTATTATAATAAAATATGTAAAGAATGTTTTGAAAAATATAAACAGTCTCAACTTTTTTATCTCTTAAAAAAACTTGTTGATCAGTATAAAATATCTTTAAGGTCTAACAAAGAACATAAGAGTAATTTTCTCCATAAGTATATCAGATAACGAGAAAAGAAATTATAATATGAAATATGAAATTTTAGTTGCAAAAAGGATATAACAAACTTTTACAGAATCCATTAGACTATGCGGTTGTGAATGTAGATCGTACGATATAAAAAAATAAAAATGCGTCGAATGCTAATTACAAGCACGGATTTATTCAGTCTCGTCTATTCAAACAAAAACGACTAGTCTTCAGACAGTAACATTATCTGATAATATTTATGAATCATGTAAGTTCCATAACAACGACATTACGTTCATCTCGCATGCCAGCGCGTAGGTGCGCAATTCTACCCCTCACTGTTGGCGAGCAAAACGATTTGCTTGGATAAAGATTACCAGCCGTGTGTTTATTCTGTAATGGTTTCAGAAGCAGCGAAACGCCGCTGCAGAAATGTGTAATTGTTGAAAGTACTTTATTGGAATTGTGTTTTGAATTACACGTTGTACGCGGCGCGCGTGGAAAAAGTTTTTAATTGCAACTGGAAAGATATTTACACACCGCACAAACACACACACACATACGTATAGAGAACATTACATTCATATATTTATATCTACAAACAAAGCATATACTACACACGTATTATTATACTTTTTGTAAATGGTATACGTGTTTGTTTTCGTCTTTATTTTCGCGTTTGCTATTCGTACACATAGAATTGGTATTTAGTTAACAAGGCGTGGTTGATAAATGTTCAAATGACAATGATCGAACGCACTTGTACATCTTTAATGAATGGCACGAGTAACATGAATGAAAATTGCATCGTTTATTTTTATCGAAGTCGAAATAGTTCGTTAATGACCATACACCAGTGTTTCTCAACAGATAATTACAGTTATTACAATCGAAATGCAATTACGATTAATCGAAACTCATATTCATTTCGCTTTTGTACTTTTATTTTTTAACTTTCGTACAAAAATGTAAGCAATTTCAAGTATTTAATATAATTTAAATTACACAAACATATAACATATATTTTATGTATTTTTTGCATATACATATAAACATATATATATATATATATATATATATATATATATATATAATAAATTGATAGATAACAAAATCCAAATAAAAACTAATATGATATAAAAACAAGAAAATATCACATTTAAATAACATATCTGATAGACAAGTTTAAATTAATATTTTTTACTATTTATCCAATTTAAAAGAGTTATATAAAACAGTTTACAAGAATTGAAGGAAACTATGTTTCCCTTTTTTCAATTTTTACTGAGAACTTGACTAAATTAATGTCAAGAAAATTAACAGATATTTGAACTCTATTGAATATGAAACATCATTTTAAGTATTTTTCATGTAAACAATTATTAAAAATTAACAAATTCAACACATAAAGATTCGTTCAATACCTCTACATAAAGTACGAATACAATATTATATAATACAAAACTTATAAAATCTCCTTTCTAGTATAATATGGAGTACTATCGATTGATATAAATATATATAGTTTTGTTAATGACATCAAAATGGCGGATCAAGGTTGATGATCCGGTGGGGATAGGGTATAAGGTTGGAGCCAAAATTCAAATGTACCGAATTAAAATCCAAGAACACCCAACTGACTTCAACAAATACCATCAAACAAAAGGATCTGCATAGTATTTACTAATAAAAATCTATCAAGATGATCTCATCTACATATACATTATGTATTGATAAATATATCAGTGAAATACTTTTTACTGATGTTAACTTAAAATTTTGCTAATAACAGATGTTTATTTTAGTTTATTAATTTAAACTGAATTTGAATTATATTTTGGAGCTTCTATCATCTCTTTCATAATATTATCAGTAATTCTAAAGTATAATAAATATTAATGTAAGAAACTTAAGTAATAAATACATGTGTAAACATGTAAATGATTTTATTTTTTAAAATTATATATACTTAAATAGATATAAGACTAAATGTACATCAAATAGTAAAAATTTTATTGTAGTCTATATTGCGGCAGGAACAAATTATGTCCTATTTTTCAACATATTAATTAAAAATACAAACTTTTTATTATTTATTATAAACTAAGATTGAATTCGGAATGAAATTCTATAGAAATATTTTAAGATATAATTTTAAAGGTAATCTATTGAAAACAAAAATGACAAATTAAAATCATAATTGTTTTTTAATCAAAAAACACGAACTAATTTTTAAAGTTAATATTTTATTAAACATATTAGGACACAAATAACTAGTAGAAATAATATTTACATATGTTTATATAAAATTTATTCAACTTAGGTTAAAACTTTACAGTTAAAATTTGAAAAAATACGATTAAGTAAAATTTTTATTGAAAAATGTATACAAACTGAAACTTATATTTGATTTTTAAAAGTAATAAATATGTCAAACTGATTTAATCATTTTAAAATCTATTCATAAAAAATAAATGAAATAATGAATACTATTTTGCATTTAAAAATTAAATGAAATATAATAAGAAGATGATAAAAACGTACTGAACAATCATTTTTTATAAAGTCCATAATTAATATTATATTTGAACAAAATCATTTAAAAGATTTGAGCGACTACTCCATTTTCTAAATTTTCTCATTTTTGAGGACGTAAGGGATAAATTAAATGTAATTAAATTATCATAATCGTTTCAAACAAATTTTAATAAATATGATGGTTGAACATTTTTAATACGTTTAATAAAAATTAAATTATATATAGTAATCTGAATTATAAAATTAAACGAAAGAAATAATATATTTTGTAAAATATTTTTATTTTTTCTCACAGAATTAGTTTCTTATATAGTGGTATATTATTTGATTTATTCTAACATTAATTCCACATTTTTTGTATTTATTAAGATACCAAAACCTAAGTTATATTTATACTTATTATTAAATATTTTAATGCACACTGGTTAATTAAATAGAGTCATCCAAATGTGAAGCCTAGAATTATGTTTCATTAAACAGGAACAAAAGAAACTATACACATTTTTCCCTATACACATATTTCTTTTTAATAAAACACAAATGTAGGTGTCATATTTGGATGACCCTATACGATCAATTTCGTGCTACAAATCTATACCATACGTTGTCAGTCAGTTTCAAATCATAATTGATCCCCTTTTATGTTTTATTGTTAGTTTGACATTTCATGGTTTCGAGTAACAACCATCCGACAAAACTCTATTGATTTTAGTTTCATTAAACTAAATTACATTTTGGTATTGGTTTTATTTTGTACATTTATTCAATTTTTTCAATTAGTAATTTTGGTGCATTGAATAAATATCCAATGCATAACGTATTTCATCTTTTGAATATTTTTAATATATATATATATATATATATATATATATATATATATATATATATATATATATACAAACATACATATACGAGTATATAGTAAATTTTCATTCTGGTTGTTTTATAAAATTTGGTTTTGTATCAAATTTAATTAATTTCATTAAATGATCGATACCAATAATTTTCCATTGAACAAAGTATCGATTTTTTAATAATTATCGAAGTGTTGATGAAAGCTTTCCAAACAAATATATTTTTAATTACTATTTGTATTATATTATTAAATATGTTAATAATATGTCAGTAATTTCACGAATAGCATATTCATGTTTAAACTAGTACAAGATAAAGTATATCAAGTTCTAATTAATTTCTCGTTTTATTTCATTATGATAAAATTAAACTACAATTATGGACAAAATTAATACTTTATTAAAACAACATTACATGAACTTTGAAATGCGGTGACCATAGTTTAAATAATACACTTGGCCTTTGTTTAAAAATTTAAAACACATAAGATTGATACTTGGCTATTATTGTAAAATTGAAAATATATAAGATTGATAGATAACATTTTGTACAATTCACACTTTCATTTAAAAAAATATTAAAGTGGAATAAATCATTATAAAATATACTTTAGTATTAAGATAATGAAAAAACAGAACAAAAATTATATTTTATGCATAAATATTATATAATTTTCAATGAAAAATAGAATAAAAATATTTTCATTTGAAGGGTAGCTCTAAGGTGAAATGTGTATTATTTTTTTTAAAATCTTTAATTTAAAAAAGGAATCTTCTATAGTGATTCATATATATATATATATATATATATATATATGTTTATCTTTTTAAAAGGTTTTTTATATATTCCATATTCATTCAGTAATTTTTATTTGAATATAAAACCATCAAAAGAATAATAGTTGAAGGTAAAATATATATGTTTTATGTATAAGAATTTAAGGATGCAAATTTTTCCACTTTTAAATCAAAAAAGATATTCATTGTTTTTATATTAACAAAGAACATTTATATTTGCTTTTTATTATAATATTAAAAGGTTCAAAGTCTTGGAAACAATACAATAGTTAAAATAATTTGTCGAATGCAATCATTAAAATTATAAAAATATCAAATTATGTTCTTCAATGTATATGCAAAATATTACACATAGTTTATTATATTTCAACTATGAAAATTTGTATACAATTTTTGAACATATATTTCAATTACCAATACGTACTGTATTTTAGATAAAAAATAAAAGCAAATTGCATAGAAAACAAATAAGTAGAATTAGATTATTAAACATTCACAGCATATTTCAATTAAAAATACTACGAAAAATTTTTTAAAAATTAATTTTTTACAGATTATTATCAACTAAATAGTGGTCTCATAATACTAAGAAATCAAAATAATAACTCTTGATCTGTAATGGTGTTGATATCATAAATAATTAACATATTTTATTATTATTGAGACAGTGTTATTGAAACTTTGTCATGTTAATGATTCTCTATTAATTATAAAAAATATGAATAAATTTCTTTAACGTTATTATATTTTTCTTTTTATTCTATAACAGTATATCTTATTATGAAACTACTAAAATTATTGATATTATTCTTTTATAAGCAGTGATTTATCAAAGCTTTTCAATGTTACAATTTGGTAAATTTGAAACAAATTTCAATTTATAAATAATCGCAAAAATACATTCATTAAAATACTCATTTTCATTTTTTAATTTACTACAACACAAGTGTATCACAAATCTATATAAAAAAGTAAAATACATGGATATATGTGTAAATGGTAGATAAATTAATAGTATATAATGATAAATTTATACATTAAATGAAACACTAGTTAACGATATAAATATATTCCTATTCTATTTTATATCAGAGAACATAAAAAATAAATATTTGTAGATATTTTACAAATAAATTAATATTTGTTCGAAATATTTATAAGTCTTGATTTGGACTTTTTCATTATTATTAATTATACAGTAAGCATACTTAATCACCGCTCGAGTCCTTCATTTGTCAAACGTTCGATTTATGAAAATTAACAATTCATACAAATTAATCTCTTCTTTATTTTTTCAAAAACAAAGGTTTAATTCGGCGAAATTTGTAACGAAATAACAATATAACCAATTAATATGTACAGATTATCAGTTCGTTTTATCATATTTGATTTATACGTTTTTAACGAGAATATAATTAATGATTTTAACGAATTAAAATACTTCATTTGCATCCACTGGATATTTCAAGAAGCTAAATAAGATAGATGAAAGGAAATAAAATAAAGTATAAGAAATGCTGATCTTCTGATCAGACTTCCTTAAACAAATATTGTATTTTTTATTTACTAAATATAGTAATAGTCAAATGTTTCAATAATATTTTATTTAACGATTACTATACCCAAATTTAAATTCATACAAAATAAAATATATGAATTCAGTTCTAACATATTAATCGTTTCATACATTATGATCATAAAAAAATAATTACTTTATTTAGAACAAATATTACATACAATTTTAAATTTAATCAATTACAGCTTTAATAATACCTTGTCAATTTTTGTACATTAAAAAATACTATAAATATATACGATTAATTTAAGATTTCTGTATAACGTATACTTTTATTAAAAAAATATTAATTTTAAATATTAGTACTAAAATATGTTTATTTTCTACAAACATATAGTACTAATATAACAAAATAACACACTCAAGTTTGTTTCTATAAATAAATATTGTAAATTATAATAATTATTTGATATTATTGTCACATTAATTATTTCCTGTTAGTCATAAAATATTTTTGTACCAACTGTTATTTTCAATCCAAACTTCTAATTTTATATTTTTTATTTTTCTATTATAATGATATATTCTAAAACAAAACTATCAAAATTATTGATAATTTGTTAGACTATTAATCATATA
>CP092093.1:29672500-29722500 GCA_029203775.1 Neoneuromus ignobilis
TGGTTATTTGAATAGATCCTACTTTCAAGAATAAAATAACATGTCGATCATAAAAAAATATTGAAGTGCACCGCTCCTGCAGACGATGTCCCGAACGACCTCCAAAAAAAGGCGCTTGGCGGTGATCTCCATATCGGCGGTTTGGATTATTTGAAATCAAAAAATATGGTCAATTCTTTTAAAGAATAGATTAATGCAGGTATTGAACGAAGGAATAATAAAAATTTTCATTTTTGACAAAATGGCGTCTACTTGAAAAAATTTTTCGATTTTTACTAAAATTTTCGCTCCAAATTGTTTAAAAAAAATAGTAATAATTTTTGTAAACCTTATTCCTTCGTTCAATACCTGAGGAATATATTTGAGAAGATTGTGTGAAAATTTGAGACCGATCGGTTTAGTCATTTCTGAGATATCGAGATCACCGACTATGAAAACACCGTTTTGAGATAAACGCCTTTGAAGTTTCGGAAGTAGTTTACACATAGTTAAAAAATTTTTTACAAATTCAGGTGTATGTCCGAAAATATTTATCGGATTTGCTTCAAATTTTCAGAGAATATACTCAAATATATGTGCATTCCGAAAATGCAAAAAAAATCGAATTTTTGAAATTTCTAACTGCGTATAACCCCTTAAAGTAATATATGAATCATGAAACTATTTATGCAAAAAATACATTAAGGAAATATCATTTCGTTTTATAACTGTTATTTATTAAAAATTTGCAATGTATTTAAATATAAACTTACTCATAACTACGAACATTTTACTGACTTATTTTGATATTTGATTTTATATTAGTGCATGTATTTTACTATATAAACATTCTTATTTATGAGACATATTTGACAAATATAACGTTTTTCTACATACATTCACACACATATCATATATATATATATATATATATATATATATATATATATTTGTGACAATTGATTTATCAGAAACATAACAATATTTTAGTTAGAATAAGCTTGAACTTTCATAAAAATGATACAAATAAAAATGTATGTAAAAATAATGACATTAACATATATATCTTTCATTGTTTAAATGACATAACATTTATAAGGAAAATAATGGTGAAATTAATATTGAAAATTTTATGCACAAAAAAAATCAATGTTTTTGGTGTCACTCTAATAGCAAATTTATCATCTATTGTCACGTAAGCACGATTTTGAACATCCAAAAAATAACATTAACTATTTTCTAAAAAATAACTTGCAGTTTAGAAATTAAATTTACCCAATTTTTTTAGTCAGAAAATGTACAATGTTTTCCAAAAATTTTAGTGATAGAAAAACTTTGACGCAAACTCTTCAAAATTTGAAATATTATTCAAAAATATTAATATTGCAACATAATATTTTCCCATTATTGTTATTTTTACATGGGAATGACTCTCTAAATATTGTATAATAAAATTTTAATGAACTATTCAAACATTATTTACTGTTTGTTACTTATAAGTATTTCCATAGTACCATCATCGTCGAAGCATTATTAGTACATAAATTTTCAGATATTACAAAAATACAGAAATATAATTTTTTACTCTACTAAATAGTCACCATTAAATTGTACATAAATAATAAATAATTATTGAAGTAAACAATAAATAATTATTAAAGAATTTTAAAAAAAATTGAATTTGAAGTAATTTCTTCTATAAAAATTAATACTGCTTAAAAATATTTCTTTAAAAACACTTTTATCTTTATGATAGGTTTTTGAGTAGCTAATTAATTTATTTTGAATTTTATAACGAAATAAATTTCTTCTTTGTGGTGTAGAATATAAAAATTGTCTTTTAATTACCAATAAATGTTAAAGTTTAAAAATAAATAATTTTTTATATTTTTAATAATCATGACAGATTAATCTGTGATAAAATATGTAATAAGAAGAATATTAAATACTGAATATATATATATACATATATATATATATATATATATATATATATATATATATACATTTAAATCACCAATACAGAACATGTTATCAGTTTTTTAATTGTTTGTTAAAACTTAATAACAGTATAAATTTGTAGAAGATAAAATAAACTTAGTTCATATAAAAATAATTTCTATTTACCTCCATCTTATTATAATGCAAGAATTTCTGAGAAAATAATGATAGATATATAATACGCTTTTAAGAACAAAGATTATTAAAAATTGTAAATAGAATGATGGTAGAATTAATACTGAAAAATTTCAAAATAGACAAGTATTAATAATACACGTTTGTCAATCTAATATTAAACGTAATACCTAAGGATATTATTATAATATATTATTAATTAAATTTATTCTCGTAGAGAAAACAACATACAAATATAATAAAAATTAATACCGAGTTCAATAATTTGTTATTGTTATTTCTTTATTATTCATGTGTATTTTCATGTTGGTGCCATCATCTGCAAGTTGCAGGCACATAAAATCGCAAATATATAAATGTTATGTATCAGTACTCAGAAAATAACAGCACCATTGAAATTTCAGAAAACCAACAAAGAATAAACAATAAATAATTATTGAAAACTTGAAAATATCTTTCGTCGTCGAGATATTATTTTCCTTGTATAAATTTTATTCGTTTCAATTCTTTATGAATTTTTTAAAAAATACTACTCTTGTGAAAATAATTATACTAAATTGTTTTAATTTGAGAAATATTCCTTTGTACTACATAAAATATAAATTTTCTTTTTTGTTGCTGAAAAAATATTAAGACCATTTTTTCTTGTTAACAAAAAATAATGTAATCATCAAAATACATAGAAGAATATTATTTAATCTAATAATTATTTACTGACTATATTTGTGTAAAATATACTATAGAATTTATTAGTTTTTTGAATACATATTAATATTATATTGCTTATTCCTTTTTTTAATTTTATTCAGAACGATTATTTTGAGTTTGAAGTTTAATACTATTGTTATAATTCTAAATTATAACAATAGTATTAAACTTCAAAATTTTACTTAAAATTCTACTTATTCTTATTGTTTGTTTAGGAACTGTAGTAAATTCACTTCAACAGAAATGAATTTTTATCTCCAACACCACTATGATTATGAAGTGTTCAATAATCACTTTTTGTTTAAAAAGTGAACAGTAAGTGTTTATTGAACACTTCATAATCATTGTGATGTTGGGAGTAAAAATTCATTCGTGTTCTACTAATTCTGTTATATATATATATATATATATATATATATATATATATATATATGTGTGTGTGTGTGTGTGTGTGTGTGTGTGTGAAGCAAGAGGTGTTATATAAGGAGAAAAATCTAATTGTAAACTTTAATTACGCAAAGTCATAAAAATGTCGCCGATAAAATATATTGTTGAGTCTGAGCTATTTAGAGTTAAGTATATATTTTGATAAAATACGCACGATATTAAATAAATGAACACACGAAAGTTTCAAAGCGACAAGACAGGTCCCATCTAGAAGATAAATACGCACTAGAGCGTCTACACGGCGTTATACTTTATCTCAAAACGTTTAAATGATAAATGGACACGTACGTCAATAAAAAATAAAGCTGTCACCTCTACCATAATTAAGCCACTGTGACTCGAGTTTATAAACTTTCGTTGTTGCTTCATACATTTTTCACTCGAAGTTTTCGAAATAATTCAATTACTCACGGCTAACGTGGCGCTTTAGTCGTCAGTCGCTCGCCTTAGCTGACCACAAAACTTTTTTCCGTACAATATAGTCGAATGTGGAGCAACTTAACTTCGGATTAGTTGTCAATGTCAATGCGCCAGTGATTTTATTCCGAGACAGTTGGGAAAATTAATTCGTTCCAATTATATTTCATGTCAAAGTCTTAAAATAAATCTATGTTTATTATAAAATTCTTTCTTGTAATTAATTGTCTATATGTCTGTTTTACGACAAAACTTGTATTTTAAGATTTTTTTCATAAATTACAATGATTTTTTTACACTATTTTTTATATAATATATATTTATAAGCATAGTTCGATTAGTCATTACTTTGGCAGATACATACTTTTTAATCCTCTATATTTCTTTTTTTATACAAAATTAATCATTTGTGCTAAAACCAAAAGATTTTATACAAATTTTTATTTAAAAATCAAATTTTCCTAGAATGTACTTATTTTGTTAAAATAAATGTTATATTTATAACGATACCACAAAATATTTATTTGTAACATAATAAATAACATTAATTTTCGTTCATATAGTAGACTTCTTTCATTCCTAAGAAAATAAAATCATTAAATTATTAATTAACACACGACTTCCATGAAATTTATATACTATGACATTAATTATCGTTTCCATGTAATGAAAACAATAATTACTGAAAGCTATTCGAAGCATGTTGAAAATTGATTACAAAAATGCTTTTGTATTTTACTGACTACATTTTTAACGTTATGATTTTATGATTCCGAATTATTTTCGAAAATCAACCATGTGTTCCTTATTATATTATTATTAATAATTTTTAGACAAATTATCTCTAATAACATATTTTCTTGAATTTATTATTTATTCAAGTTATCAATATTAATTGAAAGTTAAAACTAGGAATAAATTAATTTTTTATATATTTAACCAGTAATTTTTAATAAAAACTATAATAATTTACTTTTACTACTATTGGTTATGTTATTAAAACTGGTATAATTTTTGTTTAATTTTATAATCATTTAAATGAACATATTTTTTCAAACAGATTTCTTGTTATAACTGAAAACTTAAACATTTTTTTTAATTGGTGGTGGAGTTTGAACTTGATTTTTGTTGCCCCTTTTTTGTTTGGCATATATATATATATATATATATATATATATATATATATATATATATATGTAAAAGAAATACATTCTAGTATTGCGTGTATTCCTTTCACAGACTGTACTGCGATTTTCTTGTAAACTCTTTTATATAATTCTATATATATGTAAGTAATGCGTTAAGATTATGCAACTGTGAAATTAATAGTAACCATTACAATTGTCTAACGTTTCAGTCTGTGAATATAGTTCTTAGTGAGAACAAGTTTTTGATTTAACGTTTATTAGTGATAGATAGTGATAAATATATAATTTTTGGAATAATAGCTTTTAATGTCGTTTCTTGTTTTTACAGGTAAGCGTATACATTAGGTTAAGTTGTTTGTAAATGTTTGTAAATATTTGTAAATAAATAAATAACTTGTTTTTACAGTGAAACCTCATAAAGTTATTAATTCCTAAAAAAAAGTAATATAGAAAGAAACAAACTTATTACACACACATATATATATATATATATATATATATATATATACATATATATGTTAGTGTGTGTATACATTATAGTGATTTTTTACACTACTTTTTATATAATATATATTTATAAACATAATTATGCTATATATATATATATATATATATATATATATTAAAGTTCAATACTCTATGGAAAAACTACCCAAAGTCATGATTTAGGTATGAAGTTGACTACCCCATCTCGTAAAAAAGATAGCCATTACGAAACTCAAATAAGAAAATCCTTACTAGGATAGCATTTTCAGAGAAACCTAGACCCTATAAAAACTGTAATATTTTTTTTATTGTTATATATATTTAAAAAACTAATAAATATAACAATAAATTTAATTCCATATTTTAAACCTTATATAGGGAATTATTCGTCCTAAAAACAATTTTAAATATATAAATAAATATTTCATTTGAAAAAGTACACAAAAAATCTGTTTCACATCATTTTTATATTCTAAAAATGCTCGACACTGGTTCTAATATTATTTTATTCTAGTATGATATCATTTTATAAAATTTATTTTTGATATTAAAAAAAATCATTGACAAATGTAATTTATGAATCACAACACTCATTGTAATATGAAATAAACTTTTAATATGAATAGAAAAAAAATTAATACAATACTGGATTTTAATATTTGTTTTAGTTCTGTTAGAAATTTAATTTCAACAAATTATCTCCTTACCCTAGTACCAAAAGATTTTATAAAATTATTTAATAGTAACTTTGTCATTACAAAATATAGTTGTTTTAATATTACTTTAAATTATAAATATAACGCAGTGCTCTGACAATAATGGCATAGGTATCGAAATTCTCATGGAATAATAAATTAAATGATAATGATAACTGAACTCTTATAAAATTCTGCGGTACTGAGATAAGTGATTCAATTGTATTAAAATAGATCGTAATGTTGATAAATAATATACAAAGAGTATGAATTATTTAGCACATTTTTTGACTTTAAACATGATTATAAATTACTAAACAAGTTGAATAGTTTATTAGTAAAAAAATAAATAAAACATTTCTTAAACAAACAATAACATTTAATATTAAAACGTCTTATTCTTATATAAAAACATCTTCGTTTAAATAAATGGTCAATGTTATTATTCTAATAACATTGACCATATAAAAATATCTTAATAAGTTTAGTCAAAAAAGTCTACTCTAAACATTTTCAAACTGAACAATTTGCCTCTATACTAGAAAAAGAATCCATTGTGATAAAAATAACCCAAACCCTTATGATTAAAATAATAGTTATTCAACGGATGCGGATAGCAAAATGTGTGTGTAAGCATACAAATTACACATCCAAACCGATATTTTTCTTGCAGAAAGGTTCTTTCTTTGACCGACTCGGCTCGCTACGTCGTCGACGGATTCATTTTCTTTTAAACATTTAATGTGAATGTGACAGATGGTTTACTGGAACGTCGACCCTCATTCAATTATTGTCCTAGTCAGGGTTGTGTGTATGTATTATACATGAGTGGAAGTTTTCTTTCACACATGTAAATTGAACTTATGAATATTTTTTAACGTTGTAACATATGTGCTTAATTATATATATATATATATAAAGTATATTGTAGTTTCTCTGTACAAATGTACCCAAATATAATTATACATTTTCTAAAATGAAGGCTTAAGAGCGTACTTTATTCTAAATTTAACCTATTCCTGATTATAACCTTACAATTACTTATATGATAATATTGTTTTCGGTACGGTTAATTTCAATTATTTACTCATCAATAGATGTAAATTAAACAGGTTCATAGGTTTCAATTAATTACTAATGTAGGTATCAAAATTAAGATATATAATATGCAACAGTTTAGGTTACAATAAGTTTATAATTAAGTACAAAGTTAAATATAATTATCTAGTGTAACCTATAAATGCTATTTAATATACAATTATCTAATTTGAGAAAACCTACTAAAGAGAAAACGTGTATACTTGAGTTTATATATATATATATATATATATATATATATATAGTGACTGACTGAATAACTCAAAAATAATGAAATACTTGTGAATATGCACGAGTATGTTTTTATTAAATACAGACAAATAAATAATTTTATTTATAGTTAAATAGCAGTACCATGTACATTTTATTATAAATTCAAATATAACTGTCATTTAACAAAAATCTAAATTTATTTCAAATTACATTTTTATATTATAACAAACATTTTTTTTTTAGATTTAATAACTTTTTTTAGTACGGTCTTGGTTCTACTATAATGTCAAATTGTACAATAATAAAGTTAATAGAGTTAAAAAAATAGTTACATTTGTGATCAATTTTCATTTTTAATATAAAATTTTCAATTTTTGATAAATTTATATATAATAAATTTCTTTTACATAAAATAAAATCTATTAAGAATTTTCGAGAATATTTACTAAATATATCATCATCATAAAAGCATACATCAGTCCATTGGTGGGCGAAAATTTCATCGAATGGTATTTGATACTTTTAAATGTTTTTCAAAGATTTTTCCATTGTTTGTACGTTTAGAAATTTCTAAAATTAACTTTTCCATATTTCTCTGAATTGGCACAAATTTTTGTTTCATTTTTAATTCAGTATTAAAGTTTCTGATTCAAAAATAGGAACAGTGTATATATATATATATATTGAAATATTGTTTGTAAACCCCAAAATATAAAAAAAAACACAAGAACAGATTTAAAAAAATATTGAAGCTGAATAGAAAAAAGGTGTAGGATTGTTTGTTGTAAAAAATGGGAGTGGCCTTCATTTAGAAATGGATAGAAAAAGGCTAATATTGATATGTACGAGGGTCATTTGATAAGTATGGTAAATTTATTTATTTTTTAATTTAATTAATTAATTTATTTTAATTTTTCAATTTAGTTTTTCTTATTTTTTTACCAACCTTATCAATCGACACTCGTATATAAAATCTCATTTCTATTTATAGCCATTTGTTATTTTCTTATAAAGATAACATTTTATTAAATTTAAAACTCAGTTTGTTTCAAACAATGTAAGCAAGGTTAAAATAGTCCCTCAATATACTTTGAATATTAATTAGTTCTGAACTTTAATGTTATAAATTGTTATGTATATTTTATCTACAATTAGTTAATGAAAGTTTTATTAGACTTACTTATGTATTAATAAAACAGTAATTTCATAATAATTTCCCATAAGTAAATTTCATTGTTTTGTTTATTTTAAATAAAATGTATATGTTATAAAATTTCTAGTAAAGAATTATAAAGTTTATAATATACAATTAAATCACATAATTAATAAATATTTCTATAATTATACTCATATATTTCAAGTACTCTGGAATATTAATTTGTTCAATACTTGAAATATACTCATATATTTCAAGTATTCAACAAATTTAATTAATTTGTTGAATTTAATAATATATGATCGAATATTTTTATAATTTACTAAATTAATACAAAATTATTTAAAAATATATCAATCGATTTACTATTTATTTAATTATAGATCCTAAAATGAAATATTCAAAAGTTTATAACAAAAAACTAGATGAATAAGCTTGCCAGAGTTATTGTTTAATTAATAAAATTGTTAGTCACTCGTTTTAAAATTATAAAAATATTTATAAACCTAAAAATATTTCTTTTATGAATATATTTTATATTTTCGATATTATTGCCAAATTAATATTTCAAAATACACTGACATTTCCAAAAAGTAATGAATAATTATTTTGTTCTATTTATATCTAATTCTAATATAATTAATTTCAAATAAACGCTTATAATAATAAATTAAGATAGTGAAAGAATTTTGACTTTGAAAATATAAAACGATGAAATAAAATGAAAAGACATAAAATATAAATATATAATTGAAACGTAACAGTTTATAAAAAAAGTATTATAAAAGTTTAAAAGCAATAAACTTTGTTAAATTTATTCAATATAATAAAAAATGATATCTTGAATAAATTAACATAAAACTAAAAATGATACCGAGTAAATTCAGAAGAATAATTGTACGTTTAAGTTAAATGTTCTTTTTGTTCGAGAACAAAACTGTTGGTGAAAGTTTAAATGTATCTTACGGTCTTCACTTACGGATGAGAAAATTAGGTCACTGAAATTGAAGAAAAAAATTAAATAGAAACATACAAAGACTTATAAAGGAATAATATAGTAGTATCCAACCGTATCGCCAATTTCTATTATACATACAAAAAGGGTTACATACGCTGTCAACGATGCACAACAAATACCAATTGTATATTTACACATCCCTGGATGTTGAAAACTCGAGCGTTGGTGCTTGCTTTGCTGTAGCAGTGTCAAAGCCAGTGTGTCAAATTATGTGCCAGGAATTCGAAACGACTTGAGACGGGTCTAGCGAACAGGAAGCTCCCGCATGGTTCTACAGTTCTCTGTTGTGCAATCGTAAAGCGTCGATGCAATTTCTAAAGTATTTGTTAAATTTTTTTCGATGAATTATTTTTACAAAGTAAATTGTTTGATTGAGTTATTTCGTTATAATTATATAATTTGCGTTTAGTACTCGATTTTTTTTTATTTCTTTCAAATGTTTGAATTGGCTTTAAATTGCTACAAACGTCTCTTGCAAAATAAATGATTGAATCATATTATTACTCTAATTTTCTTTTGCTTTTTAAAAAATATCTTGCATATAAAACATTGAATAACAAACAACTGTTTTAAAATATAACATTCGAAATAACTATAAGTTTTTCTTTTAAAAATTATTTGAGATTATAGACATAATTAACTATTATAACCCAAAAAAGTACGTTAATTACGAAAATAGGTTATAATAAATATATTAACTGAAAATAAGCAACTAAATATAAGGCCATCCAAATGTGACGCCTAGATTTGTGTTTTATTAAAAAAAACATGTGAATAGGATAGTGTATAGGGAAACATGTGTATAGTTTCTTTTCTTTATTTTTAATGAAACACAAATATAGGCGTCACATTTGGATGACCATAAATTTTAAAATAATATAGGTAATATTTTTAAATGAAGATTTCTTTTTAACTACGCAACAAATATTTTTTTGTATTAATAATTAATGAATTATTATATTAAGTGTTGTTTTTGTTAAATTATATTCTTTTATTTCCATAAACTAAGGGAAAAATTAAAATGAAAGCCATGATCAAAAATACGTCAATTTGACGAGTGTGGTAAAACTAGGTATATATTTAACATCAGTAGTTCTAGTGTTAATAAATCACAATCTTTATTTCACTAAAATAAATTATTTTTTTAATAAATAATATTTTTTGTTTTAAAATATTGAAATTTAATCTTATTTTTCATTTATACATATCTTTAGGTATGGTATATACGTGTATATATATATATATATATATATATATATATATATATATATATATGTATATATTCTTAGATTTTTAATGAACATAATTACCTACTCAAAAAGCTAAAATGATATAGAAAAAAAATCAAATAGTTGTATTAAGAAAGTCAAGAAATTGGTTTTATGACGAAACACATTAAAATAAATATAATGTACAATAAAAAAATAATAAGAACTACAAATGTTTTAAAAAAATATGGATCAAATTAAGAACAAAATAAAAATTGAATCGTTTTATTTATTTTCAAAAAAATTTAATATTATGAAATCGAATATTTTCAAATTGTGAATTACATGTCTTTTTCACTAAAATATTTTAGTGATTCGTGGTAACACATACATTATATTATGAATATTAGAAAAAATGCATAGAAACGAAAAAAAAAACGAATGGATTCGAAATCAGAAAAGAATGTTACAGATACTTTAATAAAAATAAAAATTTTAAAATAGAAATATACCAATGTTATAAAAAGAAGAGAGTTATATAATAGTAAGAATGAAAATCTACTCATGGATAAGAAAAATTAATGATTACACATCCAGAAAATAAAATATATGGAATAAACTTATGTTTGTATGAAACAATGGTATAAGATTTTTATCGGTCTGGAATGGATAAAAAACAGAAAAATATGTTGGGTGAAATGATGAATGAAGGCCACTCTTAGAATGTTTCAATTAGACTCATTTAGTGCTTTTCTCTTGCAGTCTATTTTGACAAATTTTCTTATATATCTGTTCCATTTAACCATGGGTCTCTTCCTAGGCTTTCTTAGATATCTGGGTTCTCAATTATTAACTTATCTTGTTTATTTGTCTCTCTCTCTTTATCTCTCTCTCTCTCTCTCTCTCTCTCTATATATATATATATATATATATATATATATATATATATAAATCTTAAAAGCAAAAGTGTAAATGTTCTTATAAGTAAATCTATTAGTAAAACAAGAAGCATATTTATTTTATAAACTTAACAAAAGTTTCTAAGTATTTAAACTCATAAGACGTGCATGCTTGAAAGTGTATATATCTTTATATATATATATATATATATATATATATATATATATATATATATATATATATATTATGCTATATTATAAATAAATACATTCACATATATATATATATATATATATATATATATGTTTGTATATATAAATATAATATATATATATATATATGTATATATATATATATATATATATGTATGTATGTATGTATGTATGTATGTATGTATGTATAAGGCTTAAAATTGTTTTTTTGTAAATAAATATATTTTTGATTAAAGACTAAAACATATTTCAAACAATTTAATTTCTCTAAATGTAAAATTGCATGAGTAATTTTTAGATGTCTATTCATTTTTGAGAAGGTATTTGTATGAGTATTTAAGCTTTTTGTACCACATACCACTTTTTAATCTCTTAAAATTTATTAATCCCTCTTTTTCATATTTTAAATCTGATATAAAATTTAATTATTTCTGCATTATAACAAACTTTTTAACGTTTTCATATGATATTTTCAAATTTGCTTTTCAGTCTTTCTATTTGAATGGTTTCTAATAACACGAATTTCATTTCATTTTAAATTAAATTTTTCTACATGATTTATTATTTTGAAGGATAATATATGATAGATGAAACATACACTAGAGTTAGATTTGAAAAGTTTTCTAGAATTGTGTAATTGATTAGTTGATTTAAACAATTAGAATCTACGTTATAATTATTTTACTATGATTTTAAAAAAGTTTTTTTTAATAACAATTTGTTTGTTTTTTTATTTAAGTATTACTGTATTTTTTAACAGTTCTATTTAATGATCTATTATATTTACATTTGACATTTTTTGCATTTATTTTTATATAAATGAATCATTCTCATAATAATGAAAAATTTGTGTTCATTAATCAATTTATTTACTTTATTTTCTAACATATAATCCAATGATCATACTATTAAATACATACAGAGAAAACAGGTTTAATATCAAGGTTGTTGAAATAAATTTAAGAAAATAAGGTAGCAATAAATGATTGTTGATCATTTATATAAAATTTAATGGCATTAGAGTGAAAAATATCCGATTAAATAGAAAAATTAGTAATTAAGAACAGAAATACTGGTTACTATACAACTCAATAATATATAAATTAAAATATAAAAAAATAATAATTTATATTAAGAATCAAAATAAAGTTAAAAGTACTGAAACGATTTGTATTAATTGAAAATGAAGATAATTTAGCTCTAGTAAACATTTAAAAGGTATTGAAATAAAATCTACAATCTTTGAAATTTTAAATAATTTAACAAGACTTGTGTTTTATATTATTTGTTACCGATACTTAGTTTTAAGTCTTTTATTTGTAAAATTAGTTATTTAATTAAGCTAATAATAGCTAATAGCTTCAATAATTATCAAAGTAATATAACTCTTTGTTAATTAATTATCATTTGTTGTGAGAGATACTAACTCGTTATTTAAAGAGTTTTTCTTGAAATAAATATAAATAAAAAAAATTATAAATTAGATAGCTTTTATGAAATCAATTATAATTTCGAATTTTACTATGATTGAAATATAAGATGATTTTTTAAGCATGATAGAATTTTAAATTGAATCCCTACCGAAAATTCTATCTAATCTAAAAATACATTATTTGTTATACCTTCACATATACATACATACACATATGTATATATATATATATATATATATAAAGGGTTTTTTAGGTTATATAGAACTTTCGCTAGGAATTGAATTTAAAGTTCCATTTTGCTTTAAATAACCATACGTATATTCAAATAAGTCATATAATACATATGTAAAAAACTATTATAATTTTTTTATACATAATTTGAAATAAAATATATAATACTTTATTATAAATTCTATATAATTTGAAATACAATATATGTCTTTAATATCTTAAATCCAAACTTTTTAAAAAATATTTATATAGTTTTATCATTATTTTTTATTGTATATAAAATTTATGAAATATTTCATAATTAGGAGATTTAAAATTTTAAATAAAATACTTTTTGGTTCTAAAATAAAATTTTAAAAATTATATATATATATATATATATATATATATATATATATATATATATATGTAAAGAAAACAGACGGCTATGTTCCGTTTCCTTAGTAATTTTTCAATTTGTTAATAAACTTAAATTGTCAATAGTTAATAAACTTAGTCGTTTTTAATTTTTAGGTAAGAATCTTGTAAATAATATAAATAATAGAATAATAATAATAAATAAACTTTTTTTAAGAAACACAATACAGTTTATTAATTTGGGATAATTATTTTAAATAACATAATAAAATAAATCAATCATTATAAAACGACATTTTTGAAGACCATTATGTGTTTTTTGAAAATGGAAAAAGCTATTCATGACAGATATTAATTACAAAATTAAATGAAAATAAATGTATAGTCGAAAATTTTACAAATAAACTAACAGAACGAATTCATTGCAAATTTGATAGACTTGAATTTGACGACTTTGTTGATGAATCTGTATTAAAGAATTATATGAAAATATAAATGGTCGTATTGTTTTCATACTAATCAAAGAAATTATTGAAAAACCGACAAAAAAATTGAAAATGCAAACAGGAACAGTACAGAATAAAATCCTAGATATAACTGCATTGAAGCGCCAACCAAAGTTATTATAAATAAAATTTAAATGTTTTCAAATAAATATTCTTTCTAAATAAAAAGGATTCTTATTATGGATTACATATCAGGAGATTTATCCAAGACAAGTACCACAAATGATGCAGATTTTTTAAAAAGGAAAACTGTGTTAATTACCTATTAAAATATGATTTTAATATTGAATACCCAATTTTTCAACGTGAATTAGATTTAAGTATAATGGAGCCTAGACCACCAATAACACCTAGAATTCAGTTTATAATTCAAATTACCACATCAAATTATTCAAAAAGATCAAGAACAAAATAGAGAAATTTAAAAAACAACATATACTATAAGAAAACAAGGAAAGAAGATAAGATTATATTATCAGAAACTTTCAGCAAGAAATTTATAAAAAAGGTACATGAATATTTTTGTCATATTGGCATAAAACAATTACAAAATGAAATTGGAAAATTAGAACATTTAATTACAACAAATAAGGATAAACAAAACGCAACTTTGAAAACGATTAATGGTGTGAAAAAGACAGAAGGAATGATAACAATAATAGCAAACATTTTTGATATAGAAGAAGAAATTGATATTTTTATAGTAAATAACGAAAATTTTAACAATGATCTCATTATTGGCTTAGATTTAATAGAAAAATTCAAACTAAGACAAGATGAAAGATTACAAGTTACACAGAAAATTCTTAATTCCAAAGGTAAAAGAAAATTCTTAATTCCAAAGGTAAAAGAAAATTCTTAATTCCAAAGGTAAAAGAAAATTCTTAATTCCAAAGGTAAAAGAAAATTCTTAATTATATTCTTAATTCCAAAGGTAAAAGAAAATTCTTAATTCCAAAGGTAAAAGAAAATTCTTAATTCCAAAGGTAAAAGAAAATTCTTAATTCCAAAGGTAAAAGAAAATTCTTAATTCCAAAGGTAAAAGAAAATTCTTAATTCCAAAGGTAAAAGAAAATTCTTAATTCCAAAGGTAAAAGAAAATTCTTGATTCCAAAGGTAAAAAAAGAAAATTCCTGATTTAGCAGGTAAAAAAATTCCTGATTTAGCAGGTAAAAAAATTCCTGATTTAGCAGGTAAAAAAATTCCTGATTTAGCAGGTAAGGAAAATTCCTGATTTAGCAGGTCAAAAATTCCTGATTCCAAAGGTAAAAGAATTAAAAATATAGATTCTAATAATAATACTAAATTAGAATTTAAAATAAATTTTAACGAGCATATAAATGAGAAAAATTTTGAAATTTCAATAAATCATTTAAATTTACTCGAAAAATCTGAAATAGATAAAATTCTAGATAAATATAGATCAATTTTCGCCAAAGATAAATATGATGTAAGTACAAATATAAAAGGCTTTGAAGAGAAATGTGGAGGTATGAAAGAAGAATTAAATGTATTAATGAAACAATGTGAACAATTTCCAAAGATCTTGAAGCTTCTCTGTTAAAAAAAAAAATACGGGAGGAACAATTAACAAACATCAATTCTATAAATCAGAAAAATGAACAAAATTTATATGCAAAAGAAAATTTATTAGAACACTTTGAAAAAATGATGGAAATTGAACTTCAGTGTTCCATATGTAATGAGTTATTTGTAAAAACAAATATTTTGAATTGCTCACATTCATTTTGTAAATTTTGTATTAATGAATGGAGAAAAAAGAAAAATGAATGTCCAATATGCCGAACTACTGTAAAAACACAAAATAAAAATATAGTGCTTGATAATTCTATTGATAAAATGGTTGAAAATTTTTCTATGGATATGAAGAAGAAAAGACAAGATATTATAGAGACACTATGTGCTGGTTCTTTCCCGAGGGGGGGGGAGATGTAAAGAAAACAGACGGCTATGTTCCGTTTCCTTAGTAATTTTTCAATTTGTTAATAAACTTAAATTGTCAATAGTTAATAAACTTAAAATGTCGTTTCTTAATTTTTAGGTAAGAATCTTGTAAATACTATAAATAATAGAATAATAATAATAAATAAACTTAATTTTTAGAGAAACACAATACAGTTTATTAATTTGGGATAATTATGTTAAATAACATAATATCAATCATTATATATATATATATATATATATATATATATATATATATATATATATATATATATATATATATATCAACAGCAGTAGTCTATTTACATCCACTGTTAGATAAATATGTCTCCCAACACTTTCCACTTCGAGCAATCCAATCTCTTTCTCTTCTATTACGCTCAGAGGAATTCTCTTATGTCTTTGTCCCATTTATCCATGAGTATTTTCCTGGGCCTTTTTATATCTCTAGATTCTCAATCAAATATTTATGTACACATACGTATGTATATAACTTATTTGAAATAGTTCTATTCGTATTTCAACGAACGATTGTAAATAGTTGAATTTTGGTCTCAAATATAAGCACGATTCTTATTCGTCTCGTTAAATAACCATCTCAATTTTTTCGTCATACTTTATACGTTGCGCAGACATTCATTACGAATTCATTATATTTAATTAAACATTGACATTGTGTTCAAAAGCTCATCACATAAGATTAAAGTAAATGTCATAAGAATATTCAGTACGCACAGTAACTGAAATTCCTGTTAACGAAGCCACGTACCCGTCTCCGCACGATAAAACCTTTCCGTTGAACGAACGGGGACGTCGCGGCGCGTTATTATTTTCAACATGTACACAGTCGTTTGTTTCGAAAAACGAGATCCAGAGAGCCAACTGCGTCGTCTGCGTCGCATCCCGTTATAACGGATGCCCCCCGTATTTCCACTTTTCGTTATTACCGCGTATCATATCCGTAAACAGTCCAATTTCAACGTGAACAGTAAAGTGTGCTTTGCAATTTCGTTAGTGTCGGCCGTATAGTGAAGAGAGGGATGGGGAGGGGGTGGCGACGGGACACGAGGGGATGGGACATGGTGTCAGGGAATCCTCTATACGAGAGGATACAGGATGAGATGCTGGAGAAGTGTGTCGCGACGATGACGAGGCGGGAGGTTTTAATGGCAAGACAAGTGAAATAAGTGATTCGGATGACTCAAAGAACAATGTATTGTGTTTATAATGAGACAAAAATGGGAATGTTTAAGTTAGGAATGAAGTATTCGTTTATGAAAAAAATATTTTCATTTTTACATTTAACAACACAAAGACAAAAAAAAATAATAGAATTTTGTGTTATATGGACGACTTATTATTTATGTAATATTTTATTTGTCTTTAACGCTCTAATTGACAACTACACTCAATATAGATAAACGTATTAATTAGTAATATAATAGTAAACATATAGTGAGTCACAAAAATTATGGGACATATGTGCAATTTGAATAAATAACAAAATAGGCTTAAATGATACGTTATATTATTTTTTTTTAATATGGCGTCCCATCAGAAGTGCACAGTTTAAATTAAGTGTAATTTTTTCTATACATTTGGCGGTCCTCAATCTATAACATTTGTCATCTACCATTTTGTGATTATTAATATTGAAACGCTACAGGAAGGAGCAACGCATTACTCGTATTCTTGTAAAAACGCATTATAAATATGGTAATAATTATTTGAACAAAGTTCGTAAAGTTCATGCAATTTTTGGTTGACTAAATGTACCAAATTCAAATTCGAAAGGCAGATAACTTTAAATATTTAGGTTCAAAAGTAATCCAAAGTCATCTATGAAAAAATAAAAGTCAAAAACAGAATATCGGCAGGATTGAAAAGCTACTTTCGATTAAAAAACAGAAATATCTCAACTAGGTTCAAACTGATGATTTACGAGTATAATACAATAATCAGGCCAGTCGTAAGTTACGAAAGAGAAACGTGGACGCTTGCCCCATCACAAATAAAAGAAGTAGATATTTTTGAAAGAAAAATATTAAGGAAAATATTTAGACAAATCTACGAAAACAGAATCTGGAGAAAATATAACGCAGAAGTAGAAGAAAGGTATGGAAGTCCAGTCCTATCAGATTTCATAATATATCAAAGGCTTAAATGGTTGGGACGTTTAGAGAGAATTACAGAAACGAGAACAGTTAAAAAATGTACTCAAACGAATTATTCATACTATTACAAAGAAATTTCAGAAAATTGTTTAAAAGTTTCTTACTGTTCACTTTTTTCACTGAAATATATTTTGATCGTCATTATTAAAATGCTATATCATAAAATATATTTTTTCTCACATATAGCAATCGACTATTACATAAATAAATTACTCCAAAATTTCATATCATTGTTGAACATTTACTTATTATTTACTTTATTTGCTGTTTTTTTTTGATGGCTGAGATCTTCAAAGCACTTAATAATTTAAATGGATTTTATACAGTACGAAACAAATAAATCAGTCATCGAATTCTTAAAAAATATATTTTCAAAATATCTTAATTATTCATTTTTTAGATACTGAGTTATCCTATAAATAATATATTTTTAGAACAAATTATAAAATTAAAGAAAAAAACTGTCATTTTAATTTTAATTAAAAATATTTGTTGTATTTTTATTCAAAACTCATTTTAATCTGAATAAGTTTTAAATTCCTTATCGATAAAACTCTTTCAGTTTTGTATAAAAGAGTAAATTGAGCTCTCTTCGAACATCAGTTTCTGTATTAAACTATTCTTTACTAATTTGCTTTTGAAAACTTCTAAAGAGATAATAATTTGATAATGTCATGCTGGAAGAATATGTCAGTTGTGTCATAATCTCCCACTTAAACTACTTCAGCTTTTGAAACGTTTTTCTTATCATATGAGATCAGATTTTGCCATAGTAAAAATTATGCCTTTCTGTGAGCTACTGTAGTTTTTTTCGTTGATAATTGGTTCAGTTGGTCTGGTTGTTCCAATACAAAGCCTTCATCTTGGACTAACTATTTGATAGTAGCTCATAATTGCTGATTCATCCACATCCCACCAAACTGACAGAATAATCTTCCTTGGATAGAGTCTTTCCTTCGGTTGTGAAGATGGTGTCGATGTATGTTCGATATTTAATAGTGTTATAAGTAATTCATTTTCCATCAGAAGTAACAATTTGACTCAAAAATGGCGCCTTTTTCAACCTACAAAGATAAAAGTGCAGATATCTATTTGTTCCTTCAGATTAAACTCTGATAATTCTTAAAGAACTAATACGGTTTAGAATTGTATTAATAGTTTTCAAATATCGATAAACCATTGAATCGATTGATTAGAACTGGATGTGAAGAACTGACTTAAACGATTAAAAAAGAATAGTAATTTAATATTATACTCATAACCATGCAAATATTTAATTTATTTTACTTATTTTTATGGAAATAATTTATATTTTCCATAGTTAGAGAATTTGATAATATGTATCTTATTGTAAAATTTATTTTTTTAATTAACATTTAAATTGATTTTAACATCCTGTTACTTATTTTATATTTCTCAATCGTATTTTCATAAAAAAATATTCGTACGAATCAATTTACTTTAAATAATGAGTTTAATTGATGTTTATTAAATTTCAATTTATAAATTTTAGAATGTAATTTATTAAAACTGTTTTCGAAATATGGTTTTTAGTATATATATATATATATATATATATATATATATATATATATATATATATATAAATGGATAATTGTATGTAATATTCTTTCAAATGCATAAGAAAATTAAAAGATAAATTAAAAATGTCATGTGATTTATATTTATATTTTACATACACTTATATATATATATATATATATATATATATTAAACAAAGAAAATATTTCCATGTTCTATTAAAAAAAGCAATTTGATTTTTACTCTTTTCATGTTTTTTCTTTAATACATATCTAATTATAATTTCTATAAAAGACATGACAACAAAGAAATATAAACGTATACAATGTTTCATATATGAGGAGGGATTGGTTGGAACAAACAATCCCGAACGAAAAAAAATCTTATATGCTTTTTTCTATATAAACATATAAGATTTTTTTAAATATATTTATTTCAATTAAGTTACAACAAAGAACAAATTATTTTGGAAACAAAATTGTAAGAATTTCAATCAAACAAGTTTTGTTAGAACTTAGACTATGAGTATGAGACATTCCTTCAAAGACATACATACAAGTGTCGTAAATTTTTCAATTTAATTAAACTTGCTCAAATTTCAATTCAAATTCTTGAAATTAAAATGATTTGAATATTTAATTTGTTTTTATTGTCTGATGAAATGTTTGTTTGTTTCCTTTCAAATCGAGAAATATTGAATTTGGTTTTATTTCATTTTACTTGTAATCAAAATAAGAAAAAAATTGTCAAATTTAATAATTGCTTGATTTTTAATTATATTAGCAAGTGTTATTTACTAATTAATTGCATATGGAATAAGAAATTGGTTTAATTAAAAAAATATATTGTTATACTCAATACAAGAATATATATATATATATATATATATATATATATATATATATTGAGAGAGAGAGAGAGAGAGGTTTTTATTAAAAAGACTTCAATTATATTCGAATATATAGGTGTGAAAATAACCAATTTCAATTAAAATATAAAATAATTAACGTTGTTTCGTTATTAAAATTAATGAACTGAATTCTCCACATATTCATGTCACATAATTATACCTTGTTCCTTAGTTGCATCTTAGAAAGTGACTTGTGGTTGGTTCATTTAAGTGTCTGTATTCAAGATGCATATGAACACATAAGAGCATTAATTGCATCTAAGAAATAAGATAAATTCATTAACTATAATTATTATTTACAAAATTTGCAATCATAGCATATAATTATTACAAAGTCTATATATTGTAGTTTTATTTACACCGATAATTATTAATTTTTGTATATAGGGGTACTTTATAAAGTATTAAATAAAATCTTTTTTATTTGGTAAATTGTATTTTGAGATTGAATTACAAGATTTCTTTTTAATACATTAAATAATATAAATGGATAAAATATTTAGATGATAAATTTTCACAAATGAAGAATTGAGCATGGGGCTAAACAACTTGTAAAAAGTATAACTGTCATGGAATTCTGATAAAAAAAAACTCTTTTGGGATAATATTGTCAGAGTGGACCGGTTATACTAATAGTATTAGTAAATGATAATTACGTACAAATATATTTTTTAAAAAATATATACAGTAGGTTTAAAAGTCTGGCCATCAGCAATACTAAGTATATTTTGAATAATAAATTAAATTTATGATAAAGAACAAAATGTTTAAAAATATTTTTATTATCATTTATTAGTGTACTTCAAAATATTATATTTTCAAGTTTGACACAAATAATAAATTCCAGAATAAATATTACATATTGAATAAAATAAAAAAAATTTGTAACTCATTATTTTATTTCGAGTTTGAAAATATAACAATTTGAAGTACACTAATAAACAATAATAAAAATACTTTTAAACATGTTCTTCTTCTAATTTATCAAATAAAATAATCTTAGTATGTCTGATCGGATACTTAAATAGCTCAATGTATCAAATTATTATATTTTAAACTTCTCAAAAATTTTTTTTAAAAAAATAAGTACGAGAAAAACAAAAGTCTCTAATCTAAAAATCGATGTACATCAAAATACCAATAGATTTAATTAAAAAGTTTAATCTAATGATTGATAACGCAGCTCACCTGTCACCTAACTTATTCCATAATTATATGAGTTCTGACCTCACTGACGATTTATACGTCAAAGTTACGTTAAATTCGAAGCTTATGTACAGTCAGTCTGTCTGTCTGGATAATACTGAATGCGACACGCGTGAACGCACCACTCTACGGTGTTCAGTATGCGGAAGAGCTCGATCTGTTTCTTCAATGTATCCATCACCATCAAAGCGAGTCCTAATCTAATGAATTGACGTCTTGTACCATACACATTTGCAACTATATATATATATATATATATATATATATATATATATATATATATATATATACACACACACACAAGTACATATCCACACAGTGTGTATGTATCTATCTATCTATCTACTCTATACAATATTGTTCTTGATTCAAATCAGATTTAGCGTGTCTTTATACGCATAGGCTTTGAATATCAGTCAATAATAAGATAGTATCGAAATTTGCTCTACGTACGAGTATATTTGTTTCGACATATTCAATGCCAGATTTGGAACAGATCGATTTTTAATAATATGTTTTTGTTCTTAATATAATATATATATATATATATATATATATATATATATATATATATTAGGTCTTTCGGTTAATTTTGAGGGATTTTTTGATTGACAGATGCATCTATTTTTAAAAAATTGTAAATATTATTTCAATCATATAATTTCAATTCCTTGCTACAATTTTGTCCACTTTTTTGGATGCAAATGAATTTCATGGTAGAAAAACGATTTATTTTTTGAAACCATTCATTTATCCATTTTTTGATATCGTAAAAGTTTTTGAAATGTACACCTTGAAGTTTATGTTACATTGACCGGAAAAATAGTAATTAGAAGATTCAATGTTTGGAAAATACACGGGGTGTGGTATAACTTCCCATTCCAATTTCAACAACTTCTCTTTTACAGACCTTGCGACATGTGGTCTAACATTGTCGTGTAAATGAATCACTTTACATGTTTTGTTCGCTATTTGTGGTCGTTTTCTATGTAATTCTTTCTTCAGTTTTATAATTACTCTTGATTATTATCGACAAAGAGAGTTTCATATTTTGTTTCAGCTACTCATAATACACAACACTTTTCGAATCCTACTAAACACAAAGTATAACCTTCTGTCCATGAAAACTAAAGAATTTTTCTTTTAGGATTATCATAGTAAATTCATTATTCATTACCAGTCACAGTTTTATACAGAAACTGATTTTTTATGCTGTATAAACAGTGAAATGCAAATATTATAGCGATTTTCGATTGTCAGTTGTGAAACCCATTTGCTTTTATTTTGGACCTTGCCATGTATTTTAAACGGTCGTGGACAGTTGTTCGACCAAAATTCAATTCTTCGGTAGGTTCTTTAAGAGTAGGAGCTAAATTTTCGTTAAATATAATTTTCAATTCCGTATTTCCAAATTTTTTTGGTTATTCTGGGTGTTTCTTATCTTCCACATCGAAATCATTACTTTTGAATAGTCTAAACCAATATTCGCACATTTCGATCGATACAACCAATTCACCGTATGTTTATATAATATTTCAATATGATTTCGCGACTATTTTCTTTAAATCAAACAAAAAAAATAATACGTGCCGAAATGATGTTTAGTACATTTTATGTTTTTCTATAACAAACAATAATATTTTGACAACTCTAACGTTATTATTATTAAACACGTTTTAGAAATGATTTAGCTGTCAAACTCATCAATTTTCATTAAAACAATTTGATGCTATCCGTAGCTACGACCAATAAGACTATTTTTCAAAATTAACCGAAACACTTAATTGATATATATATATATATATATATATATATATATATATATAATTTTGAAATTATTATAATGTAATTCAAAAAAATAATCAATTTTTTCAAGATTTCGATTTAATATTAACATGTTTTTTTAATTCATAAATAACACAGATTTCATAATTACGAATAACAACAAAAAAATTAAATTACAAAAAATGAAAACATTTTCCAAATTATTAATTCATATTTATATGAGAATTAGGAACAATGCTAGATGAATTAATATTTAAACACGATGAAAATGAATAATAGAAAACTTTATATTAATGTTATTAAAAGTTAAATTTATCTCGGTATTTTTAAAAGATTGAGAACTTGAGAAGCATCTCTCATAATTTTAATTTGATGACTGAAAATCAACTTTATCACTTTTTAACAATTTAAGACGTTTACTAAATATATTCAACTTCATTCGATTATAATATATTTATTAAACGTTCTCAACTTCACACTACAAAACTTTATTTATTACATCTATACGAGAATTGGATCGGTATTAAGAATTCATAACGTGGCGTACGTCTTTAAAAAGTTCTTTATTTGAAATGACGTTAAAAATAAAATTACAGTCATTCGACAAAACACTTTCACTGGCCGCTTAAAGAACATCAAATTCTTCTATACAGAACAGATGTTAACAATAGTCGATTTACCAAGTGTTGCCAAACGAATACAAGAAACGATTTCAAAAAGCTTCACTTTTTCTTCGTCTTATACAAACTGTCGTTCGGAAACGACGTTATTATAATAAAAGAAATATAAGATATCAAAATAGATTTAATTATTACTATTATTTACAGCTTTTTTATTTTATATTTCAGATCGATACTTGTAATATTATTCTATATCTTCATAAAGAAAGTCATTAAATAAAAATACTTGATAGATATTTTTTAATATACAATATATATATATATATATATATATATATATATATATATATATGTATATATATCTTTTAAAATATGATAATGTTAAACAATTTATTAATTTACTCCATTTCCTTCAAGACTAGAATATAAATAAATCTTCTTTCAAAACGTTTCACTTAAAAAGAACATTAAAACACACAACGCATTTATATTTGTTAAAACAAGGCACATAATACGCAACGTAGAATATATTAAACCCAAAAGAATACATCTTCATATTTCAAAAACGTAAAGGAAAAAGCTTACTATAATATAAACAATTCACTTCAATTCAATCAGCAGTTAAATATATTTTTCTCTCTCCGTTACAAAAATAACATACTTTTAATTCAAATACGATTACAACACTTGTTCAGTACGCACAGACACTTCTCTATTCAGATTAAAAAAGGTGAAACGGCTATATTTTATTTAAAGTGTGTGTAGAAGAACAGAATCAACATAACGAAAACATTAAACGTTTATATCGAATAAAATACAAAGAATTCCAAATGGAAAAGAATGGTGTGTCGATGTATTTCCGGTAAGAAAAGAGAAAATGATTATAAAAACAAGATACGCTCTACTTATCAATGGAATTTCAACGATAATGTATTTAAGATTAAATTTAAATTAAAAAAATCAAAAAGAACTCGACACTATATTTTTTCTCTTTATATATATATAGTATCTTTAAAAAATTCTTATCATTTTTTAGATTGATAAATTAGAAATAATTTTTATTATCTTCTATAATTAATGATTCATTTTCGATACAACTAATTACAAATTCAATTCACAATTGTTTATTTATAACTATTACCACTTATCATTATTATAAAATATAGAAAATTTTATTATGTTTTCAAAAAAACTGTTTAGAGAAATTGAAAGAAAAGTTATTTTTGACAAAATCTAAGGGAATCGTATCTTATTTTTTACTACAATTATTTTATAACTTTATCATTTACAAATAACGAAACTATAATATTTAGTAAAAAGATATTACAAAAAATTAATGATTTTCTGTGTTCACATTAGTTTGTTCTGTTTTTCATTAATGAATATTTAGATCGTCATACCAGGTACATCAAATAAAACATATAATAAAATATATTTTATATCTCTATACTGTAAATAAGATAATGTAACCACTTAAAAGTTAATCAACAAAAAAAAATGATTATTTTCTTTAATAAAATTTTCTGGTGTTTATTTATTTTCAAAAAAAAAAATGAATTGCTATGAAAAATAAATTAGAAGATTTTTTGACAAAATATTTTTAGTTTTAAAAATATAAAATATTTAAAAACTCGACTATTTTCCTTTTTTGTTTATTATTGTATATTTTCAACCACAGTTTCTCTATTAATTTTCACACTAAGAACGATATGAACAAAATACTTAAAATATATATTTACTTGCATGAACCATTTGATTTTTATATAGGAAATTTTTCGAAGTAAGCATTTATGAAATATTCCATAAAATAGATTTTATATTCTTGAAATTAACTATATAATCAAAAACTTGTCATAAATAAATTTTATTTCATATGCTGGTTTTACACTTTCAGAATTCATTTATATGAATTTTTTACAAATACTTCTTTCAATGCTATAAATTTTTCTGCATATTTCAGCAAAATGACTTCTCTTTTATATTTTAAAACTGACTTATCGCACCATATTTCAAATGTTAAGTTACTTTTTAAAAAAATATATTTTAATTTTTTTTATCATAAAGGGAATGTTCTTTGTGAAATGTTTTTTTTTCAAAAACCATAATATTTTTTAATTTTACATAATTATATATATATATATATAAATATGTATACATATATACGAGAGTTGTTTGATAAGTATGGTAAAAAAATAAGAAAAACTAAATTGAAAAATTGAAATAAATTAATTAATTAACTAAAATAAATTTGCCATACTTATCAAACGACCCTCGTATATATAATACATCCAATCTTTTCTCATTTATACACTAAAGTATCGATCTATAATAACTAAATCATCATCTACAAAGAACAAAACATGAAAAAATAATATATAGAGACAGGAAAAGGAACAAGTGGGTAAAAAAGAAACAAAGTCATGGTATAAAAATTAAAATATTTAATAAAAGTAGAAACAATTAAAATGGTATTAAGATGGTCATATATAGAGGCAATGAAACTAATAGTTGACAAGAAAAGTTATTGTTTGGAAACCTAGAGATCTAAAAAGGGACAAAAAGACCTTAAATAAATAGAATAGAGACTTAAGAACATTCGTTATAGTGGAAAGGAAAAAAAATCTTGAAGTAGAATGTCTAGAAAAAAGTTTTCATCCAGCAATGGATAGGAAAAAGCAAATGTTAATATAACATGGAACGTATTACTCGGATTTGTATTATTTCTAAGTTTCTCTTAACACGATTTCGATATAGCACGGCACTCTAAGAACACGATTTCGTTATAACTCGAAATATATTTCCTTGATCTGTATTACTTTTAAGTTTCACTTAGTATTATTTCATTAAAATACGGAACGAATAAACCGTGTTATAGGAGGATTGATTGTATGTATGTATATGTATATATATATATATATATATATATATATATATAATTAGCTCCTCTTAATCCACTCTTGGATGAAGGCCTCCCACAAAATCTCTCACCTCGATGATCCAATGTCTTCCTTTTTCAGTCTACTCTGACGAATTTCCTTATTTTTCTGCCTCATCTTTCCATAAGTATCATCTGGACCTTTTTATATATCTAGGATATATATATATATATATATATATATATATATTGATATATAGGGTCATCCAAATGTGACGCCTAGATTTATGTTTGATTAAAAAGGAACATGTGTATATAGGGTGGTGTATAAGGTAACCTGTGTATAGTTTTTTTGTTCCTTTTTACAAAAACACAAATCTATGAGTCATATCTGGATGACCTATATTAGATTATAAATTTAATATTCACATTATTGAAATAAAATTTCATATTATAAATTTCTTGAGTTTTTTAAAAATAATAAATCATTAAAAAGTTTGTAAACAAAAATACTTTATCGACTATTTAAATCGCTTAGATTTATAATAAGAATTTTCACATTTATTATTATCAAGTTATGAATGTATTGTTAAAGTTGAATGCTGAAGTTATCATTGTATACAGTGTAAATTCTAACAAGTTTAATAAGATAATTATTTTTTTATTTTTGATATGTAAACTTTTATATATATATATATATATATATATATGTATAATTTGAATTTGAATATAAGAATGTGTCGTATAATATTGTCGTCATTGTCATCATCGTCGAGAATGTTGTCGGCGTCATATCCTACATTCACACAGTTCCATTTTACGATCCATCAACCTTATGCATAATCAATTAAGTAATTTGAAGTTGGCGCGCGTCGTTATAACGCTTCGGCACCTCATTCATTGTTCGCTAATAATCTTATAATAGGCTGTCGCATGTGGCGCTGCGATTTGCGTCTCGACGGCTCGGGGCGACGCTTTAGGCGGCCAACATATAATACGGATCATGTTTAGCTGTATTTTCAACATTATTAATATAGTTCAATATTGAATACATTCTTTTTATTTATTTAATTATGAAAGGCAGATAAGTTAAAAAAGATATTTTGTCTCTCACATCAGAATATATATTATTTCCAATAATAGTCAGTTGTATACAAAATTATCAAATTTTTAATATAACCAACAAAATACTATATTGTTAATGAAACAAAATTCATAGTTTAACGTTAATTTCATTGATTGAAAATGTTTTTTAAAATGTAATAATAAAAATGTATCATCTAATTATTATCAGACAATTTATACTGTTTTACAGCTAAATTCAAAAATCCATATAAAAATTAATAAATAATGTAAACTTATTTAAATATATAGTGTCATCCAAATGTGATGCCTAGATTTGTATTTGATTAAAAAGAAACGTGTAAAGGATAATTTATAGAAAAACATGTGTATATTATTTCTTTTTAATAAAATACAAATCTAGGTGTAACATTTGAATGACCCTACATATACACACACACACACATACATATAAAATGTGTTTTTTTAGGTTAGATAGAATTTTTAATAAAATAATAGAATCAAGTTGTAGCAAATAATGAAAATAGCTTTTTAAAAACTAAAATACAGAATTTTGATCACATATTATATATATATATATATATATATATATATATATATATATATATACAAATATATATATATATATATATATATACAAATATATATATATATATATATATATATATATATATATATATTAGGAATTATATACATAGTTATTCAAAAGACCAGAAGGCGGAAGGGAGATATTTACCTAATATATATATATATATAGGCGTTTTGCCTTTAATGAAGTAGTGTTTAATCAACACGCGAAATTCTTTTTCGTCCATTATATATATATATATATATATATATATATATATATATATATATATATATATATATATATATATATATATATATATATATATATATATATATATATATATATATACCAGGGTCGTTTGATAAGTATGGTAAAAAAGTAAGAAAAACTAAATTAAAACATTTAATTAAATTAAACAATAAAAAAATGACCATACTTATCAAACTAACTTCATATATCATGAATAATTAATTTGTGTTCGATTTCTGATCGAAGATATAGATCAGACGAGGTTCTTTAACTAAGGTAAAGACAACCTGCCAAGGGAAGTAAATCTTAAATAAAAAATTCTTACCAACCATTCGGGTCGGCGAGGTGAATATTGTATGTCCAAGTACTACGAAATGGTAACATTCAATGAGGCTTTTGCCCAGTAGTGAACTGATATAAGCTGATATGATAATCATAAATAATTCAAAACTATATCTGATGATAATAATACTTAGAAATAATATAAATTTAAAACTGGAAATAAAGTTTTTCATTTAAAAAAATATTTATATGAAATCTAATAATTATAAAGCTTCACGACAAGAGCAAACAAAGTTTTGATATTTCAATTATTGATTTAATACTTAAAAAGAATAGAAAAAAATATTTCAAAGAAAATATGATTTTAAATTTTGTTCCAAAAGATTATAATATAATTAAGTGAAAAGTTTTTTTTTATTGAAATATGTATAATACATATATATATATATATATATATATATATATATATATATATATATATATATATATATATATTTATATAATACGAATATAATTTTAATTAAGTTATTAATAATTAGTTTTCGAATGTAGATAGTTTTTTTCTATAAAAACCCTCGTTTTATTATTTTAACACTGATCTATTTTTTATTTTTTCCATAAAATAAAACATTAAGTTTTTAGAAATATTAATATGATAACTATACTTTTGGAATAAAAAATTATTTTAAAGAATTTTTATATTTTTTCAAATAGTAAATATTTTAATAATTAGCTACTTAAAAAGGATAAAAAATTAATATTATACTTCCACATTTGATATATATATATATATATATATATATATATATATATATATATATATATATTGTATATATTATCATCATCAATTTTTTTATTCACTACTGGATAAAAATACCTTAAAATTTTCCACTTCGACCGATCCAGAGCATTTCTTTTTACAGTTAATTTTAAATAATTTCTTTACAACTTTATCTCATTTATCCATGGATCTCTTATTAGAATTTTTTATATATCTAGGTTCCCAATCAATAATATATTAATTGATATATATATATATATATATATATATATATATATATATATATATAAATGCTAATTAAACTACAAGTACAGTTAAATATTTTTGTTAGAAAAAGTTATATACCTTTATTTTAACACATTGTAATTAACACAATGTTTGAATATTCTTTTACATATTTGTTTAATATTTTCCTGTTTTATATGTACCTATGGAGACAAAATATGCTATATAAAATATTTATTAGAACATTTTTTTTCTAATTAATTATGAAATCCAGTTTTCATATAAATAACAAATAATTTAAGTGAAATAATAAAAAAGATAAAGTTGGAAGTATGTACAAAATAATACTACTCATATTTTTTATTAGAGATTTTAAAGATTAAAATATTTTCTAACTAATTACAGTTATATGTTATAAAAAATTACTAATTGTTATATATAAACATGCGTGATTTTATTTCATGTAAATAATTATGAATAGTTCAATTGATATCTTTGTTCAGATTTGAGATAAATAAAGTCATTATTGTTTTTGAATTATTATTTAAGTAATGGAATATTTTAAGATATGTTTTAACTCATTAAAAAAAGAAATTTAGGTTATGTTTTTTAATTGTTATACTTTTTTCATTTAAGTACCATAGTAAATTTATATTATTGCCAAACTTTCTAAATTATTACACATTTATAACTGTTATAATATATTTTCAAACTAATATTATTTTAGGATGAGAAAAGTATATTTTTGAACAAAATTTGTAATAATTTCATTAAATTACTCTGATACAGTAGTCATTTAATATCAAAATTATTTTTTTAATAAAAATTAAGTGTGTAAAAAGTTAATTGAAGAAAGCTAGATTTTAAAAAAATAATAATAATCAAATCTTTTGTAATTACTCTATTTAAATATAAATAATTTTTTTTATCAACAAACCTTTTAATTCTTAAATTTCAATACTATATTTTATAAAAAGTCATTTTATAGAACAGCTTTTCAATTTTGTAAACTTCATTGATATAAGTGCAAAAGATTGTTATAAAATATATTTATATAAAAAAATCACAAAATAATGGATTTTTAAACAATATTTAGTTTAAAGAATATATGTCAATTAAAACATTCCATTACGTTTAAAATACATTTTACTAGTTCCTATATTTAATTTATAAAAAAATATATAAAAGCAAAATTTTGCACATATATAATATTCTGTACATATATTTCAATTTGAAAATTTAATACCCACACTAAAAATTTTATATTAATATTTATTTATATGTCGCATTGAACTGAATGACATTTTTAACGATAATATACAATACAATAGATAGAAAAAATACATAGTTAACATTTTATTTTAGCATTTGATAACCAAACTATGAAGTGCATAGCACACATTCAATAATGCATTAAAAGATAAAGTGCTTTTCTGATATTTTAAAGCATTAAACTCGTTTTTTACATTCTGTAATTTCGTTACGTATCTGATATAAAAATCGATTCGCATTATCTACTTACTATATACATATATAAAATTAAAACGATTCAACTTTTTATCAAAAATACTTAGAAAAGAGCATGAATTATTTATTACTATTTCAATGCGACTTGCTTAAAATAAACCGTTTATTAAAAACTAACTTTTTGCAATGTGAATTGTATTAAATATTTTAATAATTTTTTATTTAATTTTCCTGAAACACTAAATAAACTTATGCTTTTCTTAGAAACTATCGAATGTTGTAATAAACATTTCATTAATATGAAGTTCTAAGAATCTACACAATTATATGTACATATATATATATATATATATATATATATATATATATATAAATCTAATTTTTTTATTAAACCATTCAAAAATTAATTATTATATATTTTATGGGCAAGTTAGAATTTTGAAAATCATTCAAAATACCAATTCATAATCCAGTGTTCTAAAATTAATAATTTTTTAAAAAAATATTGTAGCAATTTAAATCAATATTTAATATTGATTTTTAATAGAGTTGAAATCAATATTTTCTATTAATTTAGAAAAATTAATAGAGATAATTAAAATAGATTAGTATATTAGTAATATATTATTAGTATTTTTAAAATATATTAGTATTTTGTTTTATAAATACAATTTACATTAAAAATAATGATTTAAGTAAAGACTTTCATCTTAATTACTCCTACTAAAACATTTTTGAATATAAAATCTTTAAAATGAATTCAATAAATAATACAGCAATAAATAATAAAAACAATGTTATTTACTAATTAAACGTTTGAAATTAAATCGAGACTTTAAAAATTAATATAATAGCATTAAAAAATAATATCGCATTTTTATTATAAGTAAAATTAATCTGTAGTTATTGTGCAGTTGCTAATAAATTTTATTGTAGTCACGAATATTTTTTATGAATTCACATGATAAAAGGGAAATACTCGTTGATATATGACATATAATTTATAGGCCCGGTCAGCGAAATATTGTCGAGGTCGCATTTACTGTCAGAAACGTTTTCTTTATGAGAACTATTGGAGCAGAGATATATTTTTTTAAAAAAATTATATCGTTTCAATTTTTATTCCAAGTCATAAACATAAATGTAAACATAAAATATATTTTTAAAATATGTACATTTCAAATATTCAACTTATTCATAATATAATTTTAATAACTCTATTGATATTTTCTATACTTAATTTTGGTCATTTTTTTAAAAAAATATAAATTAATATTATTTTTCATAAAAGGAAAATAATTATATGAATTAGTAAATATTTTCAATGTAGCTATTTTAACATTTCATGTTATCTAAAGTTTTAAAAAACATAACAGTGTGTACAAATAAATTATAAAAAATATAATTATTAACACAAAAGATATGTTTTTAAATATTTATAAAAATTAAAATATCAATTAAAATATAACAACGAGTTTCATTAATTTTTCATTAATTTTCATTAGTTGTGAATACAACCTTAATTTTACAATACATCAAAAGTTTAAATGAATAAAGCTACCAAGAATAAAACAAATAAAATTAAGTGTATTGATTAAACATGTCCCGAGGTTTTAAATATTTAATTGGAAACACATTAGATGTGTTAAACAAGAACGTATTGGGGTAATTGGAACTGAATAAAGTCTATAAAGGAAAGTAATATATTCACAGGAAATGTGCGACAACAGTAGAATAATTAGAGAATTCTTTTGAAATTAATTGATTTAACATAAATAAATTTGTTCCTATTAATTGATCAAAAAGGTATATATATATATATATATATATATATATATATATATATATATATATATATATATGTGTGTGTGTGTGTGTGTGAAAATATATAGACATATGAGAATATTTTTAGAAATTTTTGAGATATATGAATTTTATATGTTGAAAGTTATAATATTTGCTATTTATAATAACTAAAAATATATATATTAGTTCTATAGAATAATCCAAATGAGACTAAAGAATACTAAATTTCGGTAAGTAAGGAAATGTTTGTCTAAACCCTACATTTTTATTTAAACCTCTCTCTCTCTCTCTCTCTCTCTCTCTCTCTCTCTATATATATATATATATATATATATATATATATGATAGTAAATTGGCTTCGTATGTATAATACATGTTTACTACATTAGAAAAAATAAAGGATCATCCAGGTGTGGCGCCTAGATTTGTGTTTTATTAAAAAGAAACTATACACATGTTTCCCTATACACCATTCTCTAATCATGTTTCTTTTTAATAAAACACAAATTTAAGCATCACATTTGGATGACCCTCTATAATAATTATAGTTTGTAATGAATACTGTACGACTGATGTCGGAAAACCCATTTAAATCTATTCCTACTTAGTAAAATAAATATTTAATTGTCTTTATAAATAAATTTATAACCTTATCTGTACTGAATTTAAGTATCTTCTATATCACTAAGTGTTTGTATAAAGTGATGCATCTTGTAATAATAATTGCACTTTTATAAATAATTAAATTTACAAGTTTTTAGCACAAAAATTGTTATGATTAATAGTACAACTGTTGGTCCATTTCAACAATTTTTCATATAATACAATAATTACGAAAAATCCCTCTCCTATATATATATAATTATAGGTAGAAGAAAAAATCATTTATTATATAGAAGAGAAAAGCACTGGAACAGTCAAAATGGAAAATTTTAGAATAGGATTTTATCTCACAGTAGATAAAAAAAAGTTTGATGATGATCATGCAATTATAATGGTAAATAATTTAAAAAGGGCATAAATAAAATAAAAATATGTTTAAGAAAAAACTGAGAGTAAAAAAGAAAAAAATAGTCTGACATAAAAAATAACAATATTTTAATGTGCTTTAAAAGATTAGAGAATTATTCAAACAGAAAAAATGTTTGAAAAATTTAATAATGGTAAAGAAATATATTTATCAATATTCAAAACTAAACCATGGGAATTTTGTATGGAAGAACAGGAAAAGAAAATAATAAATGTAAGTTTTATTGTAAATAACAGAGTGAAGAATACGAAAATTACTGTAAGGGTTTGAATATAATATAAAAAAATATTTAGAATAAAAGATGGAAAGTTTTTTATTATTAAAATTGTAACACAATGAAGATAGATTTATAGAACAAATTATGACGTTTATAAAATAAAAAACGTGCTAAAAATAAGAATATAAATAAATTATTAAATGTTACATAGATATACATAAATGGTTAATAAATATATTTAATCCTGTAATTAATATTTATTAAAGGTATTTATTTTGTAACATGGTTTAAAATATTTATTTTGCGATACGTTTTTGTACCTAGTTTACAACAAATAAATATACTGATTACATGGTACTATATCACACCGAATTGATTCAACTTGAACATGTTCAAATACATTCACTAAATAACTTAGAATTTCCATTGTAAACTCTTGATTAATCAAACTAAACTCTTTATCCTGTTCTAAATAGATGGTTTCTAAATCGTTTTAAAAGACTTTGTATCTTACTTTATCGGTAACTACAAGCAAATAGAATAACACAAGAAACATGTGACTAATGCAACTAATGCAGTGATGAATTAAAAACACATTCTTATAGACTTAAATTAATTATATAGAAAATATAATTAATCTGGTATTCTAACGAAAAGAATAATTTTTAAGTGAAGAGATTATTAGTTTTCCTAAAATTAAAAAAAGAATAAATATAATACAATTCTATAAAAGTATTTATTAAAATGTTGAAAAATAAAATTTTAGTTTTTTAAAATCAATTTTTTATTCAAAACTAAATATATATATATATATATATATATATATATATATATATTTATGTTTGTTTTTTCGTTATGGATAAATGTTTAAACAATATATTTATAGGAATATATAAAATATAGTTTTAAGTTTGTCAGAAATATTTTTTTAACAAAAAAATATTTATTAAAATTACAAATTATATATAATTACATTGTATAGTATTTTATTATATATTATTATAATATGAAAATAATTGTGTGCTTTTTCAATTATTATTCAATAGACTTAATATAAAATTATTAAATAATTAATAACATTAATATGAAATTATATTATAAAGTGATAAAATTAATATAAAAAAGTTCACTATTATATTTTATCGAAACGTTAAAAAAATGTGTACATAAGTTTTATTTGAAGATAAAAAAAAATTGTCATCAATATCATTCAATGTGCTCGTCCTTTGTAGCATGTAGAACACATCGAGCTTGTAATCCATCTTGTCCTTTAAAAAACGTAAACAAACAACAGAAATATATCTAGCAATCTTTTCGGACGTTTCCTATTCGGATTTACGTGAAAGAACATTGTTCGAATCGATGTAAATGTAAACATCGCTAGAACAAAAAGGACGAAAAAACCGAACGGAAATTGTATATTGTAAGTAAATCACGAATAGAGTAAATATAAATTTCCGACGTCACGACCATAAGTGGTGAATCGCAAAAGCCTAATCCGTCCGCGAGAGACCTATGTCGGTGGGCCGGAGGCGTCGCCCCGGTCCCACTACAACAAAGTTTGCTTGAGACGACGTCTAAAATAATTGGCACAATATGAATACGAATGTGTTGGGTTTACAATTGAAATGAACTTTCCCCCAGCTCGTGCGCTAACGGAATGGCTCACTACTAAATTATAGAATTATTGTTCGCGTATTTTATGACCTGACATTAATATTAAATCCCCGGTAGTCTGATTTCACAGCTCCATCTCCTTTCTTGCGCACGGCACCAATTCGGCTCGCTGTCAAATTTCCGTACCAACATTTTCTTGTTATTATTATTACGCCAGTCAGGCATTGAATTCTCCACATAGCTTTTCTCTATACGTTTTCACTGGCGTGCATGTTCGAGAGTTATTGTGAAATATTAAAGATTTGTTTATGGGATTTTAGTTTATTGGCGCCGTTAAAACATTAGCGAGAGGAAAATTAGAAAATTTTGTAACGAACGCAAGCGTGTGTTGTCGACAATTATTTTTGTTATTCCACATTTTAACGAATTACACTGATTTTGTGTTTATAGTCATGTTTGAAAAATAAATTTCGATTTTAAAAAGAAGAGTACGGTAATAAATTATTCATAAATCATATATAGAGCATTTACAAATTAGAATAAATATAGAAAATATAAAATTTATGACTAAAAGGATCTGAATTTAAAACGGTTGAATTTAATGAACATTTCATGATCTATTTTTTTTTAAATATTAGATATATATTTTTTTAAATAATATAATAGAGTCATCGAAATGCGACGCCTAGATTTGTATTTTATTAAAAAGAAAACATGTGTATAGTTTCTTTTTAATAAAACACAAATCTATAAGTCACATTATTCTACATAGTCAAAATTTTAACCAACAAATATACAAATAAAAAAAATGCCAATTTGACAATTACTTACAAAAATTTTAATCCTGATAACATTATTAAATAAATTGCTAAGCATATAAATATTTTTATTAATATAGTTGAACATTTACATACACTTTTATATATATACATATATATATATATATATATATATATATATATATATATATAAACACAAATACAAACTGACCGGTGGCATGTAAAGTGGTTAGCATCACCGCCTGTCCTACAGAAGTGCGATCGATTCTCGGTTGAACATATAGGGCAGACAGGACTCTAGCCTAGATAAAGGCAATATACCTAAGTGAATAAACCCTGAATAAAAATTCATTCAATCCTGCCTAATTATCGTGATGTAACCAAATACCAGTGAATGGTAACATTTAATGAAGCTTTCGCTAACAATGGAATTGATTGTTGGATAATAAGCTATTATAATAATCATAATAATAATGATGACTATTATATATATATATATATATATATATATATATATATATATACATGCACATATGTGTGTATTTATATGCATGTGTTTAGTAAAAAATATCTAAATAAAAATATCTTTGTTACAGATGTTCGAGGTCAAAATGGACTAATGAAAAAATAAACTTCGATAGTAATGTATGAAAATATTTTATTAAGTGTTTGTGAAATTGAGTAATTTTATATTTTATTCATTATACAATTTTTTATATACATAACCTCGATTAAAATTACAAACTAGTCATTAAGTACACTTGTGTACATCAAAAACTTTATCGATGAATAACATTAATTCTTTAGAAAACAGTGTTCGTTGACTACGTTCATATACTTTCTTTTAAAAGAAAAAAAGGTGTCGTGAAAATTTTATAACGTGAATTATAAGAACATAGCAAAAAAAATCGAGATATTTTTCAAAGTTTTTAATCGTGTTTGGTGTTTGGACGTTGTCTCAGTGGGTGCGCGTTCGCGGACGACGGATATGCGGTGCCCACTGGCGGTATGAGGCAGAAGCGACAAGTGGGAGGCAGCACTGCTTCAGAGAGGCTGCTGTGGTGTGTGGCCGCAGCTTTGGTCACCCTTGTCGCAGGTAATGTATTCAAAAATACTTTTTGAGATTAGAAGATACTCTTTTTTAAATAGAATTCATTTAATACAGAAGTAACTACTCCATCGTATCTTAATATGAATTAAATATAAAAATAATATGAATATTTACACTTTTTATTTATATTATTTAATTAACCGTTTTTTTTAAAAAAAATGTTATATACTATTCAACTGAATAAAAATTAAAAAATATAAGTTAAAAATTTATAGGTTTCTCAATCAACAGAGATTATTTAAACATTCAGTTTATCCAGACAAAAAAACTCTAGTTATTATATTTTTGTATTGGTATTTCGACGTTTGTTACTATATTTATACTTATATATGTGTAAAAAATACATATATACATGTATGTATGTATGTATGCATGTATATATATATATATATATATATATATATATATATATATATATATATGCAAAGTACCATGTAAATATACAAATACACTTGTTTATAATTAGAAAATACCAACGTTTTCAACGCTTTTTGCATGTTATATGAATTAAATAACTCAACTTCAATCAAAACACATTTTTATTACATTTTTGTTCAAGATTTTTATTGATACAATATTATTCTTTTTTTAATAGACGAACAACAGGAAATTCCTTTTACAAAATTTAATAACAATTTCAGTAAAAGATAAGTGATAACTGAAATATTTAAATATTCAACTAGCTAACTTTATAGTTTTATTATATTTATTATACTATATACATTTGTAAATATATATATTTAAATAATTATTAATGAATTAAAATTATAATTTATGGAACTGAAACATAGTTTTCTAATCTATTGAAAAATATATTTTTGAATTTATATAATTATAACTGTTTTTATATGTGAAATTTAAATTATATATATATATATATATATATATATATATATATATATAAACTAAAAAATATGAATTATGAATAAAAATAAATATTAAAATCAAATAAAATTACAAAATCCATTTTATATTAAAATAAAAATTCTATTGTCACTTTCTTTTGTGTATCTTGTGCCACGATTATTTTCAGAAGTTTATATCATCTTTGAGTAACTTTTAAGATACTATCCCAAGATTACTCGTATCTTAAAACTTATTCGAAGATGACAGAATGTTGAAAGTAGTCGTAACGTAAGATGCACAAAGGAAAATAAATCTGAGATCTTATACGAGAGAGTCAAAGATATAAATGCAGTGAAGAGGATCATAGAAATGAAAACGAACAATAATCAAGAAAAAAATATTAACTATTAGTAGTAAAGAGAAAAACAAAGATTGAAAATCTCTAAAATACTTTCTATAATTTGTTTTAATGTTGAATTGATTGATTGATTTATATATAAGTGAATTAGCCACTGTTTAAAGCAAATTGATATATTTGTAAAGTTTTTTAAAATTCAAACTTTTATCTGTATGTCTATTTCTAACATAAATTATTTATTATCTAGAACTAACCTACAATTTCAAGATCCATTTATTTACATAGATATATTGTTAAACTATTTTAAAAAAAATCTATAAAAATACAGTCATAACTTTAAATGCCAAAATAATATTTTAGTTATTCTTGATGCAGTGATTCGATTTTTTTTGGTGTAAAATAATTTGTAACTATTTATTCATACACAAACGTTCCATAAAATTCCGATAATGAAATATAATAGCATTAATTTATCGTTTGAATTTATTTTTTTATAAGAAATATTAAAAAAACAGAAATATTGTAGATAACAGACTGAAATAATTATAAATTCAATTAATTCTATTTTTCCAGAGCAAAATACTATTTTATTATCAGATAAAAAAATAAACTGCAAAAACATTGCCCTAGATTGTTCTATTGTATTCGATGGTCAAAAAATAATTTAAACATAGAATTAAAAGGTAAAATCCATAAAAATATAGTAGAACAGAAAATTTATTACCCAATATATGACATAAAAAATTAAAATGTTTTAAATGACTTATTTAAAATAGTTTATTTGCAATAAGTAAAAATTCACTTTTTTATGATTGTAGTAGAAAAATGTCCATATATTAAATAAAATACTTATCTATGAACAATTAAAAAAATATTAAATACTTTTCAAATTATTAAAAATTATTTTAGTGAAAATAATTTTACGTTATATATTTTTAATATATATATATATATATATATATATACATACGTTAGCATGCGAACGTTGATACTATTCAATTTTAAATACAAAAAATATATATAATTCATGCGATAAACACTTTGAAAACAATGAGAAAATACTGTCTTAGTTTTTATATATATATTCAGACAAAAAAAAGCAAAGAAATTCTGAAGTGTAGACGAGTAATGTAAAAATAAAACGTTTCTCGTGAGATAAGACAAACTAAATTCAATATGACACCGTATTAAAGCAAAATAAAACTGAAATGGACATCATCTTAAATACGTAGATTTTTATAGAATCATAAAACGTACAAAAACCGAATTGAATCAAGAGCATAGAAACGAATCATTGACTAACTGTCAGAATAAATAAAGAATTAAACCAATGTTTGAAATAATTTAATAATACAGTGAAAGAGTTTTAAACAAATGTATTTGTTGAGATATTTTTATTGAGTTGAATGACTTCATAATAATATATATATATATATATATAAAGAAAAAAAAAACAAGAAGATAGCATAAAAATTCTTAGATTATATAAATCAATGCTTTAATAAGCTGGGTTTTAGAATAAAAGCAGTTTTTGTTAAGTTATTCTCTGTAAATTGAAAATAAAATTATTTTTTTTAATTTTTAATTATTCAGAATTAAATAAATATTATTTATAATAGTCATAAATAGTTATTTTTTTTAACTTAAAAAAATAAGAAAATTTGTAAACGAAAATCTTAATATTATTATATTTTCGTTAAAGATTTTTTGTAAAAAAAGTAACTCTTGGCTAATCAACTGATAAATTTTATGTTCAAAAATTTTAATTCTTATCTAAAATGCTTGTATTTTACTCGAAGATGATATTAATATTTACATACAGAAATTAATGATATGAGGAAGTTTTTTTATGTGTGATAGAACTTTAAATTGAATCCCTATTGAAAGTTCTATCTAACCTAAAAAACACTCTTTGCATGTATGTATGTATGTTTGTATATGTATATATATATATATATATATATATATATAAAGATGTTCTTTGGGTTAGATATAAATTTTAATAGGGATTCAATTTAAAATTCTATCACGCTTAAAAAACACCGTATATATTTGAACGATACGAATATAATACTAGCTCTAAAATAACTAAGTTAATAAATAAATTATTCAAATTCATATACATATTGAAGTTTGTACTCATTCAACTATAAAAAAGTATCTTTTTTTAATTCGTATGTTTGCTTTTATGTAAAATTACTCATATATACGTAACACTAAAATCGATTTACAATTAGTTTTAATCGTAATTAATAGACAAATGTTGAACCGCTATTATTACATTCGAACACCTTCAACAAAGTACAAAGCACAAATTCATAACTAACACTTAATTATTTCGTATGAATGAAGAGCTGTTCACAACGAACAATCAGTCATTTATTTTAATTTTTTTATCTGCTATTTCAACCGTCTACTATATTACACCAAAAAGATGAACGGCGTAGTAAAAAAAGTTACATCGTGTCTCTACATACTCGTTTCGCGCACCATTGCCTTTCAAATCGCAAATTTCACTCTACAACCACGACGATTGAACGTTACGATAGTATTGTTGCAACAGTATTAGTAATCGGCTGCTTGCACATTACAGGGAATTTCGTATAAGCGTTCATTTTACATCTATTCAACGAATATCATATCATGTTATAGATTTATGTAAGTGTTTTACTTGATAGATAAATCTATTAAAATGAGTTTTAAACGTCGACGAAAATGTTTGAATAAAGTCTCTTATAATATTTAATGTTCGTTAAATAAACTTGATATCATATAACACATAAGTTCAAACGGACTAGAATGTTCAATTTTATCGATAATTGTAATTTAGATTGCTGAATATATAGGATTTTCCAATAAGCGCTTCGCAAGTTTAAATGCATATAAAAGAAAAAATATTTAATTAATTAGTTATTTATTTTTTTTATTTTCAAGCACATTGTATGGCATTAATAATGGAATACTATTTCACTCATGTGACCACCACGACTTCGCTTGACATAGTGCATTCGTTAAGTCCAATTTTTAGTCACTCTTTCACATAATCGTAGTCCAATTTCATAAATTACACGTTCAATGTTTATTTTTAATGCTTCTGTTGTTTGTGGTTTATCATCATAAACCAATAATTTCACATAACCTCACAAAAAATAATCCAATGGAATTAGATCACATGATCTTAGTAGCCAAGTGATGGGTCCATTTCTTGGAATAAAGAAGATGTGTGTCACGTGGCACTGTTCTGTTGAAACCACTATCGTGCAAACCGTTTTCAATGATTTTTGGAAAAAAAATCAATAATAATGGTTCGGTAACGCGCTTCATTTACTGTAACGTGATCTTCAGGTTCATTTGAAAAAAATATGGTCTGATGACACCACCAGCATGCAATGTACACCAGGCAGTTACTTTTTATGTATGTAGTGGTTTTGTTTGATGACTTGTAGGTTATTTTCATTTCATATTCTGTAATTTTCTTTATTTAGTGTTGACCGTAAATTTCACAAAAAGCACGATAAGTTTGGTAAACCAAACAATAATTTTTACAATTTCTAAGCGTTGTTGAAGTGCTAAACGATCCAAGATAATTTGCCACACCATACTGAGTTAAAATGACAAAATGAACTTAAAAAATTTAAGTCGTCAAAACTTAGATTCCTTTGTAACTCTCTCTCTCTCTCTCTCTCTCTCTATATATATATATATATATATATATATATATATATATACATGTTCCTAATCAATAACTTTTCTTATCCATTATTAGACCCTTCTTTTTGCTATATGACTAACCCATTTTTATTTCAAATTTTTCACTTTTGTTATAACATCAGTGACTTTTGTTTTCTCTCTGATCTATTAATTTTCTTTTTATCTTTACACACACACACACACACACACATATATATATATATATATATATATATATATATATATATATATATATATATCAACCATTCCTACTTGTTCTTAATTATGGCAGTGAAAGTTTGGTCTTAAATACCACAATTAGTTATATATATAATTTCGGGTTCATAACGTCCTGCGACGTTGTCCGATGCCTAACTGCCACCCGCTTCTATTACTCCAATCTCCTTCATTCAAATCCCTGGTGCTCATTGAAGTTATTATCCCTTCCATCCAGGACATTTTTGGTCTTCCTCTTCTTCTATTTCCTAAAGTGGAAGCCACAGGGCTTCCACTTTATCTCTCTTTTTGGCAGTCTTCCTTCGTTCATTCTCTGGATATGTCCGTACCATCTCAATTGGTGTTCCTCAATATCTTCGAGTACGGTTTTTTGGATCCCCATTTGTTCTTTTATTTCGGTGTTTCTTATTCTTTCTAATCGAGATTTTCTACTTGCTCTTCTCAGTGCATCCATTTCTGTGGCTTCTATTTTTCGTTTTATCTGTTCTTTCATTCGCCACGTTTCGGATCCATATATAAGTGTGCTCTTTATTAGGCTATCATATATTTTCAGCTTTCTTTGTTTTCCTATTTCTGTACTCCAGAGTATTCCATTTAGGGCTTTTATTATTCTCCTGGCTTTATTTATTCTGGATGTTATTTCATTGTCATCTGTACCTTCTGAATTGAAGTTTATCCCGAGGTACGTGTAACTGTCGCATTTCTTCACAGTTTTATTATTCTCCAGTTCCAGGTCAGTTGTTTCCTCCCCTATACACAAGTATTGTGTTTTCTCTACGTTTACTTCTAGGCCCCATTCATCATACTCGTTCACCAGTTTGCGTGCCATATATTCTAGGTCATACTTGACCACAATTAGTTAACTCCAAAAAACACACAAAAAATAAACAGAAATTCATATTATAAATAACACATGGAAATAGAAAAATAAATAAATAAAATACGGACGTTATAACAAAAATTAAAAGTTGCAAATGATTGGCACATTTCCAAGCAGAAAAAAATACTGATATACAAGAGAAATTGTAGATAAAAAACTTTTCAAATATAAAAAACACAAAAAGAATTCCATTGATAGATAAAACCAGTATATTAATAAATCATCGAAGTAGAAAGCGAGAGAAAAATATTATATTGTTCGAAGTAGAATGATCTGGAAGAGGATTTCATCCAGTAGTGGATGAAAATATGGTCATGATATATATATATATATATATATATATATATATATATATATATATATATATATTAGTAAAAAAAACTTCTTTTAAAATAAAAAGTTTTAAAGTATGTTCAAAATTTTTTTTGTGAATTTTTATTTTTGCTTAGATAGAGGACTAACACAATTATTAGTCATGAAAAAATATTTTTTTAAAATTACAATTCCACACATTTTCCTAGAAACTAAAAAAACTATTTAATACCAACTACAAATATTTGTTTGGTAGAATAAATTTAGAACGAAAATATTTACACAAAATATTTATTAATTTCATGAATGTGTTTTTCGAAATAACGAATTAATATTTACAAAATAAATAGAATTATAAATAGTACGGCCAATTTATTATTTTATTTGACTTTAATTTATTGAGAATTAATAAAAATAATAAATAAAAGTTCATTACAAATTTATTATGTAAATAAAAAGTATTTATCTGTAAATAGTACATATAGAAATTAACATAAGTGAAAATAAACTCATATTTCAATTTTATAATTTAATAAAACATTGAATAAAATATTTATTTTATAAAAAAATAATTATTTTTGTATAAACTAATTACTTTATTAATATATACATAAACATACATATATATATATATATAATATATATATAATATATATATATATATATATATATATATATATATATATATATATATATATATATATATATATATTAAAAAAAGAGAAAGAGAGAAAAAAGTACAATATATACATTAGGGTTTAATTTTTGTAATTAAATAAGTTTTAGAAAATTGATTTTTATATTTTTAATTTTTTATTTAAATAGTTTGATTTAAAAATTAAAACTAAAAACTAAAAATATTGCAGTAAATGATTGATGAAAATTTTTATAAAAGATCATGAGGTTAAGATTAGCTATTTATTTCTATTAAAGTTATGTTTTATTTTCTAACTATTTTAATGGTAGAAGTTTTTAATATCAACTACAGTTATGAGTTATGATTTTTAATATCTGACTATTTATTAAATGAATTTGTTTTTTGAAATTACGTAAACTAGAATAATTATTAGTCTTTATAACGAATATAAGTACTGTGGAAAAGTGTATTGTAAATAAATTTGTAAAATCTTTCATAAAAAGATCCCAAATGTTAAAACAAACAATTTAATGAGTATAGGTTACTTTTCAGTTGTTTTTTAGTTTAAGTGCCATTGTTATAAAGTAAATAAAATTTCTTTTTAAAAAATAATTGTATGTTATAAAGTACAATTAATTTTGAAAGTAATTAAGAGTATTGTATTAATGAGAAGTATAATAGTTAGTTAAAAAAATTTATTACATATATATATATATATATATATCCTGAGATTTGTAATAGAGAATGGTACAATAGTTAAGTGGAGAAAGAAAGGCACTTTTAAACATACAAAATGTTAAAAAAGATGTCAAGTATGTTCATTTACTAGGGATAGGAAGACATAATACGACTGCATTTACTACGAAGAGTATTTATGCTTGGAAGATGCAAATTTTTATTATTCACTATACACTAAGCTTTTAAATAAGCAAAAAGAAAATGTCGAAATAAAATCTTCAATTATTTTAAAGTTTAAAATATTGTTATTATTTAAATTTAAGGAACTTATTTGAAAATAAATTATATTTTATAATTTTCTCCAAAATTATTATTATTATACGAATTCTATTACAGCCGTATATAAAATATAAAATGAATTATAATCAAGTCATGATTTTTGGTTCGAAAGAATTTTTTTCACAAATAATTTATAAAAATTAAATTTATATATTTATTCTCAGACTTAAAATTGTATATATACATATATATACAAGGGTTATTTGATAAGTATGGTAAATTTATTTATTGTTTAATTTAATTAAATCTTTCAATTTAGTTTTTTTCCCTTTTTTGCCATACTTATTAAATGACCCTCATATATATATTGAGTAGTCCAAATAAGACTGAAGTGTTAAGACATATATTTAATTCCTTAATATTATTTACTATCCTTTAATCTCATTAAGTCACCATATATCTCTATATATATATATATATATATATATATATATATATATATATCGCTTGGTTAGCGTGGTGAATATGACCAAATACCAGTGAATGGTAGCATTCATTGAGGTTTTCGTCCAGAAGTGAATTGATATGGGCTTAATGATGTGATGTAATGTAATATATATATATATATATATATATATATATATATATATATATATATATATACGAGGGCCGTTTGATAAGTCCGTGTAAATTCCGAAAGATGGCACCACTGGTGCATATCGAGGTTATTTTTAATTAGTAGCACCTCTTGGAAGAACACACATCAAGTTTCAGCCATATCGGTTTATTTATTTGTGTTTGACAATCGTTGGAATCAAGGAAATCGAGTGATTGTCAAATAATGGACGAAAAAGAATTTCGCGTGTTGATTAAACACTACTTCATTAAAGGCAAAACGCCTCAGGAGACTAAACAGAAGCTTGATAAACATTATGGTGACTCTGCACCTTCGATTAGTGCGGTTTATAAGTGGTTTCAAAATTTTCGGAGTGGCCATATGAGCACAAAAGATGCTGAACGTTCTGGACGCCCTGTTGAGGTCACCACTCCAGAAATCATTGATAAATCCATGATATGGTGATGGATGACAGAAGAATGAAAGTGCGTGAGATTACTAGTGCTGTAGGCATCTCATGTGAACGGGTACATAATATTTTGCATTGACATTTGGACATGAAAAAGCTATCCGCCAGGTGGGTGCCGCGATTGCTTACGATCGACCAAAAACGAGGCCGTGTGAAGTGTTGCAAGAACGGTTTGCAGCTGTTTCAGCGAAATCCGCAGGACTTTAAGCGTCGTTTCATCACTGTATATGAAACATGGATACATCACTACACTCCTGAGACCAAAGAGCAGTCTAAACAATGGGTTATCAAGGGGGAATCTGCTCCGAAAAAGGCGAAGACAATTCCTTCGCCCGGGAAGGTTATGACGACTGTCTTTTGGGATTCGCAAGGAATAATCTTTATCGACTATTTAGAAAACGGTAAAACCATTACAGGTGCATATTATTCATTGTTATTGGATCGTTTGAAAACCGAGTTGCAAGAAAAACGTCCCCGATTAGCCCACAAAAAAGTCATCTTTCATCACGACAACGCACCAGCTCACACCTCAGCAGTTGTGGCCGCAAAACTAATGGAAATAGGGTTCCAAATCGTTTCACATCCCCCCTATTCTCCAGACTTGGCTCCATCGGACTATTATTTGTTCCCTAATATGAAGAAATGGCTCGCGGGAAAAAGATTTTATTCGAACGAGGAGGTGATTGCAGGAACGAATGACTATTTTACAGACTTGGACAAATCATATTATTCTGAAGGGATCAACAAACTAGAGCAGCGTTGGATGAAGTGTATAAGCCTAAAAGGAGACTATGTTGAAAAATAAAAACGATTTATTCAAAAAAATGAAGCAGTTTTTATTTTTACACGGACTTATCAAACAACTCGTATATATATATATATATATATATATATATATATATATATATATATATATATATATATATATATATAATTCTCTCACATTGTTAATTGGGCATGGAGCTGACACTCTCATCTCATAAAAATATAACCTTTACGAAACTTTGACAAAAAAAGGTTTATTAGATTGTCATTGTCAGGAAATCAAATCCCTACATGGGCCATATAAGCTAAGAATGATAATGATATCAAATTTAAAAACAGTATTATTCAAAAATTTCAGATTTATCTTATATTAAAAAATAAATTGTTTATATAAATATAAATTCAAAAACATATACATATTTTCTTTCGAATGATCGATACTTTTTTTCAGACCCTGATCTAATTGAACCATCTACAAAATCAGTGCTTGAATTCAATATGTTCTGAAACATATGTACATCAACCACATCACATACTCCAGTAAGATAATTACGAAACCCTGCACAAATTCCGATACTGACACCGAAAAATGTTCACATCGTATAATTTTCGTCCGAAATTGTTATTGTGCTATTGTGCTAGCGACCTTACTATGGGTATCGGTATGCGAAAAGCGCAGGTATTTATGTAAACGCATCGATTATGTCTGCTCGAACGCCGGCGAGTTGTCTGCATCTGACAGCCAAACCAAGACAGATGTCAGTGCGAATCGGAATCCGGGAACGGTTATTCGGCTTATGGGGCTCCTATATATACAGCCAGTTTATATAGAAGATCAGCGGCGTACCCTACAATACAAATGAAAACACTACCGCGTATTTAGAACAGCATTCTCGTATATTTATAATAAGTACAGCTTTGAAAAGATTTACTGTTGGGAGATGCAATGATATTAAACAGTTGATGTAGCTTATTATAAATTTAAACTGAGAAATGTCGAGGTCTGCTCTTTTTCGAAATATTTGGATGAAGAAACAGGATGAAATGTTGCAAAATACTTATATTTTTGTCTATCATATATAGATGTACAGCAATATTTTTTTTATTGTTATATGAAATATATATCATCATTATCCACTAAAGATAGTGCCTCGTCACTGCAGCCATATCCTCTTCTTTGAAACGATACTTTTTATTTCCTCGTAGGATTTAATATCCATTCTTTTCATGACTCTCCTTAGAAAAGTTATTCTTAGTTGTCGTCTCAATTTTTATCTAGTACTATATATCACAAACGTTCGTAAGAAAATATTGTCTCTTATCAGGTGTCTTATAAATTTAATTTTTCTTATTTATGTACGTTTTAAAAGATCTTTCTTTTGATATACTTCTTTCAATACTTGAGTATTACATTTTCTATCTGTCCAAATTATCTTTATTAACCTTCTCCATATCTACAATTTTTTCGTATCGATTCTATTTCTCTTTCGTCACACAAATTTAAATTTTACATCTATTTATCAGTACACTCCAAAGGTATTTATAAATGATTTTCTTGAACCAAAACTAATGTGATTGTTGATTAATATT
>CP092093.1:29725000-29742500 GCA_029203775.1 Neoneuromus ignobilis
ATAAGTTTAAATGTAAATAAAACAATAAGTATTTAATTAATGAGTTATGAATTTATTTTTTATTTTTAAGCATATTTTATGGCATTAATTATTGAACACAATTTCATTTATATGACCACCACAACTTTGAATGACATAGTATATTCGTTTAGTACAATTTTTAGTAACTCTTTCACATAACTGTGGTCCAATTTCATGAATTACACTTTCAATATTTATTTTTATTGCTTCTGTTGTTTATGATTTATCAGTATATACTAATGATTTCACATAATCCCACATAAAATAATTTAATGGAATTAGATTACATGATATTGGTAGCCAATTGATAGGTTCATTTCGTGAAATAATGGACTCATTAAACTTTTGTTTCAATAAGTTTATTAAAGATTTTACGATTTTAAAGCGTTGTTAAAGTGTTGAACGTTCTATGATAATTTACCAAACTATACTAATTCAAAATGTCAAAATGAGCTTAAAAAAAATTCAAACATGGCTGCCACCAGATGTCAAAGTTCTGATATTATTATTGGAAAATCCTATATATATATATATATATATATATATATATATATATATATAAATATAAGTATGTATGTATACGTATTCTTAATACATATTTCTGTTCCAAAATTAGAAAAAATATAAATCGAGCAAGATACATAAAAAACAATAAACCATAGAATGTATATTATCTTTATGGATCCATCAATGAAATTCATATCAAAGCACGTCACTGAGAAGAGAGTTAGTGTGTCAGTGTAGACAGCTCCAACAGTGACGTAATACGAAAACGTGTGTGTATATTTAGGAATACGTGTGTAAACGCTATCATCCGAAAACACACATACATACACACACAAATAAATACTGAAGCTCGCACCTGCTAACAGACACGCAAACAGACAATGTGGAAACACAAGAGGTTCTTGTTTAAATATCTGTACCTTCCAGCCCACGTGTTGATCAGCTCAATTGAACGATATATTTCGTAGTACATATATATATATATATATATATATATATATATATATATATATATATATAAACATACACGTAAGGATGAATTGATTTTAAAAGGAACTGTTGTATCTTGTTTTTTTCTTGTATTTGTTTAACGAATTTACATGCGAGGAAAAACGAATAACATGTGAAATATTTTTTTAGAAAATTGCGAAGGAAAGAAAAATTGCTTTTTTGATAAAATATGACTCATATATATATATATATATATATATATATATATTACATGTCTCAAAGCTTTTTGTACCTCATAGACTCAGAATAAAATAATTATAATTTAAAATATTTTTAGTTATATTAGAAAAATATGTTAAAATCATTAATAATGACGTGTTGTTTGAATATATGCATATATATATATATATATTGACATAATTTTCTAAACGACTTTTATTAAAAATTCCAAATTTCATTTACTAAAGAATTAAAAACAGATTCTAAAAATTTGAATGAAAACAGTTACATACAAAACGTAAAGTGAGTTATAGATATTTAATGTTAATTTTGAAATGTCATATTATGTATATAGTTATTAACTAACTATGACTTCTATTTTAGATGCAAATATATTTAAAAAAATGTAAAGTATTATATATCAATTAGAAATTATAACTGAACTGCTAATTGATCAGAACTGTACACAAAATTAATAGTATTTCAGTTAATAAAGTTCGTTTAGAAATAAATTGATTTCGTTAAAATTAAATTTAGAAATTTCGTCATTTCGTACACAACAATCTAATAACCGTTAATTAATTTGTTAAAATGGCGAATTGCAAATTTATAAAATTACACGTTCGTTCTATTTTCAAACAAGTGTAAAAATATCATTGTTCAATGTGATCATTTCAGTTTTTAACCCTTTTCAAACTACTCGTCGCACAAATACTGTAGAAAACATCGTATTTTCTCTCGTAGAAATGTGTAATTAGAACGATTAGCTGTCGACAGCATCAAAACCCGTCTTCAGTTGACGCTGTATCACGTGTTGACGACAGATTCCGGTTAAAATTCTCGAGTCATTCTCGGTTTTGTCTTGTGAAACGTTCACCTTTTATCCAATTAATGAATAACTTGCGAAACTTGCAGCGATTTATAATTTGAGATAAATAGAATAATTAATTGTTTATGACAGTGACAAATAGGCTGCGCCTGTGTTGTTGCTTGCAGAGAACGTTCAAGCTCCGGCACCGGCATGTCGAGCGAGATACTTATTTTATTATCATAGTGTCTTTAGTTAGATGAAGCGTGCTAAAGGGGATTCTATACGCCATGTATGCTAATTTCGAATGTAAGAATTATATCTGCGTTGCGCCTATTGGCAATAATTAATTATTTTATAAATGACATTACGAATCGGTAAAGTAGCTACATTCTGGTAATTTTGGAAATGCTTTTGAAAATTAATTTTTGGATTAACTAATCGCTTGTCGTGATACTTAAATAATAACTAGAATTGTTTTTTAAATATTCATGCATTAGAAATATATATATATATATATATATATATATATATATATATATATATATATATATATATATAGAAGAAGAAGAAATGAAGAAGTTTAAATGGAAATAAAACAAAAAGTGTTTAATTAATTAGTTATTTATTTTTAGGCATATTCTGTGACATTAATGATGGAATACAATTTCACTCATATGACCACAACTACACTTGACATAATGCATGCGTTTAGTCCAATTTTTAGTCACTCTTTCACATAATTGTGGTCCAATTTCATGAATTACACATTCAATGTTTATTTTTAATGCTTCTGTTGTTTGTAGTTTATCAGCATAAACCAATGATTTCACATAACTCCACAGAAAATAATCCAATGCTGTTAGATCACATGATATTGGTGGCCAATTGATGGGTCATTTCGTGAAAGAGTGGACTTATTAAACTCTTGTTCAAATATGTCTATTGAAGTTTTTACAATTTCTAAGCTTGTTGAAGTGTTAAACGTTCCATAATAATTTTTCAAAAAATTAAAATGAGCTTACAAAAATTAAACATAGCTGCCATTGTTGGCTGTTAAAATTCTGACATTCTTATTGGAAAACCTTATGTATTAAATTCTTTTTTACCTCACTTATACTACTAGGAAAAACAGATAATTTCTTTTGCAATTTTTTGCATTGCATGAATTTTAGTTAAATAACTCTAAACACGTATAATTTTATTTTAATTATTTACTAATTTTTCTTCTCCAACTTCATAATGAAACCAATTATTAATGAAATTAATTCTTATAAGACCAAAAAATGAAGATCATTAAAGATTCGGAAAAAATTGTGTAAAATTAAAAAATACTGAATATATATTTTATAAAATTAATATATATATATATATACAATTTTTTTAATTTATTAGATTCACTTGAATAAAATGATATATTTTTAGTAGCCAAATAGTAGTTTGTCTCTGATTAAATATTGTATCGATAAACAATTTGGTGTTCGCACATTTTCAATGCACTAAAATTCTTTTCTATTACATTTTACTATGGAACAAAAGAGAATAATTAATCTGATAAAATTCTTTAACAAAATTCATGAATATTTAATTGATCGATACATGTAGTTTATTTGAAATTATATATTCAACTAGTTTGTAATCTGATTACTTTTGTCCTATTCGGTTTTATTATATACGAGTACACTAGTGCACAATATGTGATTTCAAATATTATTTTGTCAGGTGTAATAAATAAAGGTACGTGTTTATGTAAATAATATTATTATTTATGATATTTTGACATGATATTTATTTTTTATCATTATATATATATATATAAATTATGTGTGAGTGTATGTATACATACAACAGCCAAAAATATGTTGTTGCAGATGAAATATTTGCAATAAAATACTCTCCATCACTTTGATTATAAATGTTTTAGATAAAATTTATTTATTTGTATTTATACAAACGTATATGTTTTTTCATTTATTAACACACTACTGATAATTAGAATATAATTATACATTTGTATATATATATATATATATATATATATATATATATATATATATGTATGCACTATATATTTTTTTATAGAAAATAAAAGGTATGAGAGATTAATAGTTTTTTTAGTTATATTTATCAATACAATCTATCAAACTATTTAAATTTAAAAACTTATTTTCTAATATGAATTAAATATTACAATTTCATTTTTTATTCTGTCTCTTTATTTAGATCATTCACAAGATCAGCGAAACTAAAACAATATTTATAATTGTTTTTATTACAAGTTTACTAAAAATGTAAAAAAAGATTCAGACATATATAAAAAATCAATTCCACGATAAAGAAAAGAATAATCGTACCAAACAATATATAAAATCAAGATATGAAGATAAAAAGTTCAATAAAATCATATTGTACTTGTTGCCAAACTGTTGTATTTAATTAATAACTGGATTAAAGTTTAGACAGGTAATATAAACTTGGATTAAATTACAGAAATTTTCTACTACGTTTATTATTGTCTATTATGTAACTATGTATTTTTTAAATAAACAATAAACTTGAAGTCAGTGTTCGAACTTAACATGTTAAATAACAAATTTATTTGAAAATTGTTATTTTATATTTAATTATGATAAATATTGTACTATTATAAGAATTCGGTAATCAATATTATATGTAAAATTTATATGATATTCAGATAAACAATTATATATATATATATATATATATATATATATATATATATACATATATATATATATATATATATATATACATATATATATATATATATATATATATATATACATATATATATATATAGAGAGAGAGAGAGGGGGGGGAATTAAACCCTGAATAAAAAATCCTTATCAATCCACTTGGTCAACATAATGAGTATGAAGAAATATCAGTGAATAGTAACATTCAATGAGACTCACTCAACAATAGGCTGATATAAACTGATATGATATAACACACACACAAATATATATATATATGTGTGTGTGTGTGTGTGTGTGTGTGTGCAGATGTATGTATTGTGTGCTAATTCTGACTCTTCTATTATTATATTCATAAAGGTTTAACTGTTTTAAAAACAATATTAAATTAATAAAGAATTTTTCAAAGAGATGCATCTTTTTATTTCTCATTACATTAAACAATCATTTTCGATAACCCTATTTCATTAAAAAAACAACGTTTAATGACTATATTTTTTAAATAAGTGACATTCCTCAAGGCCATGTTCAGTATAATACTGCAGGTTGAAAAATATACAAATAATACGTATATAAATTCCGACATATGATAACTCTATCTTATTTGTTCAAATAAGTTTAATAAAAATAAACGCACAGCATGTATATATATATATATATATATATATATATATATATATATATAAGAAGTATCATGCAAGGAGTACAAAAAAAATAAATAAAATCGATATGTAGAGGGTGGATTTCGTTGTTAGCTGTTTGTTCTGATACATTAGACAGTCTATTTGCTTATTTAATGAGCGCCTGGAGTATAATGGAAACTCTCATTCTCTCGGAAATATAAACGAGAAAAATAATATTTACAGCGATCATAGAAGATCCTTATTTAAAAACCTTATATAAATATATATATATATATATATATATATATATATATATATATATATATATATATATATATATATATATATATATATATATATATATATATATATATATAAATATATATATATATATATATATATATATATATATATATATATATATATATATATATATATATATATATATATAAATAATTTTTCCATAGTTCAACATTATATTTCAAATGGTTACTTTTCTTTAGTTTATATTTAAATAATGATGGTTATTAAAAAAGGTTTTCATAGAATTTACTCATTTTTCAGTTTTATCAAATGGAATAGTATTTTGAAGAAGGAAAATAATATAGTTTATATATACTTATATATGAATATATATATATATATATATATATATATATATATATATATATAGATATATATATAATATATATATATATATATATATATATATATATATATATGTACATATATATAGAGTCATCCAAATTTGATGCCTAGATTTGTGTTTCAGTAAAAAAAAATGTGTATATGGTGGTGTATAAGGAAACATATGTATAGTTTGTTTTATTTCTTTAAAATAAAACAAATCTAGGCGTTGCATTTGGATGACTCTCTCTCCTCTCTCTCTCTCTCTCTCTCTCTCTCTATATATATATATATATATATATATATATATATATATATATACACACAAGGGTCATTTAATAAATATGGTAAATTTTATTTGTTGTTTAATTTAATAAAATCTTTTAATTTAGTTTTTCTTACTTTTTACCATACTTATCAAACGACTCTCGTGTATATGTATATATATATATATATATATATATATATATATATATATATATATATATATATATATATATATATATATATATATATATATATTTTTTAAATTACATTACAAATATATTTGTTATAGAAAAATCATTAAAATGACTAGGATTAATTATATAATAGCAAATGTAATAATCACCAGAAAGATATTATTATAAATTTATATTTTGTTCTACGAGAAAACATTCTATTGATATTTACAAGGTTTAAATTAGAGAACTAAAAATATATCAAATTATTAAAACAGATATAGTAAAAAAGGTCTATAGAAGAAACTGGTATAAAACTTTTTCAAAAATAAATTAAAAATCATATTCTCTCTCTTTTTCTCTCTCTCTCTCTCTTTAATATATATATATATATATATATATATATATATATATATATATATATATCTATATATCTATTTATCTATCTATCTATCTATCTATCTATATATATATATATATATATATATATATATATATATATATATATATATATATATATATATATATATATATATAGATAGATATAAATATATATATATATATATATATATATATAGTTTAAAAAAAATATATATAATTAAATTTATTTTTTTATCAAATACTAATATCATTTTGGGAAAAGTGAAAATTAAAAGTCGTAAAATTTAAGATATTTATTAATAAATAAAAATATGTTTTTTATATCTTATACATAAAATAGTTCATTTATATTCATATATAAGTTTACATTATTTTGCGATTTGGTTTATTTATAACAGATTTAATTACTAATTTTAAATTTTATGCATACTCGTGGGTATAAATAAACATATATTTTAAGGAAAATGTATATTTTTCAATAAACATGATGTGATGAAGAAACTGTAAAACTTTTTTATTTATCGACGTAGATACATATTTAGTTTATGTGTGTGCATGTGAACAAATATTTAAATATATATTTAAATTCATATCGCAATCTAAATATCTAAACTATTTCAAAGATAAAATTTAATTCAATGATCTCATTAGTCATACGCACCATAACAATTCACACAGACGTTTTCTTAAGAGCAACAAAATGTGCAGTCACATTTTGACACTTCTTCTGATTCAATGTAAGGAATATACACGTCTGCGAGCATTTCGTGTACCTTTCGAGAGCAATTGATACACGAGGAGTATACGAGCGTAGAGAAGCTGGCGCGCGCGAGCCGGAAACAGCGTGCCGGAGACACTCGAGTGCGCGTGTTCGAGACGTGACGTCCGGTCCGTTGCGATTACGAAAGCGCAGCAAACGTTCGTCAGCGTTTACTTGTCGACGGTACGGGCACGTCTCTAAATGTAATAAAGTAAAGATATTCTGTCTTATATCATGGCGAGACGAGGCTGCGTACGTTTTAAATAATAGAGACCTTGGTTTTATTCTTGAGGTGCCAGCTGCTTGCACAGGAATTATGAAACAAAAGTCACATAAAACCTGAACCGGCTCCTGGCGGATTTGAATATATGAATATTTTTCAGTGGAGGCATTTTTCTTGGATATAATACACAATCAATTAAAATTTCCGACAATAATGTCTCAGAATTTTGTTTCTACACACATTTATCTAGTTTTTCCTCTAATAAAATAAAATTTATTTACTTTATTATTTATTTAAATTACAAATTTTTATTATCTTTAAAATTAATAATTTAATCAACTTTACTCAAATATTCTTCATAATACTAAGTTTTAGTACTTTAAACCATTTAGTGAATGCTTACTGTATACAACTGTTTTCTTTAATAATTAAGTAATCATAATTACATGTTTTTTAGTAATTTATTCTCACATTTAGAATATTTTATCATCTTTATCATTATATATATATATATATATATATATATATATACCATCTACTTCTTTTATCCAGTACTGAATAAAGGCTTATCACAAAATAGTTTATTTCCGACTATTCAATGCCTCTTTCTTTCATTCCACAACAATGAATTTGTTCATCATCATTCCATCTGTCCATGGGTTTCTTCTAGGATTTTTTATGTTATTTAATTCTCAATCAGTAATTTCTATTATATATTGATCGTTATTTCTCTTTATCAAATGACTGGCCCATTTCCATTTTAAACTTTATTCTTATTATTATTTTTAAATCCAGTCGTTTTTCTTCTTTTCTCTATGAATTATTCTTAATATGCATTATATATATATATATATATATATATATATATATATATATATATATATATATATATGTGTGTGTGTGTGTGTGCAAATGATTTTAGTTATTATTATTTTTAGCAGAGATAATAATTCGTTTTATAAATGATGATTAATATTTAATAGCAAAATAAATATTCACAAAATTTAACTTTCATTTTGTGTTAATTAATGTAACACACAATTTTTAATTAATCTATATTACAGAAAAGTATAAAGAACATTTTAAATACTTCATTTTAACAAAAATAAATTAGTAATCTAAACACTACAATATTTTATCAAAGTGTTCATTAATGGCTTATTGTTTATTTTTTTTAATAATTTGTATCTAAATATCCATGCCATAATTGTCAAAATGAAATTTTGATCAAAAAATTAAAAAAACCTTACATTTTTCAAATTTTTTGATGTTGCCAGAATAATCACTGAAATACCTATCAGTAAACAAAATGAACGATAAGATATTATTGATCACTTTCAGAAAATATTATGGTTTTTGGCAGAGTAATTCATTGGTATAAAAATTAACTAGTCACAGTACCAAACAAATATTAGAATTTTTTATTTTATGAATTGAATTACAAATAGCTTGTAGTCTTATAATTTTATATCTTCGATGACAACTTGAGTATTACTCAAAATTTATTTCCGAGATACATTCTTTAGATCAAAGTCTTTTAAAATACCATCAAATCATCTATTATTAATTTTTATAATCAATATCAGATTTATATTTCCCATTGTGAGAAATGTATTATTTTCTTATTTAAATAAGAATAAAAAATACCGTTTATTTTTTAGAAAAAAGAAATATACGGAGTAATAAAAATCATTTCGACACTATTGAAATACAACAAGAAATTTATTACACTCAACTTATCATAAAGGATACAAAATATAAATGGACAAAATTCAACAATTTTCTACTGAGTGAAACAATGTATATTTATATATATATATATATATATAATACGTGCACATTTGTTCTTATGTTTGACTAAACGTCAAAACAGAAATATATCTTCTTAGAATGTACAACTGTAATGAATATATGTACACACGTACACTTATATCTATCGTTTGCAGCACATTGAAATGCAACATATTTTACTTGACTCGGTGACAGATGTTTTTGTGTAACAGCCGCAATCAGTTAAGCTGATGACAAGTACAAACGGTGACACACGACGTCTCCTACTGCCTGCCTGGTTGTTAGCTAAATGCTCGTCGTCCCGACTCTCCCTTATCTTATCGGCGCACCACCTGGTGGCGGCGGAAACGACGCCAGCGCCGCGCAGATAATTTCGCCTAATTAACTTCCTTTAATTTTCTCTCATCTGTAAGAGACGACCACTCCCCCGCCCGATCCACCTAAGCTCAAGCTTCCATTAGATACATCTATTCAACCACCTTGACGTCCCTAAACGCTCACCGTACCAAAATATAAATAAACGGCGTGTCTTTTTCAATGTTATGTAAAGAGTGAACCGAACGATATTTACTTATTTGTTTTGTATCATTCCGCTTAAACGAGGATCGTTAAATGGTTATTATGCTCGGCCGTGTATCGTGATGTGTTTTATAAATATTTTATTAGAACACTTTCAATCAAATATATTTTGTTTAACGAGAGATGTATTTCGTTCGCGTAACAATTGTTAATTAAATTTCAACTGATTTATTGTTATATTTGAAAATGATTAAATTTCGATTCGTAAAAAAATACAATTACTTTTTCCAATAATCTATAAACAAATTTTATCAAATAAATATATTTTTTTAATCGAACTACAAATAAAGGTTCAAATTCAAAATTATTCAATTTGTTACAATTATTGACCTATAAAGAACAAATTAACAAAATTATGCAAAGTTACAAAAATATTATATTGTATTTGTTAAATTAGTTTATGCCATTCGAAAAAAACGTTGTACGCAAAAAGGTTCATTATTGAAATTTCGAATTTTGATCTATATTTAAGAAACGTTAATTAAGTAATTATCGTTACCTAAAATCCTTATTTGAACTACCAGCATCATATTTACAATTCTAAACAATTCTCTATATGTTATTGTTAATAACTTAGTTTGTTTTGAAAATCTTAACCAAATTATAATTAAACATTTTACTTTTTCATAAATAATTTACACACTAAATCTACAAGACTTTATAACTTTAAAAATATATAATTAAAGTACTTATCAAAAATTTAAACTTGGACATATTATTTTCCAGAATAATGTTAATATTTAACTAAAATAAAAAATACTACGATAAATTAAATCACTGAAAACGATTCATGTATTGCCAGTACGTAGTAAATTTATACTAAATCACTGAAACTGTTTATTGTATTCAAAACAAGAAATTTCGAATAAAACCAAACATTCCATTTAAAAAGAAACTTAACATTTTATAGAACAATCTCTATAAAAAACGTGCATATGGATATAAAGAAATTCTTCTAGAATATTATATATTCACATTTAGCCAATATGTGTCCAGTTTAAAGTGACATTTGCCAGAAAGAGGAAAATAGCATACCGCAAATAACACAAACACAAGATATTTTACATTTAAAGTGACGTGCTGGACATTTACATTTAATATAAACCATCTACGTGCCATTCAGAATTTCCCATTTGCGTGCTGTTTGTTTTTTTTATTATTATTATTCGCACATTTATGTCGCGTATAAAATGGAATTTAATTTTTTTTAATATATATTAAAATTATTCTATACTATCTACAGCGATTTTTTATTTATATGGTACATTGCATATACACACTTCATATTTTTATTTATTACTAAAATATTATAAATCATTTTTATTTTAAATCTGACAAAGTTTTAGAAGTTTCTTGGACAAGGAATAAATCTGTTTGTTTCAAAAACAACATATGATTTAAAATCTCAACTTTCATCTGATGCATCTTTTTATTAACAGTTTAGCCCTTGATTGTATGAATTTTTATGAAAGCAAAATAGATTTTCAAAATTTAAATAGTAAACTATTTTATTTAAAATCTTTTCAATTTATTAAGTTGTTATTTTATTTACTTTGCCAAAAAATAATCCATTTTACTTAGACAAATGTTTTTAGTTATTTTTTCTCTTTCTATTTTTTTTTAATACAGTATTGTAAATGAAGAAATAAATCAGTAAACAATATTTTATTTCACATACACGTATATGTATATTTTTATATGTAACTATCATCATTAAAGCTTATATTGGCCCATTGTTGGGTAAAAGACATATCAATTGCTAATTGCTGTTCTTAAACGCTTTCCCGAGACACTTCAATTCTCTCTTACACGTAGTTCAAACTCTTCCATCTCTCACTCCCACTTTGTTTTTTAATTTCACTTCTCAATCATTGATAACATATCTTTATAGTTCTATTTTCATCTCTTAGCCTTCGTTCCATAATGATCATTGTTCTTCTATTAACTTTACTTCTTGCTATGTGCCCTTTCTATGTCCGTTACAGTGATTTTATCTATTATAACATATCAATTATTGTACCTGTTCACATATCCATTTACATATTTTTCTATCATATTTAAAAATTCTTAATATTATCTTTTTCATGCTTCATTGAGTTGTCAAAAATCTTTGCCTAATTTTTGAATTCAGTGATCAAGTTTATGATCCAAATTTCAGGTATGCAGGAATTAGATTCATACAGATAGCATAAATTGATTATGTTTTTTCTGTTTCTATTCTCTAGGATTTAATTTTTTATTACCAGGGGACACTTCCACCTACTCGGTTCACTTGTCTACCCTCGAACTTGCTTCTATTTATAATCTACACAGCACCATTAATTTATTTTATAAAATTTGTACTTCGGTTACTCTCGAAAAAATACGGAAATATTTTTTTTACATCACACCAGGCCACCATTCTTTTTTGAATAGAAAATATTATTCATCAAATACTGCCTATGCTTTCCTATATATATATATATATATATATATATATATATATATATATATATATATAAACATATACATAATATATATATATACATATTTATATATATATATATATATATATATATATATATATATATATATATATATATATATATATATATTATTGGAAAAATTTTCCAACGTTCTAATAATAAAATTATAAATATTCTATTTATAGCATGATAAAATGAATTCTGCTTTTTAATACCCTTAAAAATGCTTATAATTGCTAATACCTTTACTTTTCATGTTTAACAAAATTTTATTAATAATTATTAAATATGATAAACAGAATTTTAAAGAATAAAAAATAAAGAATATATATATATATATATATATATATATATATGTGTGTGTGTGTATATGTATAAATATATGTATATACTTATATATACATACATATATTTATATATGCACATATTTATTTGTATATGTGCATGTATAGGTACTCGAGTGTGTATCTTGTATAAAATGTCATACTATAATTACAAGTAGAAGTATTTAAATTTGATAAAATATTTAACATTGAAACGAGAAGTATAAAATATATTTGTAAATGGAACATTTAAAAAACATACGTACGTTAAATGCAAAACACGTTCTCGACACATTTCATTGAATAGAAATTCCATTATCTTCTCGAATCAATGATAAAAACAGTATAGCAAAAATAGGTATTCAGCTTCGGCAGCTCTCGCTGGCGAAACATTGCTATATTGAAATCATTTGGTGTTAATAACAATTACGACTGCTTAAGAGATACTTCAAGTACCACCATCTATCCCCAAACCATTCACATATAAAACGCCAGTGCTCATTGAATGCTATTAAATGTAAAAGGGACATTATAGCACCGGGTTATATAAACGAGGGTTGACCAAAATCGGTGCACGGTATTCATTTGTATAGGTGCTACGGTGTGAGTCATTTGTAACTTTTAGTGTTTCGTTTGGTAAAATAATGGCATTCGTTAAAATATCAACTGATATAAATCTTTGAGCTAATAAAATGTTAAAATATTAATAAAACATTTTTCTTATACTACTGAAGAAATTTATAAATTATTATTTTTTTAAAAAAAAAGTTGCGAGTATCATTTTAAATAAAAACATGCAATTTTTATTCAAAAGTTATTTAAAAAATGTTCATTTATTGCGATATCATGATACGTATTTATATCGACTTCAACTAAATAAGAATTTATGTAAAAATATCTACAAGAAAGAAATTCGAAACACAATTATTCATATAAAAGCACATATTCTTATATCAGAGATATATATATTTTTTAAAATTTTATTAAAAATATATTCTTAAAAATTCTTTTATAAATAAGTTCAATAAAAAATTTGAAACTTACAATAAATTCAATAAAATAAAATATATTTTCGTTGGAATAGTTGTTAGTCCTAGAATAAACTTTATTAGCATTTTTTTAAAAAAAAATATGTTTTACTAACTAAAACTACAACCGTTTATTATTATTAAATTTATTTTTGTAATAATAATTTTGTTTTTAATTAAAACAGACAAAGATACATTATATATACGCACTTAAATATATTGTATGTATATATATATATATATATATAGGAGGGTCGTTTGATAAGTATAGTAAATTTATTTATTGTTTAATTTAATTAATTAATTAAAATTTTTAATTTACATTTTCTTACTTTTTTACCAAACTTTTCAAACGACACTCGTATATAACTGTCTATTCAAATATTAAGAATTTTTTTTCCGAAAAATTTTCAGTAAAAATAAAACAACACTATAGGAACATATTTGCATGCTAATATTAATTTAAAATATTTAAATTATATAATAATATAAATTACCGTTCACTAAAATATTATTTAAAATATATACTTATATTTACCATAATTTTTATACAGCATGTTTTACAATTTAATTACGATTGCAGTACTCAATTATACATGAAGCGATGTTTTGAAAAAATTAATAAATATTTTTTAATTTTTATTTTCACTCATATGTACTTGTAATATTTTTTCTTTTTATTTTTAACACGTTTTAAGTTTTACAATTTATAACTTGTAAATATATTTCTAAAAATAACACATTTTTGAATTTCGCGGCTATGTATATATATATATATATATATATATATATATATATATATATAACTTATATAATTATTTTAAATATTTTTCAAATGTATTTATTAATCATTTTATCATAAAAACAATATAAAATATTCTGTACTAATTCAAGGAGTCCATGTAAGTGCATATATATATATATATATATATATATATATATATATATATATAATATATAAAATCTGCATGTATATGTGTACAAATATCATCACCATCATCATCATCCATTTTATCCATTGCTGGATGAAAGCTCCTCCTTAAAAAATTTAAATTTCGAACGACCTAATGACCTTTCATTCCAATGTGACATTTTTTCAAATGTCCCTGGTTCTCTCTCTCTCTCTCTCTCTCTCTCTCTCTCTCTCTATATATATATATATATATATATATATATATATATATATATTTAATGCATATATACAAACATTAAAGAATTATTTTTAAAAAACATTTAATATATTAAAACTTTTAATTATACGAGGGTCGTTTGATAAGTATGATAAATTTATTTATTGTTTAATTTAATTGATTAATTAATTTAATTAAATTGTTCAATTAAGTTTTTCGTACTTTTTTACCATTTTTATCAAACAACCCTCGTATTTAAAAATATTAATACTTTTTTCTAAAATTATATAGTTTCTAAACCACATAAAATATATAATTTTTTAGAAATAGAATATTCTATTTTTTACATATATATGAGTACATGAATAAATATGAAAGTATATTAGAAGGATTTTTTTAATTAATCAACAAATAATTGAAGCCCATTTTAATGAACAATTAAATTTTATAAAAGCAATGACACAGTACATTTAATAAATTACACGATTATATATATATATATATATATATATATATATATATATATATATATATATGTATTAAATTTAATAATACATAATTTACCTTAAAAACTTTTTATTTAATATTTCTCCTGTTGAATAAATTAATAGTACTTAAGTATAGACAATATTATACTGCGTTATTTAAAAAATTGAACCAATAATAGATTTTAGTACGTACTAAAAATATTATATTATTTACTTATTATGCATTGAAAATATGATTATCTTTATGTATATATATATATATATATATATATATATATATATATATATATATATATATGTGTATGTATGTATGTATGTATGTATGTATGTATGTATGTATGTATGTATGTATGCATGTATGTATGTATGTATGTATGTATATATGTACTGATAAATGATTTCAAACATATAACAAATATATATATATAGGAACATATAAACTTTTTCTGTTAAAAAATATGAGCATGATATTCAACGAAAATATTATTAAAAATATTTCTAAATATTTGTTAAAAAATGTTTGTTCAAAAGTGTGTGTTTTTGAATATTTTAAATGGTTGAGACGTTGTTGTGCTTGTTTTAATAAATAAACAAATAATAATTTATTTAAGTAAAACCTTATATGAAAACACTTTAATACTTCAGTTTGTCGATAATATAAATATAAAATATTTATAAACCCCAATTTCATTCAATAACTCAATAGTTTTACTTCGTATACGGAATAAATAGATTTTAATAAAGATATCAATATTGAAACATACATACATACATATATACAACATATCCCGATCATTCGAGTTTATTGAAACTTTGTGAACATTCTCTCGAGGGACCGTGTAGGCATCTATCGAACCCGAAACCGACGACCTCTCTTCCTTGCCATCATCTTACAAGTCATGTAGCACGCAAAGCCTTGTTCTGCTTCCGATCCTGACGTTATAGAGACATCCGATAACATTTTTTTTACAAACAACTTCGCGAGCAATAGGCTGATCAGATTCCAAACTTCATAATTGAATCAGCGACGCGTGCTTCGAGCGTCTGGACGGACGCCTGGCCAACCCCGACGGCTACTGAACCAATGGACGTCGATCCATGCTTCAAGCGTATACATTTACACGCAGTATTTGAACTATTTGCGGATTGGGTAAATGGAACAGATTAAAACTTTCGAAAAGATTATTTACATTTATTATAGTTGTGTGTGTGTATGTAAATATATATATATATATATATGTATATGTATATATATATATATATATATATGTATATGTATATATAAACAGCTTTGTTCCTTGCATAGAATTTAAATATAATTTTAATTTTACACAATGGTTAAAAACTATGTAATAAATCGACGAATTGAATAATATTATATTGGATACGGTGAAAAAGCTTTTTACAATTTTTTAACAATAAGAGTTTTAATTTTGATCCGATTTTTATATATGTTTTTTTACTTTTTTATAAATACGTGCGTTTTAATTTAAGTTGAGATTTTTCAATAATATACAATTTATTATATGAATATGAAAATATTTCATAATGAAACAAAAATTCAATTTTCAATATAAAATCATTCAGTATTAAATGTGAAGAATATTTCCTATATAATTATATTTTACGGTCATGTACAAACAAACAGAAATAGTAATTTTCTGAATTAATTACTATTCATATATTCTTTAAAAAAATATGAGTGATAATTTTATGTTATAATATTTTCTCTATTTCTTTACATATTGTTATTTAATTTTTATAATTTAATCTTTTAAAGGATATTATATAACTTGAAGACATCATACACGTTTTTGAATTTACAATATATATTATATATATATATATATAATGTTTTTTTAAGCGTAAGAGAACTTTAAATTAAATCCATATAGAAAGTTCTATCAAACCTAAAAAATA
>CP092093.1:29745000-29805000 GCA_029203775.1 Neoneuromus ignobilis
CATATATATATATATATATATATATATATATATATATATATATATATATATATATAAGGTGGTCTGAATAAAACTGAAGGGTTTAGATATACATTTATTTTCTTACTATCCTTTATTTTCCTTCAGTTTCATTTGGACCACCTTAGATTTATTTATATATATATATATATATATATAAAATAATATTTTATTATTATTTTATTATTAAGACCAAGATTAACCAATTAAGATTAACCAAGATAGACCAATTTATTAAGATATACACAATTTTCTAAATGATTTGAAAATAAATTATTCTTTGGTAATTTTAGTACCCATTATTATAATGTCCTCTTATTATTTATTTTTCAGTCACTACATTTTATTTTCTTCATAACAAACATTTAAAATCAGATCTAACAATTAATAAATTGCATAGAATATAATAAACATCATTAAACATTTTCCAAAAAATATTGTATATCAAAAGCGTTATATGACATTAATAAAAGCAGTGATAAATGATTTTTTTCTAAATTTACTTCATATATCATAGTAACTATTTAAAAAAATTAAATAAAGTCCGTTTTTTAATAAAATTCAAATTTTAAATATTTTTTTAATATATTCAGATATTGACTATTAATTTTATTTTAATATAAAATAAAATTATAGATAATTAATTATGAAACATTTACAAAATTATCAAATATATTATCTTATCTGTCTATATATTATTTTTTGCAATAAGGCAACATTTGAATCAATTTTTTTTTAAAATGACATTTTATATTATTTTTATTTTATAAAATTCAAATATATAAATAAAGTAACCATTAATTAATTACTGGTTCAGTATTGTGAACAGTTGTGTTAAGAAAGAAAATACAATGTTTTTTTTTAAACAAAAATAACAGACTTATAAGATTTAATAACAAAATATTAAAACGTGCTTTTTATTAATTTATTTACAGAGTTTTTCATACATTTGTTATTTTCGATTGATGAATAATCTAATCAGATAAAAAGTGTTACTTAAATCAAATTTTATATATTTGAGCAACTTGTACCAATATTATTTTATCATTAGCACGCCTATACATTATTGTTGAAAAATAGAATGTAATGAAAATTAAGATTTTTAATAATTTTCATAATTAAAAAAATAATTTTTATATACATATTAAAGTAAAATAGTATAAAATATACATTTTTAAATACGATATTATAAAAAAATATAAAAATACTTATTTAATTTTATACGGTATTAAAACTAATCTCCTTTTTAAAGAACCTGAACAAGATAAGATTATCGAAAACGTTTTCGTTACGATACTCAAGTGTAAAATAATTTAAAAAGTCAAGTTCTACTACTGTAATATTTTATATACAGTATTCTAACTCCTCTAAGGGTAGGTAGAATTGAATACAAGTAGAATGATGTAGAAGAGGGATACTAGCACACAGAGAATATGCGTCCATTAAAGTCACAAGCTAAGCCAGGATTACTGATGTCGGACTTGGTACAATAGTAATTAGTTGATTCCACTCTCCCGACACTGAGTTATTCACTTCGAAATTTTATAGCGGTGCGATGTTGGTACTACTGGTGCTGGTACAATGGTAATGGCTACGGTGGTGGGTGCAAGCGCATGCGTATCTATTACCAACGGGTACGGGTTCGGATTCGTGTTGGGTGCAAATTAACTCTCAACATATATATATATATATATATATATATATATATATATATATATATATATATATACTCGTATATGTGGGAAAGATATTTATACTTTACTGCATGTTGTTTGGGATGCTGATATATGTTTGAATGAGATACGCCAAATGGTCGATCTTTAATCTTTCAGGAATGTGTATTTGTAATATAATCGTCTTACTTGATTTCTGGAACGTTGAAATATTGTATGTCATAAACAATACGATGGAGGATTTATCCATCAATGTTTTACATAAAAATCATATACTAACAATAGAATAGAAATACGAAATTATATATACATACAAAAATAAATTAATATTCATATAATTATATATATGATGGCCCAAATAAAATTGAAGGATTATAAATTATAATTAATGATAGTAAGCAAGGAAATGTACTTAAGTTTTATTTGGGCTACCCTATATATATATACACAGTATTAAATTAAATTTAACTTAAATATATATTTGCAATTTGACGATTTTAATTATTTTTTACATTATTTTTCATTCATATATTTTGTCTGTTTAATGATTTTTTAAAACAGTTATATTATTTTTTCTTATATATAATTTTATTAACTTAAATCAATTTATTTACAAAATTTAAAATTTTGATAATCAGTGATACTTTTAGATGTTTATATGTTTAAATCAAAAATCGAAAACCATTATTACCTTAGTAATGTAACTAACTCAATTTCACATTAATTAAACATTTAAACTAGCAATAAAACATTTTAATTATAAGAAATCATATATCACACATCGATATTATAATAAAATTCAATCTTTTATATCTATCGATGTGTATATGTGTGTTTATAAAGATTAAAAATAATGATAGTTTAAAAAATAAATCTATATAATACATCAGAATGGAAAAAATATAACCAGTTTAAAATGATTTTAACGCAATTAAACATGCCCACTTTACGCGAATTAGTAGTTAACTTTAAAAAACAGAATTCACTTAACTCGACAAAATCTAAATAGGTGTTTCATTAATTTTTTTTGTTGTTATATCATACTAAATCTTCTGAAACAGGTACACATGGCACAGATTTACGACAAAACACAACAACTTGTTCGTTTTTAATTGAAGAAATTAACACGGGTAATGTAGCTAGCGTGCATTTTGACATAAAACATTTTTACTGTACATATAATGCTTTAAAACATATTACCTAGTTTGTAAAGATAATAATAAAATATATGATGTAAATGTTTATGTTATTTGTAGACTTTATTATAATGTTGAAAAGATAATATCATTTTCTTTGAGAAGAATTTGAACTAAGAATTTGAAAAAATATTTTATTCTTCATGTACATATATAATATAAAATTTGAAGATCTGGAGATTTTATTATAATTTAATTTAGATCAAAAAATGTTCATTGTATAGCGTCATCCAAATGTGAAGCCTAAATTTGTGTTTTATTAAAAAGAAACTATATACATATTTCTCTTCAATAAAACACAAATCTAGGAATCGCATTTGAATGATCCTATATTTGTATAAAATATCAATTCCTTTTAAATAATATACCAAATGTGTACCTAATAATACGTTTTTGATATTTATATTATTATAATTGTTTAAAAAAGAAATCAAAAGAAACTGAAAACCATTTTGAATATTTTCTTGAATAATTTAAAATACAAATTTAATCTCATTTGTAAAATAAATGACTATAAAACCTTTATAATGCATCCTCTTATAATTATGCAAAAATGTCAATGTATATATATTTATATATATATATATATATATATATACATGTGAGTGTGTATAATTTACGAAATATTAAAATGTAATTAAGAAAGGAAATAGTTGATACATGTTTGAACAAAGAACCCCAAAAATAAAATTCACCGCCAGTGATGATTGAAATAACAGAGCATGACTAGCAACGAGCATCAAATTCAAATCACCACCCAACAAGTCGTGTATAATTAAATTTTACACACAGTTGGCAAAAAAAGCGTTCCATATATTTTTATACAAATAAGCGAACTTGTCCTTTATCAACATTTTTAAGTATACATTTTCAGTAAATTATGGTTTCACAAATGGCTATATTTTTTTTAAAAAAAATCAATTACTTCAAGTTTTATATTTTTCACATAATTATAATATCAAACAGTTTAAAAATGTATTAAAAAAAGCATCTAATAAATATTTAAAATGTATATCAAAAAATATCTAACATGTATGTGTATTAAAAAAAGTAGTACACATCTTACAAAATTATATATATATATATATATATATATATATATATATATATATATATATTACATATTTTCTATAATAATTAATAATTAATTAAATTTAAATAATATATTGTTTATAGGTAACAATTTAAATTATTTTAATTGAACTTAATAAAAATTACAAATTAACATCAATTTATTTTTTATATATTATCTTCACACTTAGAGACTTTTAAAACCAATAACTATATTTTTGTACTAATATCACAACTATAAGAATATATATATATATATATATATATATATATATATATATATAAAATTGTAGCAATATATTTGTCGTAAAATACATAAAGTAGTAATTTAAAGTCAATTAACAAACTAAAATAGCAAAAATATTCTTTTAAAGTACAATATTTTATTTATTTTTAGTGAACAATTTATTTTCTCTTCCTTCCTTAACTAAAATTTAATTGTGTCATTTTGTTAAACTAAAAACATGCATCTCAAATATAACATTAATTATATATATATATATATATATATATATATATATATATATATATATATATATATATATATATATATATATATATATATATATATATATATATATATATATACGAACATTTTGAAATAATTGTTTATATTATTAAAATACTAAGAAACCGTTTTATTTCTCAACTTATATTGCTCTATCTATATTTTGAAAAAAATCACTGTAAAAAATGACTAATTTGGAATTAATATCTGTCAAAAGATATTGAATAAAATGAATAATTGTTTTCCCATAATTACTTTTTTTCTAGTAAAGAAAAAAAAATTTGACTTGTAAGTTTATTAATAATCAAACTTTAATTAGTTATATAAACTTTTTACTTGATCTAACGAACTGAAATTATGATTAACTGTATCTCAAATTCCATTTTAAAATTATTTTATAAACTATAAAAATATATGATCGTTATCTACACCACAATTATTTTCAAATAATTATAAGTTACTCTCTATCTATATTCATATATATATATATATATATATATATATATATATATATATATATATATATATATAATTTATACTAATTATAAATTTTTACAAATATAAAAATTCCACGTTAAAGATTTTTTTAAATAAAAAGATATAATAGAAACGTTTGTTATTTATACTATTCGTGAAATTTAAATACGAGAAATACAAACAAGCGGTCTGCCGTAAAAACATTTTAAACGTATGGTGTACACGATTTCTAACCAAAAAGTAAAACCACAGTATGCGTAAAACGCAAAAAGTTTCTCATTGTAAGTTTTTGTTTATGTACAAGTTCGGTTTTGACTGTGAATAGAAAATATGTTGACTATATGTATAAAAGTTATATTGAACAGACAAAACTATATATGTATATTATAAACATAAATATATAAATATATATATATATATATATATATATATATATATATATATATATATATATATATATATATATATATATAAAATAAAATATAAATTATTTTATTTTAATCGACATGTTTTATTTTTTATTATTATTTCATTAAAATTTCCTTAAAAATTTTATCCAAAAAGATTTATTAACTTAAAAAAAAAATTCATACAGTACAATTATATATATATATATATTCTCTATCGACTGATAAATAAAGCCCTTTTATAAAACTATTCAAATTCAATAATTCAACACTTTTTTCTTTCATTTCACACCCACAAGTATTCTTACTAACCTATCTATTTACATACTCTTTCTGAACTTTCTCTAACTTTTCAATCAATAATTTATATTATCCATCAACAGTCTTTTCTTTTTTCTATATTATCAATATATTTTCATTCTAAACATTTCATTCTTACTATAACATTGATAAATTTTGTTGGAGTTAAAATCTACAGTTTTTTTTCTCATCTCTACACATTTTTATTAAAATGCATCTTTCTATACTTCTTTGTTTCGTTTGAAATCAATGGATCATTTTATTACTTAAGAGTCATATTTCACTACCATAACTGAAAATAAGTAGGATATAATTGTCAAAGACAATTCTCTCCAAACATAGAGAAATACTCGACTTGTAAAGATGATATAAATTTAACAGAAATGTTTATACTATGCATTTATTCCAAATTTGCATCCACACATTTTTATCAGCATTTGTATTTTATCTATGAATCGTTTTTTTTGTATTATTATACTCATATATATATATATATATATATATATATATGAACTGGTTTTTTTGAAAGTGGTGTAAGTCCACTTTTTAAAAAAACTAAGTTAACGGTAATTTTAATGAGCTATAGACACCTTCTCTTTATAGTTACAATCACAATTTTAATAGAGTTCTATTTTGATATAAAATAAACAAAAACAGTTTTGCTGTACAATGCTATCGCACAAATATTTCTTTTGAAAGTGGAATAAGTCCATTCCTAATAATTATAATGAAAACAACTTTCTTATTGGAATTATTATTGATTATTGCTACTTCAGTGCACGCTGCTCGTTAGCAGATATTACTTATCTAGTAGACTTTGTCTCAACCAAATCTCTAGAAGAGGCAATATCAAACAGAAAAAAAAATACGGACGGAGAAATTGTAAACTGGCTTAAAATATGTTGGATGAGGTTCAAAAGGAATGAACCTCACAAAATGTTTTATAAAATTAGTATGGAAGAAAATGCTCCATTTAAAACAATTTTTTATTTGGAAAAAAGGGAAGACCAAAAAACCTCAGAAAAATTAATATGTTACCGCTTTATAAAACTTCAAGGAGCATAACAAGAGAGAAATATAACGATATGATAAGTTTATTACCTTATATACCACCTATTCACCATAAATATTTCAATATGCTAAGTGTAAAAGAAAACTAAGTTTAAAATATCTTTTTTTTTTTATTTAAAGATCTTAACGAAGTAATTTTCATTTTTATATTTTTAATATAACTGAAATAAACTCTTAATAAACTTAGTTATTCGTGTATTTAAATGTCTTCATTTTAACTATTACTTTTTTACATAAAAATCCATTTCAGTAAAGCTTATGTCTATAAAAATATGGATTTAAATTTGCTCTTGTTTTTACTTCTTGTAATATGTTATTTTAGAAAGTGGTATAAGTCCATGTGGAGCTAAAAAATCGTTTATTTTGTAAAATAATGTTAGTAATTATTATTTCATAATAAAATTTAAAAGGTGTATAGTGTAAAAAACATCACTCGAATTGATTAAAGTTGGCCAATATTTTTAAATTAACTCAAATGCAAACCCTTAAATATCTCAATATATGAAAAAATGGACTTATACCACTTTCAAAAAAACCAGCTCATATATATATAGAATCATTCAAATGTGATGATTAGATTTGTGTTTTATTAAAAAGAAATATGTGTATAGGATGGTGTATAGGGAAACATGCATATAGTTTCTTTTTAACACGTTCCGTGCCACGTGTACCACCGATGGTATACGTTAAACTTTTCATTCAGGCCGCGTGTACTACCGGTGGTACATGCTGATATATTTATTTAATGCTCTAAAAACATATATTTTATTACAAGCCCTATATATTTTATAAGCCACGTGTACCACGAATGGTACACGATGTGATAACTACTTTATACAAACTAATTACTTATGGATTGATGATGTAATGAAATATCGTGCGATAATATATCAATCTTTAGTCAAAACAACAAATGGCCGAATGAAAATTCGAGCAAAAACTGCTCGGCACGGAACGTGTTATTAAAACACAAATCTAGGCGTTACATTTAGATGACCCTATATATATTCACAAAACAATATACTCTTAGATAATGCATTAAGATTTTTTTACATTTTACTATTCTTTTTATACATAAAAATATAAATTAATTAAATGAATTTTATAACTTTATAAACATTTATTTTGTAAAAGAAATTAAACAGAACTCTAAAGTTTTTATTTAAAAAATTATTTAAGCTTTTTCAACTCAAAACAAAATTAATATGATATGTAATAACTATTGAACCATACTTATTACTTTCGCATGTATGATCCTTAATACTAATTACTATTCACTAGAAAATTTATATATATATATATATATATATATATATATATATTGATAACTGATAAATGGTTTGTTGTGTGTCATGAAATATCATCCAGATGACTTTACGACTGAAAATAACAAAAATCAATTTCGTGTCAAGAATTATCTTGATAAAATTATAAAAACAATAATCAGTTTTAGTTTTAAATATTTTTCAAAATAAATCTAATGAAATATGGGCTGTTTTTAAAGACAGTTGTTGAATTCATAAATTTAAAAAATAATATCTTAACTAATAGTTATGAAAATTCAATATATTACAACTGAATACAAATTTAATATTGGAAATACGAATTTAAATATTTTCATTTCTGATCATTTTATAGAAGAATTCAGAGAAATATTTAACAAGACAATTACAATAATAAGAAAGTATATTAATTTAGAAAACCCAGTTTAGTGAAGCAATTATTGAAAATGTATATTGAAACTAAAAAATCAATATTACAAGAAAGTTCTGTCGTTTTTTAGTCTATCATAATTCCAATTATTATTTATACATAGTATGACTCATTACACCGAACACATTAACTAAATGACAGAGTACATACCTTGTTTCATTTATTCACTGCATTTCGATGTGCTCACTTTAATTAAAATATAATTTCAACCCTTACAAATGGTTCTACAAAATAGTGTAATATATGCATGTTTACTTTACGAATTTAAACTTGATTCTAACGCTGCTGAAGTTGCAAAAAAAATTTGTACCACATTTGAAGAAGTATTTATTGTACATCAAGAATAAGACAGAGGTTGTTTAAAAAATTAGCTTCAAAAGATGAATCATAGTGATGGGTGTATAAAATATTACAAAAAAATCAAAGAAATGAATATAAAAAAAATATTTTTATTTTAATCTCATTAACGATAAAACTTTCTTGGTGATCGATTATTTATTGAAACACAATTTTGTGTTGTTCGAGTAAGTAATTCATTAGGTGTAAAAATGATTTAGCCATAAAATTAATAATTAAATGTAAAATAAATCAAACTTGAAAGATTAACCAAATTACAAAATAAAGTATTTAGGATTATTTAATTCTTTTCTCAATACAAATTTTCTCTTTTATATCATAAATAAAAACAAAAAGTTTATTTATTTAATTATTTGAGAGATTAATTAAAACATTTTGTGTACTTATTTGGTCTACAGATTTAAAAATACTATTTTGGTTGTTATATTTTGAGCAAATAATTTTTTACATTACAAATGAAAATATTTTCGAATCAAATAAATCAATTACTTGAGAACAAATAGATTAAATAATCATATCTACATAAAGATGTTATTTTCTTCTTATATTTTCAAATCAATGTACAATTATAATAAATATATTTTTACTAGCTCTTAAAAAAGAAAATCAATTTTATGAATATGATATTTTGCTACTCTATTTTTTTATTACATTTATCGTTAAAAACATATTATTATAATATAAAATATATGAATATATTGCAAATAATTTGTTAAAAGTTTTCAAATAGGTTCATTTAAATAACAGATTGCACTCTGCAAAATTAGTTCGTTTATAAAAGTCATTAGTAACAAACTCAAATTAGTCACAGTTTCATATAACCATTTGATTCCTAGTCTACAATTATCATAGTTTTCGTTTTCAAAATTACTGTTTTATTTATTAACACCAGTTTAGTTCTTGAGCACAGAATCATTTACAGTTTCGAATAATTTTATAAAATAACAATACTATATAGATATAAAATAAAATCATTTTTTTATCAATTACAACAAAAATAATATTTAGAAAAAAAAATTGTTCTGATATGATTTTTTTTATTATCGGTGTAAACTAGATATTTCGTATTATATAAACAAAATGAGAACAAATAATAATGAATCATGTATAAACAAGAACTAATGTCATGAAGATTACATAAATTTACTATTTTTCACACACGATTTAACATTTTATGCGATACATGAAAAATATACATGAAATGCGCAATCATCAAAATAAGTACGTGTCCTTCTGTACGTTGCATATTTTATGCAAAACTAAACTGTAATGAAACACATTCGCGTATAAATTAAACATGTTACGTTGAATTTACAGCAAAAACCAGTTTCAAACTATTTGATAAATGATTTATTTCATCTAAATGTCTCATCTTTCTATATTATATTATTTTATATATATATATATATATATATATATATATATATATATATAAACATATATAAACCTGAGCAACTGTTAAAAAGGATATTTTAAATATGTACTTTATTAAAAGCTGCTTCATATGCAGCGAGAGATCGTTTATACTTGTTGATTCAATAAATTCTTCACATGTATAATTTAATCCTATATTTAAATATGGTACAAAATACGAAATTGTAAAAAATAGCAACTTACAGAGTGAAAAATGAAAATTTCAAATAAAAAATTTTAATGAATAGAATTATACATGGTTTATTGTTTAATATATAGAAAGTTTTTTTTTGAAAAAACAAAAAGTTAATTTGGTATTAGGAGATTTATTTTAATAACACAATTATTATAGCTAAAAGGTTTTTAATAATTAAATTTAATTTTTGAGGTTTTATTATTATTTATAATTTAAAATACTCTTTTTTTTCAATTCATATGGAAATAATTGTATATGGTAATAAAATTCTATTTCAAAAGTTTCAAATTAATTTTCATGAAATATATACTTCTCTTATATATATATATATATATGGCCCAACTGAGACTAAAGGGATTGAACATACATTTATTTGCTTACTATCATTTAATATCTTTACTATCTTTTAGTTTAAATTTCACTTTATATTAATTTCTAAAATTAAGTTTTATAAATTTCATCAAATTGTGAAATTAATTCAAAAATTCTTTAGCTTTTATTATTGATATTAAATATGTCTTTAAAAAAATTAATAAAATAAATATTAATAGACATGAATTATCACTCCAACACCATAAGATATTAACAAATGTTCAATAATTCCTTATGGTTTACTTTGTTCTTTATAATAATAGTAAGTTAATATACATTTAGATGATGACACTATCATCACAGAATATTGAATAAAATGAAATATTCTAAAAACAGGCATCTCTTATCAATTTGTTTGAAGGATTTTATCACTTCTGAAAATAAAATATTTTTTACTTAAAAAGGTTTCTTTATACCTTCATTCAATTTACCAGAAAAAAATATTAACAAAATGTAATATATTTTGAAGGAAAAAATATTTTACTAAAATATAACGTTTTAATTTTCGTCTATAATATTTGAAACTTTATATATATATATATATATATATATATATATATATATATGTGTGTGTGTGTGTGTGTGTGTGTGTGTGTGTTTAGACATACATATTGTACATGTAAAAGTGGTGAATATTTTGTAATTTTAAATATTTTATATTCAACTGAAACAAATTCGTCGTTGTCAAGCTAAACCTCATAATGTCTCTCGAAGCGATTCATATAATTATTATGCTTGAACAGAATTCTTAACCGACTGTTTGAGAGTTAATCGACCATTACGAATAGCAGAATAAAAAGTGAAATGAGTGTTCTATCTTTTGTGCACTACAGCACTGAAAAAGTATATAAACATATATAAATATATATATATATATATATATATATATATATATATATATATATATATATATATATATATATATATATATATATATATAACTGTATCAATATTCTATACTATGATTAATGTTATACGACAAAATATTAAATTGGGCATTTGAATAGAACATTTTTTTATATTTTTCAAGAATTTCAATAAGATATGAAGAATATTATACAGTTTACATTGAATAACGATTATGTGTGTGTAGTAATTCGTTTTTTATTATATTTTAATATAACGATAAAAATTTCATGTGCTAAATCACATTTTTATTTATCGGTTTGTAAGTTGTAACTCCTTTCATAAGAAAATCAAGCAATATTTAAAATAGTAAATTGATTTTCTATTTCACGAAATTTTCTCAGTTGTAAGCCTTTAGTAACGAATAGAATTTCCTCCAGAATTTAATATTACAATATTTCAATATGTGATTGTATTAAGGGGTTATACGCAATTAGAAATTTCAAAAAATCGATTTTTTTGCATTTTCGGAATGCACATATATTTGAGTATATTCTCTGAAAATTTGAAGTAAATCCGATAAATATTTTCGGACATACACCTGAATTTGTAAAAAAATTTTAACTATGTGTAAACTACTTCCGAAACTTCAAATGCGTTTATCTCAAAACAGTGTTTATGAATCACTGACTATGAAGTCAGTGATCTCGATATCTCAGAAATGACTGAACCGATCGGTCTCAAATTTTCACACAATCTTCTCAAATATATTCCTCAGGTATTGAACGAAGGAATAAGGTTTACAAAAATTATTACTATTTTTTTAAACAATTTGGAGCGAAAATTTTAGTAAAAAACGAAAAATTTTTTTCAAGTAGACGCCATTTTGTCAAAAATGAAAATTTTTATTATTCCTTCGTTCAATACCTGCATTAATCTATCCTTTAAAAGAATTGACCATATTTTTTGATTTCAAATAATCCAAACCGCCGATATGGAGATCACCGCCAAGCGCCTTTTTTTTAGGTCGTTCGGGACATCGTCTGCAGGAGCGGTGCACTTCAATATTTTTTATGATCGACATGTTATTTTATTCTTGAAAGTAGGATCTATTCAAATAACCATAATTTGTAATTGCAAAATAAATACTGTTTCTAAAAAAAATTCCTAAAAAAACGTCGTTTTTGCGCCTCGCAAGTGCGTATAACCCCTTAAAAGGCTAGTGTTTCTTTTAAATTATTTGATAGATCTTTCATACAAATATATATATATATATATATATATATATATATATATATATATATACATGTATGTATGTATAATTCTCTCCAAATATTTTACTATTAAGAAATTTGAATTACTAATTAGTTGTATTTTTTAAAAGCCCTTAAAAGAATTAAGTAATAAAATAACATTTAAAATTTACACTACACTGAATATCTCCCTTGCTAAAAAGAGCTTGAAAATTATGCATATTACTTTCAAGAGTGTTTTTCATTGACACATTTAATATGAAACAACTCTAATTACACAGATACGGAATATCAACACTATGCAACACTAACTTTTGCTCGTGCACAATAATAACATGAAAATTTTCTGCATCCAAAACGAAAGTATGAATACATATACATGCATACGGTTATGAATACACACACACGGGCATACATATATATATATATATATATATATATATATATATCTTTATAAATGTATGTGTAACCCGCGATGAAGTTAATTAAAGACGGCGTGTAGAATATCAACCTTCCGTTCGAGTGCCCAACGAATGATATCACGTGACGCACTTAAATTTTATGTCTGAGTTTTGCGTCACTGAAACGAACCATTTCAACTTTATGTCCGTGCAACATAGTTTATGTTTAGCTCGAATTCACGAGCGATAATTCCGAGACACACTCGCATACAATATTATATACAACGTGCATCTGATAATTTTCGATTATCTCTCATCCTTCCGCATTATATATATATATATATATATATATATATATATATATATATCCGACTTCGATAATTAATATTGCTGTAATATATTTGTTTATTAGATACATCGTTACGTCTAGAACGTTGTATTTAATACAAGTTGAGAATGGTGACAATGAATGGTACTAATTTATTAGAATATATATTTTGATTACATATTCACTAGAAAAATAACTTAGAAAAGATAATTTAAAAGTATAGAAATGTTATACGTAGTCTGAATTAATATTGAATTTGTACTACTAACAAATTTCAAGAATTTCTACACGTATTGTTAATTTTCAAAGGGTTGTTTTATAAACCCTTTTTCTTGTTAGGTATTTATTTGAGTTGAAAATATATGTCCCTGAGCAATATACATGTCGTTTTATGTGTTTTACAAATTTAAAACGGAAATAAATTTAATTATGTAAAGGAATGTTATGTTATTTCAACAAACATAAGAATTGAAAAAAAATATTATTGCTATAAATTGCTATTAAGTAACTACATTTCTGGTTCTACTGTATGAGTATTAATATTTGTTTATAAATAATCATTAATTAAGTGAAATTATGTATCATTTTTTATAACTGAAATTATGAAGTCATATCATACAAGACACATATTTATTTTTTTAAATATTAGGTTGAGTCATAAATAATTTCCGTTTTTGTATGTCAAATTTAATTTTTATTAAAAAAACAACAATTGTACTTTAATCAATTATATATTTGCCATTGTTTGCAATGACTTGTTATCATTCGCTCGGTAGCTCTTCTAGTGTCTTAAATAGAATTCCGATGGTTTTGACTTGAAAAAGTTTTCAACAAACGTTCTCATTCGACAAACATGTGTTCATTAAAGCGTTCTACAGCGATTGAAAAAGATGATAATTGTATAATTCCAGGACCAGAGAGTATAGTGGGTGAGGGAAAACTGACCACCCAAACTTCAATTTTTTTTTCTTCTATAGGGTCTTGCGTTGTCAAGGAGGAAAACAAAGGTTTTCCTATTGACGAGTGCAGGACGGTTTTCGATTAAACTTTAGTTAACAAACTGCAGCTGTTGGACAGTTTGCATTTATTTTTTCATTCCGGTTTGAAAGTTCAAAATGAATAATTTCACCACGGTTCCACACATAAAATTATTTTTCTTTCATGAAGCTTAACCTTTGAGTCCACTTCTGGACGCTTATCTTTATCAACCCTTTGGCATTTACATAGAACGTTGTTGTATATAATCTACTTTTCATCGCCAGTAATGATTTTATCCAGAAATGGGTCGTTCTTCTCTATTTAAAGAAAACTTGTCACTATCGATAAACGATCTGCTTTGTTTCTTTCATTGAGATCGCGTGGAACCCAAACATTCATTTTGCTGATTTTATCCATCTTTTCCAAGTGATGATATATGATGGACTGTAACGTGTTTACTAATTTTCGAATACTTTGGCATATATAGCATTTCACCAATGATTTTAAAACTTCTTCATTGATGTCCAAGGAGCGACCTAGTCTAAGTTCATCTTTCAATCACATATCTACAGAACGAAATTTTGAAAACCAGTTTAAAACTTGCTGGTCAGTTATAATTCCTTCACCATACACACTACATATTTTTTCATTTGGTTCAGTAGAATTTTTCTACTACTTAAACTCCCATAGCATTAAATGGCTTATGTTCACTTTCGATCCTTCCATTTCACAACCAATAATTTATTATTTGAATACGGTGTATAAGCTACCACTCTCGTAACAAAACTGAACAAAACTCACTTAATTCAAACAAACAAAAACTTGTCATATGTGATGAGTCATTAGGATGAGTAATGAGTTATTAAAACTTGCTGTCAATACGGAAATTATTTATGACTCAACCCAATAAATACCAAATTGATCTAATATACAATTTTAAAAAAAACTGAAATACTAGAAGAAAAAAATTATAGACAACTAAAATAATCAATCGGTTTCATAGATTTGAAACACAACTGAAGGATTAATCAAATCCTAACGATTCGGTATTGTTATAAAAAAATGTTGGTATCATTTGAAATGTTATTGAAAAAAAATATCTAAATGGTTTAAATAGCCATTTACGTTTTAAGACTCTCCGACTAATGTATTATCGATAGAGCGTACTTTTTTTCTATAATACGTTCCTTATCGATTTCATCGCTTTAACAAATACATTTTTTCAATAAACAGAACGTCACCGCAATATATCCGTTTCGTTATTAAATCCGCATAAGGAGTGTACAGAAAAAACATTCTCTGTCAATTTTTTGTCTTATTGCTAGATTCATACTGAATCTTAGCATGCCATATGAATGTCCAGTCAGAAAAGAGGTAAGTGATACCCTTTTCACTTCACAAAAATAGTCACGCGGCCAGATAAAAGCCGAATATAAAAATCTGATGCAGCAAAAAGTGTGGCTTAATATCGCGTACGACAGCATTCGAGCTCCCCTCATACTCCGCATATATACCGTTGCGTATAACGCCGTGTATCCTCGTTCACAGGAACAACCTGGAAAGGCAAGCGAACAGTGTCAGAATGTAATCCTGTACCATATTATTTAAAAGCGGGATTATATTGTGAAACTTCCATGTTGTTTCGGACTATATCGGTGTACATTGAGTTGTAATGTAATATACTGCGTAGTTACATTGTTTCATAATCACATTAACATTGTTTTTGTATGTTTTTGCAATTAAAAATAGGTATACGTAATCATTATTATAATTTTTAATTAATTGTTTTGGTACTTCTGTCTTTCTAATTGTTTGTTTGTGTATTTAGCTGTGCGCGCGTGTGCTTTTTGTATAATAAACACATTTCGCGATAATGTAATTACATATTAATTGGTATTTAATTACCTGAAGAGAATTGGTGTTTTAAATGTAAATTATTATTGAAAAACACAATGCAGACAAGAGTTTATAGTAATCGTTAGCAGTTTTATACACTGCGTCGATACCAATTGATGACACATGTAATTTGTCAAATTTTTTGAATTTCATTTAGCGATGTCTGTGACCTAATTTCACAATCAGTTTTTTTCAGTGAAAATGTCATCTTGTTTTACAGTTTTCACCAGTCAATTTGTATATTTAAACAACGTGTCTCTTCTATAATTTCCATATAAATTTTTATATAAAAATATATTTTTACTTATACAACATATTTTCAAAAAAATAAAATTCATCTTCTAAAAATTTAGCTACAATATATATATATATATATATATATATATATATGTTTATTTTCATTTTGAAAATTAGTAACACTTATATAAGATATTAATTGAAATTTCTATTCAGTGTATTTCTCGATGACAATCTAAATAAATTTATTATTAATTCGCTAGACTGGTTTCTTTGTTTCTGTTTGTAATATATGAATTAACACATAAGTTCGTCTGAATGATTCGCAATAAACTGAATAAAATAAATGCACGTTACCTAGTTACTGAGTTTATGATCAGATAGAAACATACAGTGGAACGGAATCAGTGGCGTACTTAAAATGATTTATTACGTTTTAGTACAGTTTATATCAGAGGAATACTATTATAATTGTTTAGATATATTCCATGTTCTAGTTGTAGTTCAACTTTAAAATAGTTATATACATATATAATATATATTCAACATATATATATATATATATATATATATATATATATATATATATGTATGTATGTATAGAGCGACTCAAATAAGGCTTAATGGTTTAGACAAACATTTACTTACTTAATATCTTTTACAATTCCTTATTATCTCTTAATCTCATTTGGACAACCTTATATAAATAATATATTTGTCAAGAGTATTATTGAAATGATGTTTTTTTAATTAAATTGCTAAAAAAATATTAATCAATCAAAAAATTTAATAAAGTTTAAGACAATTTGTAATAATTATTTTATTAAATTGTGCTAAATATATATTTTATTTTTATATGAGAAATTAATATAAAACATGAACCATTGGAACATCATATAATTATTATAAAATTATGTTGTTAGTTTTAGTTTAGTTTCACTTAATTTATAAAATAAATGAATATAATGATGTTCAACTCAATGTTATAAATATTTAAGCCACATATTATATAAATGTTTAATCCACATTTTTACAATGTCTATATATATATATATATATATATATATATATATATATATATATATATATATATATGAAGATATATAGATAGATAGATAAATAAGAAAAGAAATTTGCCAGAGTGAACTGAAGAAAGAAGGTATTAAATCGATAGAGGTAAAGGGTTTTGGGTAAGGCCTTCATCCAGCAGTAGATTGAGAGAGGTTAATTATGATGATAGTATTTCTATTGTGGCTCAAATGAAACTGAAGAGTTTCGAAATACATTTACTTCTTTACTATTCTTCAGTTTCATTTAAGGTACCTTATATATAGATAAAACATTCTAGTATCTATTATACTATATATTTATTATATTATTTATAAAATTACGTTATGGTGATAATTGTACATTTATCACAATTATTATGATCTAAAAAAAATAATAAATTTACTTTTGTAAATTGTTATGGAATTTTATGTTATTGAGATGAATAATTCATCTACTTATGTACAAATGAATTATTGTAATTTCGGTGTTTCATCAATAATTAGTAACAATATTAATTTAAAATAATTATTTTGATCCAAATTATATTTTTATTGACTTATAAACTATTTGAATTTATAAGTACTTTTCTGAAGGTTAGTTTAAAAAAGATAGAAGATAATTTAAAAAAATATATTCATGAAAATTAAATACTTGACTTTAAATATTGTTAACGTTACTTTAAATTCATATACAAAAAAACATATTTTATATTATTTAATTAAAATTTCAATTTTAAGTAACAGTTTTCTAAAATCAAATTTTCCTCTTTTTAAAATAAATATAGGATCATCTAAATGTGAAGCCTAGATTTGTTTTTTAGTAAAAAGAAACGAAAGAAACTATACACATGTTTCTTTTTAATAAAACACAACTAGGCGTCACATTTGGATGACCTTATATTTTGTTATTTTTCATTCTAATAATTCATTTGTACTTAATAATTTAATAAATAAAGTACTAAAAATAGCATCAGAGTAATTACTTATAATTTAAGTTATATATTAAATAAGTCAGGTAAATATGATTCTCCGTTTTTTTTATTTTGTTATAATAATTGTATTTTTAATATATAGACAGTGTAAAAAATTCCATAAATATTTTTTCTTTACCTTTATTTACTAGTTTTGTAAATATATAAGATTAAAAATCAATGATTGTTGAGGAGAAACTTAAATATAAATTAATTAAATTTGTCCAGTGTGTTGAGAAAATTCAAGAGAAATTTTAAAAAGATTTACGATTATGAATGAGTAATTGTCGAATAATTTTTATTCTAAATCTGCTATAATAGATTATTAAAAGCCACGAGTCTCTACATTACGTACACTTTGAAACATAACTTGTTCTGTATGAGATAAATGTACTAAGAAACAGTTTAATCCTTTAAATAGTTCCTTTCCCTAATTTCATTTCGCTGCCGCCCATGTTTTCCCATAAACAAACACGAATCAGAAACATACTCACCGACTAGCATTGGTACACATGAATACCCATATATACACATACATACATAGACATATATACGTGCACACATATTCCGACAGTGACAATTTTATACAAAGAGATAACTTAGTCCTTATAGTTCAGTGAATACGCAAGATATAACCTTAAAGCCCTAACCGAACTAAACAGAGTCGAGAGTAGAAGTAACACACAGTTCAGAGAGTATCGTGTGGATGGCAGAAACACAGGCCACCGCCAACTCCAGAATATACGCCGTCTCCACTTCATCTCTTCTTCTTCTTCGTCTTCTTCCTTATCGTCCTCCTCCATTCAGATATGCTCGCATTGAATTTATTTCGCAATAGCACTTCCAAGTAGATGGTTTGAAAGCTAACTTCAAGTTAATTGTTGTTTCGAGTACACTCTCGGTGCAGAGTTGAACGTGTTGTTATATCTCTACTTACGTGGTGGCGGCAGGCGACGAGCGACGGGCAACGGGCGTCGGGCGTCCGACGCCGTTTCGCCCTCTTTGATTTTTCATGTTTGTACATGTTATGAAAATTATTCACAGACGGGTCAATAGCAAACGTACGGAATTGAGATAATTGGGAAAACAATGTACGTTTAATAGAGCACAATATCCAATTAATTACATTAGAATGTGTATTTTTTTAAGTATTTCTTGGATTTAAAGTTCATTTTAAACACATTTCGCATACAGTTAATCAATCAATTATTCGTCTACTCTGCAAAATAAACTTTAAACTGTTATAAATCATAGGAATTTATTTTTTTAAATGTGTAAAAATTACATGACCTCATTTCGAAAAAGCATTTAAATACAATATTAAATATTTGTAAAAACAATTATAATCAAATAATTGAACAAACAACAAATTCAGTCTTGTATTTCTGATATGTTTAAAAGAAAACTATTTATATTTCTAATTTATTCATATAACTATTTATTTTGGTACTATTATGAATTCATTTTTGCGCAAATGAATTATCATCCTCAATACCACAAGATATTAAAAAGTAATTAATAATTATTTTTTGATCACTTTGTTTGTTTATAACAAAAATAAGCTCTTAATTCAAGAAAAAATCTTTAAACAATTTGCAATAATAATTTAATTTCCAAATTTATTTTTTTACAAATAAAGAAATATGATGTTTATTTTAATATAAAAATTCGAATGAATTATATATTAAATGTATTTTCATACTCAACCAAATAATAAAATACTTAATCTAAATGGATGTGTGATTTATATATAGACATATATATATATATATATAATATTTTAATACATTAAAAAAACAATACTGTATACAAAGAAGTGAATATTTAAAACAGCTTCAAACATAATGCTTGTATAAATCTTATCTCTATATCACGTACAATAATCACATATTCATGTATTGAACAATGGGTAGGTCAGAATACGAAAATATGTTTTAAATTATTTATAAACTTGAAGTCAGTATCGCTAAAATATCAAAGAACGATAAATATTAACTTTATATTTATATGTATATATATATACTGTATATATATATATATATATATATATATATATATATATATATATATATATATATACAATAGAATACAAAAATATAAACTAGAAAATAAATATTGTTGTTATTATTCAATTCTCCTTCTTTAGTATATAATATAAATTTTATATTGGCCATTTTAGTAAAAAGAATCTATATATTTCACTCGTATAATAAATTTACCTAAAATTGTTCAATATTTTATTTATATATACATATACAATCCTCAAAAACATGTCTTACGGATATGTACATTCTGTTATCAACGATGAAATTTTTGAAAATATGATCCAAGCATAACCGTGTCTGATTGTCCAAAAAATCACGGAAAGATTGAATATTCATTATTCAACCGTTTCCAGACACCTGAATGGGGAAATACAAGAAGCTTGACAAATGGGTACCAAACAAATTCAGGGAGAGAGATATGATACATCATTTGGAAATCTGCTATACGTTGATTTCCCGAAACAAAAATGAACCAAACCTTTATTTAAGCAAGATAATTATACCTGTATGATGGTTTACAAAGAGTATAATTCATTTTTCATTTCTGTCATAAGATGAAAGAATTATTGTCGAGAAATATTGTCAAGAAATTAAAACAATATGTGAAAATTTGCGTGGTTTTGAGTCAATATTGGTGAATAAAAATTGGTGTGTTATTGATTCATGATAACGCCAGACCAGATATTACAAAAGTAGACCATAAAAAATTGATAAAATTGAAGTATACAATTCTCCTTTAGTTATCATTATTCTCCAGATTTTTCATCGACGGACTACCACTTTTTTAAATATCTCAATTGTTTTTTAGTAGAGACATTTTTCAACGAAGAGGACACTATAACATTTCGTTTGATGATTATTTGGCTTTTCGATCTCCTAATTTTTATCAAATTGGCATTAATACACTTATATCTCGCTGATAACTGTGTATTCGCGTTTGTGGAGACTATTTTAAATAAATATATATGTATTAGGTTCAATTAATAAACATTGTAAGTCAAAAATAATAAATGACCACTTAATTTTCAAAGACTTAATAATTATAGAAAATTTAATTAGACACATATATAAAATTAATTTACTCATAAGAATATAAATACGAAATAATAAGTGTATCAATATATTATTGAAAAAATAGCTATAATTTATAAATATACATCAAATGATTTCAAAGAATGCATTGGAAAAAAATTTGTCAATGTGGAATTATAGAGAAAAGCTTGGATTATTGGAATTAAAAATTTAGTTTAAAAAATAAGCTTTCTTCTTTTATTAAAAAATGAGAAGATAACATTTTATTTATATTTTTAAATTACAAATGTTTGAAAAAAAATTATTTAAGTAGAAATAGTATCAAGAAATATATATGTATTCATTAAAATAGATCTAATACTTGACTAATGTTATATAGAACTTACTCCACGTGTTGCTTTAAAAATAAAATATCGATTTTATATTTCGTTTACAAATACATACATACTAATATATATATATATATATATATATATATATATATATATATGTATATATATATATAATAAATGAAAACAACATAATTTCAACGTTTGTTAGTAATACAATGAAAAATATTATTTAATAAAAACCATTATTTTTATTGAAATATAATTTTAAATACCATTAAAAATATTTCACTCACAACATTCCAATGGTATTTTTGTGAAGTAATTATTTTACATATTCATATTTTTATAGTGAATTATTTCACAGTGCTGTTTTTAATTACTATTAAATGTTATGTACCAATTAAAATATATTTTTATTTACGAAATACATATTTAGATTTTCTGTCATAAAAATTCGTTAACAAAATTTAAATGTCGAAAAATTTAGTCTAAAATGAGTCTTCTTTTAAACATTGAATCTGAATTTTGTTTTATAATTCCCAACCATATATACTGTGAAATTTTTTATTTGGCTTAAAAGCATTTTTAACATATTTTTGTAGAGGGACTAGTAAAATTTTAATAATTATTTAGCAATAATCAAGACTAGTAGTAGAGAGTTAACAATTCATTTGTAATAAATGAATTTAGTCACATTAACAAATTTCACTGTTAAATATAATTATTTGAAAATTGGTTTGTTGATTTGTTAACAAATTTATTATTAAAAATTAAATAAATAAAATAATATTTAATTCTTTAAAATTTCTACTTATTACTATGTGAAAGCTTAATGAAAAAACTATTATCTGTAGTAATAAAACTACTTGATGTTTATTTGGTTCTAGTACTTTTTTTAAAAAAAAGTCAGTTTAAAATATATCAAAATCATCTTTGGTATATAAAAAAATTCAAATACCATCTTACTTACGTATTTCACTGTTTGACTAATTTAATATGAATGAAAGTTTAAACTTGTAAACATATCGTCGACATCATGAAACTTAATGAACGCGTATTTATAAAATTTTAATCATCTCCAGTACTTAAAAATAGAAATATAATTATGATGAACTTTTCCTTTAGACAAACCAAAGGCAACGAGTACGGCTGAGTCTATTTTTTTATAGTATGATGAGCGTAGAGTTCTTTCTAAACGTTTTAATGAAAAAAGTTTTGTTTGTTTTCAAATGACTTTTTTCTAGCATACCTGTTTGTCCAGTGATATTGAAATACCTTGGCTGAGCGTTTGGAGCTCTTTTTTTTGCTCGTCGAGAATATAAATGATATGAATTCTTTTCACAAAAGTACTTAATTGTTTTTTTATTGCTATTTTTAATTTTAATAAAACTGATTTAATTTTTTTAATGAACGTAGAACGACGTGTATTCGTTTAACGTTTGTTGTCGTTCTTTTACTCAAATATATCTATATAAAATTCACACATGTATGTATATATATATATATATATATATATATATATATATATATTTAAAGTAATAACAACATTGTATTATTTATAATTAAAAATTACACAGAATTATAAAAAATATATAAATTTTAAATTAATAATCTGAACTAAAATATTTAATTACTTAAATGATGTATTGTGTAAAAAATTAAGACAGTTCTAATATTGCAATGAATTGAAAAATAATGTTATTAATTTTTGAAATTAAAATTTATTCTGGGAATAGGGATTTTATTCAAAAAAAAATATTTATCATTCTACACATACACATGTTGTAATTGTTTTCACTATTTTATTATAGTTGATATTATTATTATTGTATTTATTTTCATATAAATATTACCAGATAATAAATAATCACTTTGTAATAGATAAATACTTAAAAAAGGTTTTAATTATTTATGATTGTTCTTACTCATAAACAATAAATTAATTTGTTAATTTTTCCACCATACACACACACATATATATATATATATATATATATATATATATATGTATGTATGTATGTATGTATGTATTTATAAAATTAATATACAATATAATTAATTTCAAAAATATAATTTAAATGTTCAACACTTATAAAGAAATTTAAGGTTCTGTTTCCAAAACAAATGGTTATATTTTATGTTTATTTTTGGCTTTCTAAGTAAATAGTTATTACAGGATGGCCCGAATAAGATTGAAAGATTTAATTATAGTTTAAAGATTTAATTATAATTTAATTATAGTAATCTTTAATTATAGTTTAAATCCTTTAGTCTCAATTGGACCACCTGTATCAAAGAACCCCATATTTAATGTTTTATACACTATATATATATATATATATATATATATATATATATAGGTATGTATATATATGTATATATAGGTCATCCAAATGTGACGTCTAAATTTGTGTTTTATTAAAAAGAAAAAAAGAAACTATACGCATGTTTCTTTTTAATAAAACACAAATCCAGGCGTCACATTTGAATGGCCCTATATATATATATATATATATATATATATATATATATATATATATATATATATATATATACATATAAATTTTATACTAATGTATAATAATTATGGGTAATTTTAATTAATTAATCTAGTATTTTCAACCGAAATTCCGCTAAATCCACGAACGACTTATGCATCTTTCAAAAACTTTCCAAGATTTCAAAGTTTAGAAAACTCTAATACTTTTTATTAAACTTTGAAGTTTTACTTCAAATAAAAATTTATCATTTTAATCGAAAGGATCATTTTTACATTTAATAAGCTATTATGATCGTTTGTTATGATTTAAGCCTACAATTATTTTTATTGGACGCATATTTTATACTGTGCTATTATACACTCGTATTTACTGAGATTTATACATTATTTGTTTATTTATTTGTGTTCGATTGAATGTTGCCCTTTAAGATTGTTTCAAAATTATATTGAAATATAAATTCTAATTTTTATAAATTAGTATCGATGTTTCTCTCTCTCTCTATATATATATGTATATATATATATATATAAATTTTGAATTGAAAATAAGAAAATAAATAATGTTCTATATATAAATTAGATATGTTTGATAGTAAAAATATTTTCTGTATCAAATAATAAATATCGTTAATCACTATTAGAATTATTTTATAAAATAAAAATTAAAGTAAATTAGTATAAACTTATCAACAACATCATTATGTAATTGGCCAAATCGAGAAGGTATTATACCTGAAAAATAAATTAAAATTTATCGACCAAATAAAAAAAAAGTTGTTTACTTTTATTCGGATTCTTATTCACTTCGAGTTACCTTTATCTACCTATTTTTTAAATATATTTTCATATATTTTTCAATTTTTTAATAAATGTATATATATATATATATATATATATATATATATATATATATATATATATAGTTATCCAAATGTGATGCCTACATTTATTTTTAATTAAAAAGAAACATATGTATAATTTCTTTTGTTCCTTTTTAATAAAACACAAATCTAGGCGTCACATTTGGATGATCATATATTATAAATAAAGATAATCCCCTATATGCGAATGTTAGGTTACATATAAATGAAAATACCGCGTTATATATGTCAAATTACAAAAGACTCACATCATATAGAAAAACTATGGTTAAGTTTCAAAACCTTTTTGTATTAAATTATATAAACAATAATGACATATCCAACAAAAAATTTTTTTTATTTAATTCAGTTAATTTATTTAATTTAAGAAAACATATAATCTATGAAACAAATACATAGTATACAATTAAAAAATTAAAAATTGGTCGTAAACTTCATTGCACATAATAATTGAATATTTCAGGTAAAATAAAATATGTACATGCGTGCTAAAGAGTACTTCTAATTTCAATTAACTACTTGCACGATACAAACAGATACAGATGTAACGAAAATTAAATTTGATTTTTAAGTCGCGCAGTGAAAAATATATGAAAAGATATAAAGGGTTATTACAATATGTAGACCATGTTATATCGTAACCGCAACCGCGTTGAACAAGGGTTACTACAATTTGTAGACCGCGTTATGTCGAAACCGCGTTGTGTAAGTACTGTGTTATATGAGGGTTACATATATATATATATATATATATATATATATATATATAGAGAGAGAGAGAGAGAGAGAGAGAGAGAGAGAGAGAGAAGTAGAAATGGCATTTTTTTAAAGAATCCTTTATCCAGCAGTGAACAGAGAGGTTGATGATACATATTATTTATGTGTTTAATTTAATGAATAAAAATTAAATAACATTTGTTAAATTAAATTAATTTTATAAGTAGGTATATTCTGATTTCAATATTTTTTCCTGAACTTTTATAATTATTACTCGTCTTATGGATTAAAATGACATTTCCTACAAAACGTAATAGAGTATTAATAGATTCATAGGCATTAAATACACTCAATCACAATTATGTTAGTGTTATTTCAATAATTTTCATCTGGACTTTATTTATTGAAAAATGGTATATATATATATATATATATATATATATATATATATATATATATATATATATAATACATAACTAATTATTTATCATTATTTATGTTTTTAAACTTTGTACTTTATTTGAATTTAATTTTTTGTCTACAATCATACAAATAACAGCGAAATAAATATTTATCTTAGGTATTACTGTACCATTAAAGGGTTATACGCACTTGCGAGGCGCAAAAATGACGTTTTTTTAGGAATTTTTTTTAGAAACAGTATTTATTTTGCAATTACAAATTATGGTTATTTGAATAGATCCTACTTTCAAGAATAAAATAACATGTCGATCATAAAAAAATATTGAAGTGCACCGCTCCTGCAGACGATGTCCCGAACGACCTCCAAAAAAAGGCGCTTGGCGGTGATCTCCATATCAGCGGTTTGGATTATTTGAAATCAAAAAATATGGTCAATTCTTTTAAAGGATAGATTAATGCAAGTATTGAACGAAGGAATAATAAAAATTTTCATTTTTGACAAAATGGCGTCTACTTGAAAAAAATTTTTCGTTTTTTACTAAAATTTTCGCTCCAAATTGTTTAAAAAAAATAGTAATAATTTTTGTAAACCTTATTCCTTCGTTCAATACCTGAGGAATATATTTGAGAAGATTGTGTGAAAATTTGAGACCGATCGGTTCAGCCATTTCTGAGATATCGAGATTACCGTCTATGAAAACACCGTTTTGAGATAAACGCGTTTGAAGTTTCGGAAGTAGTTTACACATAGTTAAAATTTTTTTACAAATTCAGGTGTATGTCCGAAAATATTTATCGGATTTACTTCAAATTTTCAGAGAATATACTCAAATATATGTGCATTCCTAAAATGCAAAAAAAATCGATTTTTTGAAATTTCTAATTGCGTATAACCCCTTAATGTACCCACAAAAAATGAAAACTAATCAACAATCTGGAAAAAATGTTGAACTATAAAACTATGATCCAATTTATAACATTGCATAATAATACAAATATTCATGTATTTATTTGAATTCGTTATAAAATATTACAACGATTATTACATTTAAGTCCCGTAATAGACCAAAAAATATTTATTTGTAATCCAGTATAAATTGATTAATAATTTGATATGAAACCTCGATGCCAGTAATTATTCAGTATATAAAATAACAGATTAAAACAAATTTAAATAACAAGAAAAGATAATACTTATAAATGTTTTAATAAAGTTTTATATATTTAAAATAACAATACAATTTTCAAAAAATAATTACTAATCGTCACATTAAAGTAATGATTTAACAAATAATATAGTTTCTCTTCATTTATCTGATAAGTAAAAAGGGTATCTAATATCTATCTACTTTTCTACACCACATATTCATAAGGTCATATTTTCATATGTGTACATTTATATATATATATATATATATAATATTCACAAGTTTTTCGAGAGCAGAACGTGTGTCCCTATGGTGATAATATCTCGAAATGCACACACGCTTTTTTGGCAATGCGTTCACTGGCGACTGGCGACGAAAGCAAACGGTCGACCCTTTGGTCACCTAAAACAAAAACTGGCTAGGACCCTCCACATCTCGACTAGCAAGCAGTATGTGTCAGCAGCTTGTGACGCCTCGGGGTACACCATCCCATCACCGGATATGAACACACCCTTTACAGTGGTGTTAGTGCATTACATCATTCACTAAACGATTTCAATAAATAATGTCAATCGATTAAAAAATTGATTTTTTATTGGAGAACTTGTCATATGATTTATGTGAACATTGTTCGAAGCGGATAGAGGTCAGTTTCCGAATGATTTTTTTCCATTTATTCTTGTAAAATTTCAAATTCGGGTTTTAGTTTCTAAAATGCTTGTAACTATAATTTATTTTATAATTAATAATATATTAAGTTTCATTTAACATTTCAAATAACGGTTAATGGTATCATTTCTTTATAGATATGAAAAATAATGTATATTATTTATACAAGATAATATAAATTGTCAAAAGTGTCAATAACTGCAAGTTATTACATCAAGTATATATATATATTTATATATATATATATATATATATATATATAAATTTATATTTTTGTATGTATGTATGTATGTTTGGACTTCATTTACAACTAAACACTTAAATTATTTAATTTCCGAATATCAACTTCCTATTTAATAAAAAGTTCTTTATCTAATTACCCTTACTTTCTAAAATAACAAGATCTTTAAATATTATATTTATTGTTATAAACAACTATAATCATTTTTATGAAAAAAATATATTATTTCAATATTAGACAATGGACTTATTATAAAAATAACAAATCTTATTAATTTTAATAATCATAAATAAATAAATTAATTTCTGAAGTACAGGAGAATATCAAAAATATGAACTAAACAAAGTTTATTTATATTCTTAAAATATTAACATTTTTTTTTCATATTTCAAAATATGTGATAATAAAAACATGTATAAAAATGTACTTATATGTAGAAAACTATATTCAAAAATAAATTCTAAATTTTAAAGCATAAACAAATACTAATCTAAAACATTTTATAATATACAGTTGTCACAATGAAATTGAAAGTTCAGACATGCACTTACTTACTTACTTATTTAATACCACTTATTATTTTTATTTATCCTTGTGTCTCATTTAAGTTCCCCTAGATAACATTTACAAAATTGAAATAATTAATATAATTCAATAATACATTAATAACTTATAATAATTTTATTAAGTATTTTTTTTCTAAAATTATGTTTTTAGTTGTCACATAAAGTTCAAAATTTATATACTATAAGGTTATCCAAATTAGACTAAAAGATAGCAAAGAATACTAAATGATAGTAACCAAGTGAATAAATGTCTAAACCCTTCAGTTTCATTTGGGTCATCCTAAACAACTAATTATATATATATATATATATATATATATATATATATATAATATGCATATGTATAAAAATAACTGAAGAATTTTTTTTAATAAAAGTATCTTATCTATTCTTACTTATGATAATATACCAGAAGATTTAAACACCAAAATAATTCAGTATTTCCTAATGACGTGCAAAAACATATTAAAAATAATTTATAAGGAAAAAAATAAACAGATTTAAAAGAAAATCAAAATTGCAAAAATCGTAACAAGAATTAAAATTACAAAATGAAAATTGGTCAGTCATAAAACATAAAAATAAGACCATCGTTAGACAACAAAAGGTACTGATATGGAATCCACAAAAACAAAAAATTACAAAAAGAGACTTATGGATATATGGGATAGATATGTAAGAACATTCTTGGTTTGAAATGGAACTGAATAGTATTAGGTTATTAAGATTAAAAAGTTTTCAGAAAGGCCTTCATCCACTATTGAATAAAAAAAGTGACTGCTATTGCTACTGATATGTACATATCATACCTGTATATTTGTATGTATATATTTATGTAAAAATATAATATATATATATATATATATATATATATATATATATATATATAAAAGGATTTATTTAAGTGGTTCAAATGACTTAACGATTTAGACAAACATTTACATGTTAATTATCATTTATTTATTCTTCATTATCTTTCACTCTCACTTGTATAAATCATTTTTTTATATATTTAAATCTTTTCTAATTATCCATTCATAAACAATTCAAAACAGTACTTTTTGAATTGTAATTACTTATCATCTTAAAATTCAATAAATATATTTATAATATTAAAAGAATTATATTTATAATTATCAATTTTAAACTCATAGCCTGGAGCTAGCCAAACCTATTTATTTTTATTATTATTTTTCAACATTAAAAATTAAATACAATAAAAAAGTTTTATTGAAATATAAAAGTTTACCCCAAAAAATATATTATAATATATTTATTATGGATCTAATGGGATGTATTATTAATAGTTCGAATTGGTATTTACTACTTGTGATTATTATTCATAAGCAAAATTAGAACTCATTTGTAAAATTTTCATATATATATATATAGAAATAAAATTTATGAATAAGAATATAAATCATTATATATATATATATATATATATATATATATAGAGAGAGAGAGAGAGAGAGAGAGAGAGAGAGAGAGAGATACTCATAATAAATACGACTCTTACCGAGATGTATTATATATATAACGTCGACATACATATTACACACATTGAGCTTTTGTACACTAATCAGCATGCATACAGTATTCACGCCCATTACCGCTCGTCTCACACCCTCTTATAGACAAACTCTCCCACCTAAAAAAATTAGTTTTCGGGTAAGAGAGTGTGAGACGAGTGGTAATGGGCCGTGAATACTGTATGCATGTTGACTAGTATGCAAAACCCCATTATATGTTCATCATGTGGTCGTCAAAAAATTATTATTAACCTAATATAACTAAAATTGCTGATCAAACACATAGTAATAAAACGAATACAAAGTAAATTATAAATTTTAATAACTTAGTTAATAACTTTTGAGCTGTTATAAATAAATAAATGTATTTTTATGCACTTCAAAGTTCTGAGGTCTGGGCATCTCACACCTCTTATAGACAAACTCTCCCACCTAAAAATTAGTTTTCGGGTAAGAGAGTGTGAGAATAAAATAACATGTCGTGGGCCGAAGTGCACCGCTCCTGCAGATGATGTTGAAAAGTATGATCTCCATAAATTTTAAATCAAAAAATATGGTCAATTCTTTTAAAGGATAGATTAATGCAGATATTTCGAAGGAAAATTTTCATTTTTACGCTAATTCCTTCATTAACCTGAGGAATATATTTAAAATTGCTGATCAAACACTGTAATATCGACGATCAATACACGCGTTTGAAGTTTCGGAAGTAGTTTACACATAGTTAAAAATTTGGTAAAACTTAGTGTAATAATATTTAGCTGATTTACTTCAAATAAATAAATGTATCAAATTATGCATTTCAAAGTTCTGAGAAATTTCTGGGCATAACCCCTTAAGTAGTAAAAAAATTAAGATAGACATATCAAATTTATTTTATAATAGATTACGAGGCATGCTCAATTAATTATTCAAACTGTATATATAGAAAGAAATAATGTTGCTATACGTAGAAAAAATAATGTTGCTTTATAGAATACAGTTACTTTGTATTCAAACATTTTATATGATTACACAATGAACTGTATTATTTACTTGTTTATATTTTTCCTTTATATAGAATGGCCCAAATGAGACTGAGAGTTTAAACATACATTAACTTGCTTAATATCGTTTACTATTATTTAAAATACTTCAGTCTCATTTAAGACATATATATATATATATATATATATATATATATATATATATATATATATAATCACAAAAGAATCTGTTTTAATAACTTAAATCAATGTTGTTCATAAAATAGAACATGCAGAGCTCAATCAATGCTAGTAACTTTCAAAAGAAGTTTGATTAAAATTTTCATTTGCTATGAATAATGTATCGTCTCCGAGTATTACGCGTTTACTGTATTTTACATTTTAATAATCAAAAAAGAAAAATAAACAGACTGATCAAAATCTCTTGCGAAGATTGAAATTTATTTATTATAATTAATTTTCTATAAAATCATTTTCTCATAAATGTACTCAACTTTATACACTGAAATGTTCAATTTTGTTATTAAACTCACTAATTAATTGTTTTTATTCTGTTTTAGAATTTTCATTACAATAATATAAAATTAATTTACAGTTTCACATACTGTTAGTTTTAATATAAAATTGTATATTTATTTTCACTTAAAAAAATATCGTATATAAATTGTATTTGCATGTCCTTGTAAGAGAATGGTATTGTGACGAAATATTATTTATTTTATAAAAAATGAATGAAATTATGTTAAAATTAAATTTTTCATTTAATATTTTTTCTTAAAAATATTTTTTCGTTTAAAATAAATTTAATTATTTTTTTATAGACAACTAATATATAAATAGGGTAATCCAATTATGACGCCTAGTTTTGTATTTTATTAAAAATAAACTATACATATATTTGTAATTTATAAAATACAAGCCTTAATAAATCATTTTTATTCTAAATTAAATATTTCTTTTACTGTTTACAAACAGTAAAAGAAAAGTTTAAAGTTTAAGTTAAAAGTGAAAAGTATAAATTAATTTAATATTTATTTACTTCCTGAAAAAATACAACCTGATATAATAGTAAAAGAATAAAAGTTATTTAAGAATCTAAAAGTAAAACTAATTATACTAGAAAAAATGTTCTTAATACTCGTACATGTAAAATGTAAATAAAAATTATTTCTCTTACAAGCTGCCAATTTGATAATGGTACTTTAAATCAAATTAAATGTTTTCTATCGTGTAATAAACGATATCTTATTTTAAATAAATCTATTTATCGTTGAATTCATCAAGAATTAAACAATTTTTAACTCTTCAATAACGTTTATCTACATAATAAATAATTTATATTTGATATCCATTAAATTTTTTCACTTTAATTCACGACGCCTCTGTGATGAAATGTACCATAAAATGAATAAAGCATCTCTTCGAACTAAAATAAGTTTATATATGTATAATGTTCATACACGAACACCTTTGTGTATGTGTTATATATATATATATATATATATATATATACACGTAGTAAGGACTTTTTTATTTATTACATACCCTGTCAGCTCCGTTGCCACGAACCATATACAGAGATGCCTTTACGTCAACCATCCTATACGATAGGAGGTGTAGCAAAGGCATCAGTCGGGTAGCAGGGCAACAGCTTTGACACTCCATCCAAATTCATTGCAGATTTTCAGCTTGTCGCGTCGAGAAAAAGTAATGCCTAGAGCTATCCAACAAAAATAATGATGGAAGAGAAAGAGACTGAAAAAAAGTGATACAACAAAGATAACTCAGATGAATGTCCTTGTGTTCGTACGCTACGCTTAACACTATTATCGAATCATTTTCAATAAGTTGAAACGTTTCGAAATACGTGTCGTCTCTGTTTAAATTATTTTGTTTGTGTTTGGTGTTTGTCGAAATTAAATTTTGATAAGAAGTTCGTATTGGAAAATGATTGAATCACTAAAAAAAATATTTAAGTCTATTAAATATTCAACAAGAAATTTTATTTAAAAGTTGGTTTAAGTACAGAGAATATTAATTTTATTCAATTTAATATCGATTAAAATAGATAAATATTAAGAAATATTCATGATCATATGCATTATCAAAAAATGACGTATATTTATATGCGATTGTATTTCCTGTTAATTACTTTTAATAAAACTAATAAACTACCTTCAAAAAGATACATATACATACATACACACATAAACATGCACACACACATATATATATATATATATATATATAAGAGCAATAGTAACAGTATTTTTCTATCCATTTCTGGATGAAGACCTCCCAAAATTTTCAACTTTAACTGATCCAATACCGTTCTCTTTCAGTTCATTCCAACGAATTTTTTTATATCTTTTTCCCATATATCCATGGGTGTCTTCCTAAGCTTTCTTATAAAAGGTCGTCCAAATGTGACACCTAGATTTGTATTTTATTAAAAAGAAACTATGCACATGTTTCTCTATACGCCACCCTATACACATGTTTCTCTTTAATTAAACACGAATCTAGGGATCACATTTGGATGATCTTATATATATATATATATATATATATATATATATATATATATATATATATATATATATATATATATATATATATATATATATATATATATATATATATATATATATATATATAATACATTATATTTGAACATTATATACATATTAATATCTTCAAATCTTTTTTTTTTAATTACATTTATCAATTTTCATCAGCTAATTTTTCAATTTATATTACTTTAACTTTTCAATAAATTAATACAGTTTAATTAAACTGTATTAATATGTAGAAAGTTTGGAAAATGTTCAAAATTTTCTTTTTAAGAGCATTTTTTAAAAAAAAGAGTAACAAAATAAATTTTATACTGCCGTACTCAAAGAAAATTTAAAGAAATTTTAGACTTTTTTATAAAGAAAATTTTATTGACATGTTTGTTAGAAATTCCTCCATTATTCTTTTAATGATAGAGCAATTTTCAATATGTCTTTTTATATATCTTCTAAAATTCAATATTTTATGAATATATTTAGTTTTTATAAGCAATTCTGTACATTTCTCTTCGTAAATATTAGTCAATATATCTACAAAATAATTACTGATGAACTATAAATTATATAAATATTTATGAATAATTTATAAATCGATGTTGATACCCAATATATACTTTATGATGAATCAAGAGAAATAACGTGAGATATATTGTACAATATAAGATGGCATAAATGAGACTGAAGGATAGTAAAGAATAGTTTATGATAGTAAGCAGATAAATATGTCTAAACCTTTCAGTCGTATTTGAACTACTTTATAAGTGACTTGAAATTCTTATTGAAGAATACTTTTAACTACTAGAACAGTTTTAAGACATTTAAAAATTAACTGACTTGATTATAAATAAGTAACATATTTATATTAATAATTATATATATATATATATATATATATATTAAAAAAAATAATTTGGAAATTAATCTATAAAAAATTGGCATTCTATTCAACTAACTTTATTTCTGTTAATGGCACTTCTATAAATTATATATATATATATATATATATATATATATATATATATATATATATAATTTATAAGTAATATTACTTGAGTTAAAATAGAGTAATAACAATCTTATCATATTTAATAAGCTATATTTTTAATAATGAATATTAATTCTTATGTTAATATAATTTTAAAATCATATCAGTCTAAGAATTTTATTTATTGATATATTATGTTATATTATAAAAAAATTAAATAAAAAAATCTAAGATAGATACAATCTTCTTGTCTTCTTTATACACACACACATATGTATATATATATATATATATATATATATATATATATATATAAATTACTTGGAGTAACGGGAAAACGATGTTTCATTCCATGTTGGTAAGATGTCAGACCAAAGAACGAAGACAGATGCGCCATCGTTGAAGTGCCTAGCGAAACTGGTGCCAATTCTTCAGACGAAGATGAATTTCCAGATTTTAGATAATTTTATTGAAGAATACCATCGAAACAGTGTCGTCACTATTTTTTTCTTTACTTGATTAAAATGTTCGTATTTTTATACAACGACAAATCTATCGAGCTTTTTTTTAGTATCATAACTTTTGAAAATATAATTATGAAATGGCTTTTATTTGATTTCGTTTCAAATAAATATCCATCAAATAATATATATATATATATATATATATATATTCATATATGAATTCAAATCGAAAATAAACATATTTAATAATTTATATCTGAATCATAACAAACAAAATTTCACTAAACGTATGTTCTATTCTGTTAAGCTTTGTAATTAAAACAGATCAACGTTTTACAAATAACAACCATTATACTATAATATAATACATTAAATGAATGTAAAAATAAATAACAATTTAAAATTATAGTTATTATTAAAATTTAGTTAGTTTATTTTTGTTTACTATAATATAGATATTTCAAAAATACTTCATTTACTAATGGAGAAAATGTATGACCTCAGTATGATGATAATTTGTTTAATTGTAAAGAAATCTCCTATTTAAGATTCTTATTTAAATTACATAAAATCAATTTAAAATCAATTTTCAAGTATTTAACATTTAAAAACAATATAAGACATAAACAATGATTTTATTATATGAATACCAGCATTAAACTAAATGATATAAGCCAACATTATAATTAAATAATACTTAATTACTAAACCCTATTATAATATTAATTTTACTATTTTATATAATCCTTTATTATTTGTTTAGAACTGTGAAGAATTAACTTTCACACAAATAATCTATCACTCCAACACCATAAGATAGTAAAAAGTGTTCGATAATTATTTATTGTTCACTTTGTTTGTTTATAACAGGAATGAGATAATACAAATTTCGATGAACATGATATAAAATAACCATTTCCTATTTTATAAGAAAACACTGTTTTTATTTGTATTGTCGTCCATATTATTATAATTGTAATTCAATTTCATATTATTATTGTTAATTCATAAAAAAGAAAACACCAATCTTTCGTTTATTGAGAAAATGACATTCGAAATACAAGTTATTTATTTATTTTATTGAATATTTTAAAACTATAAATATAGAATAAACATATAATAAGTAAAGCAAAATAATGATTATCACGATATTTTAATTATAATTTTAGAAATCGTAGTCTTTTTTTTAAAAAAATAAGTGTAATTCATGTATCTATTTACACAATTCATTATTTTCTTTAAAACCTTTTTAATCGATTTCTGTACAATTTCTTTTAATAGTGTGACAAATCTACTTTAACACAAATGAATCACTCATCTCCAACTTGAAATATTTCAAAAAATTATTGAGTAATATATTAATATTATTGAATATTATTTACACTATACTACATCTTCAAAACACTGTATTATATATTGTGGCCAAATGAGACTGAACCGTTTACACGTATATTTACTTGCTTACTATCATTTACTATTTTTTTGTTATCCTTCAGTCTTATTTGAACTGCTCTATATTAACAATAAATTATTATTGAACATTTTTGTAAAATCATAAGAAGTTGGGAGTGAGTGACTATTTGTAATAAAATATTTGTGTTCATAATAAATTTACCAATATCATGTCTATTTAAATTTAAATGTCAATACTCATTTCAATTCGTAATCAAGTGTTGACATAAATTTAATATACAGCAAATAATACTATGAACATCATCTTTAAGAATCCAATTTTGTATACAATTTTTAGTACTACATAATATATCATATATAGATATATATGTACATATATATATATATATATATATAGAGAGAGAGAGAGAGAGAGAGAGAAAGAGAGGGCATTTTTAAATTAAAAAGAAAAGTTAAAACATATATCAACAAAAATACTAGAATAGGAAATTACATTAAAAACATATATATATATATATATATATATATATATATATATATGTGTGTGTGTGTGTGTGTGTGTGTATATATGTATGTATATAGATTCTACTATATTAAAATAATTCTTGAAAACGAAAACGTATTGAAATGTGCTTCTTTTGATATATGTGACAAGTACGTTTCGAGTTTTGTATATTTTCACAAGAACCATTTGCAAAAACAAAAAAAAAAATGAAAGAGACCATTAACTTATTGTTTGTGCGTACAATAGCGAAAACTATATGACAAGATTAAAGACGATACTTGGATGCAGGCGAGCGAAAAACGCGCGCCTCTGTGCGACGAAACCGCGCGTTAACATTTTATTATGCTGCGGAGGATCGCTTCGAGTAATCGTATTTTCAGCACGTATATGTTTCAAATGACGCGCTTCACAAAATCTGTGAAAAGAGTTATTGAGTGGTGCCACTACTACTACCTACTGCTACTATGATATACCCCACTATATAATACTACGGGCACGGAGCTACCAATACACTTCTCCGAGCGCCGTTCTCTCTATCTCGACCGAGAGCAATTTTTTCTCATTCCACCACCATCGTTTCGTCTATAACGTACGCGTGTGAAAATCATTATTGAAATGTCGGAAAGGTGAAGCGATAACACGCTTCACTGACTTTTGATGTTCAGTTTTAACATTTTTAGTTGATGTTTTGCACAAGAAAATGTACGTTCGCTACCGAATTTCCTTAAATGAATTAAATCGCGAGAAAGTATTTTCTACTATGGAGAAAATCACACAATGGTTTTTAATGTTGTACGGAGAAAAAATCAATTCTGTCTTCTTTCCCTATTGTACAAATCTTTAGAAATTCTTTAAGGTTTAGAGCCGTCATGAACAATTATAATTCGTTTACGTCGTTTTACATACATTTATTAATATTTTGACTAAATCGATAGATTTTCAATAAAAAACGATTCGATTTCAACCAACTTTACAATATTTAAAATAATTGTTAACTTTATTATTTAATTAATGGTAAAATTAACATATTTTTAACTTAATACAACAATGCTTTTGGAAATATGACTAAAATAATTAAATACTAAAATAATAAATATTAATAACTAAAAAAAATGTATATAATTAAATACAAGGCGATCTGTTTTTATGGAATATACCACCTACTTAAAAAATAATATTTCAGAGTTCTGATAACGATACTATGACTATAAAAAATATATTACAAATAAAATAAATAATAATTACTATACAACACTTGTAGAATCTTATATATGTTATTTATTTATATTACAATAAATTACCCGCATCATTTTTAAACCAAAGATATAAGTATACAAAAATGAAATGTAAAAATAATATTGATAATAAATTTATAATTATGATATTTATTTTATTAACATTTAATCTTTTTAATTTTCATAAGATTTGATAAAATGATGTTCATTAATATAAAGTGGTCTGAATGAGCCTGAAGTGGTCAGACATAAATTACTTGCTTACTATTATTTATTATTTTTTACTATCCTTCTATTCTATTTAGGCCACCCTATATTATTTAAAATAGATGTTTATCAAAGAAATAGTATTATTATGTTAATTATCAACTATATGAAATTAGAATTTTACTATAAAACAAAATAAAGGTAAATAAGCAAGAATACAATTACTTGTTTTATATTTAAAAAAAATATCAGATTAAATAAAAATATAATATATTAAAAAGATAAAAAAATATAGAGAAACTTTTCTGAATTAGACTTTTTTAAAAAAGTAAATTATTTATTGAATTTAAAAAACTGAAATTAGTTTAACTTGCATATTAAAATCGTTTATGAGGTGTCTACATTAAAAGATATAATGAAAGATTTTTTTCATTTTTGTGAAATTAATTACCATATATTGAAAATTTATTATGAAATTATATACATATAATACAATTTATATATATATATATATATATAGAATAACCCAAAAGAAACTGAAAGATAGTAAAGTATGGTAAATGAGAGTAAGCAAGTAATGTATGTCTAATCCCTTCAGTCTCATTTGGGTTATCCTGTAAAAATACTTTGGAAAAAGTTTGAAATGTCGTTTATTCCACAAAAATGTAAAAATTAATAAGTGAAATAAATAATTATTTTTAATAAATTTGAAAATAAAATTGTATAAAACTGAATTAATAATAAATGTAAGATTTATAACTGGAAAATATTCTTTAATTATAAAACTATGAATACAACATAAAACCAAATATAAATATATTTAGTAAAAATAACAAATCTGTTAGTATAGACATCAATTAAAAAATAAAATTATTATTTCTTTACTTCATTTCATTTTTGAAAATATTCTTTAATAACTAAATAAATAAAAACTTGAAATAATATCTACAAAAAATACTCTTATTCTTTTTCAAAATTCATTTAATTATTAAAATATTTTTATAGATTCTATGTTAATTTTATTCAAAAAATACAAGAAATAATATTTTAGAAATTCAACAGTTTTTCTCAATTTATTTTATTTATAACTTATAAAAAATTACAAAAATATTTTACGATAAATTAACATTTTAAAATATTTTTTTTATTTTAATGTTTATATATATATATATATATATATATATATATATATATATATATATATATATATATATATATGAGAGAATGTTATACACTTTTAAAAATATTTATAAATAAATTATGATATTACAACATATAATTATATATATATATATATAAATAATAATTTACGTAAAAAAATCCTTTGTTTTATCAATCCTCCGAGAAGAAATATGCGGTTCGTTTATCCATTTCTTTCTCAACCGTTCAAATAAACCACGTACGAAAATGAATGTCTTATAGACACACACATACGGGTATATAAAAAAAAAACACGCAACACATACATACTCGTCCAAACACATATACATACATCCATACATATATCGAGGACACGTGACTTCCATTACCACGTCCCCCCATATCAAAATGAGTGAGATTAATAACTGAAAAAATGCACGTCTGGAGCACGCCACTCGGAAAAAAGCACCATGCGTCCGGTCCGTTCCATCCAGAGAATTTATTGCTTTTTTTGGCCGAACCGACGAAACTGCAATGATTACTCATAATGGTCAATAAGTCAGCTGCTTGTTTGCTGTGCTGCTTACAGATGGAACGAAAACCATTTTCCCTTTAATAACTGAAATCTAAATTCATTATATGAGTACGTCCGTGTTATGAAAATTTAATACTTATTACGTCCACTTTTTATCCTTTTATTATTTTTTTTAATTGTGGGAGAATGTTTTTAAATAAATGTTGGAAATATATATTGACATATGAGCGGTTCTTAAATGTGATTTGATCTTGAACGAAAATAATATAAGAAACTATTAAGCTGATATATGAATATATGGCTGGTAGAACACAGTTCAGATAATGATTTCTTATTAACTTTTTTCTAATCTCTTAAACCTCTTCGAGATTTAATGGACGGTAGAGAATACAAAACGTATATAAAATATAACATTGTATGGCTTTTAAGCTAGATATAAAATTACACTTGCATGAATTAAAGTATCTAAAGCAACTGTACAAAACATTAATTATATTAAAATAAAATAGTTAATGGAAAACGAATAATTAAGTACTCCCTAATGACTTAATTGCATGTTTTTAATTTGAAATATGTTTTTATTTTTATAAACGTTAACATTATGTAAGTAGTTAAAAATTATCAGATAAGAAATTGTTAGAAATTATAAGAAAATTTAAGTCATATTTTACTTTAACAATTATTTTTAACATTTATAATATAACATTTTAAAATAGAGAATAAATTAAAATTTAATTATTTTTATATATTTTTTTAATTAAATAACTAGATAATTTACTTTTTATTATAAAATATTTATTCATAATTTAATTTATAATTATTTATCTTATAGCGTTTTTATTGCTAAAAACATTATTTCTATTTTCCACATTTGTATTAATTTAAATAGTTTTAAAAATATTAATTTTGTTACCATTATATGAAAAAATAATTAAATGAATGATTATTAACTTCAAAGGTAAAAATACATAAATAGAAATTCGAAACTATGTAAGTCTTTAGGAAATTATATAAAATACTTATAATGGAATTAAATTATAATTGAAACAGTAAAATTTAGTAAAAGTGTTCAATAATTAATTATCAGATAGCATCTCGAAAATAAAACCCTTTCATTTTAATTAAAGGCACATTAACGTATTTTGAAATTGTAAAATAATTTTTTATACTACTTTAACATTTCTTGTAGAATCTTCAAGTACTTTTTAACACTTTATTATATTAACATCTTTGTCGGTCTCTAATAAGCAGCCATTCAAAAAAATTAATTCTTTGTTATGTTTCAATTACTTAAATATGAATCAAATATTATATCTCTATTTATTAAATAATTTTTTTCAGTAATATTGAATTTCAATAATATTGAATATAAATAAAAATATATACCTGTTATTAATGAAATATGAATCTTAAATGTCAAAATAATTCAGATAATGGAAAGAAGTATAGAAAGATGTCTGTTAGGAAAAACAAGTAGAAGTAAACAGAGAAATGAAATTAAAAGAAAACTAAAGTTATAGACGTTATAACAAGAGTGAAGAATTTAAAAAGGACATGAGTTGGTTATATAGCTAAGAGAGAAAATCACTGATGAACAAGAGAAATTGTTGACTACGAATACAGTAATATTAAAAAGCTTTAGTAAAGACCCACATATAGATAGGACAGTAACATGATAAAATTTGTTAATTTGGAATGGAAGAGAAAATCATTGAATTGATGAAAGTGGATAGTTGTGGAAGATACTTTTTCAGAAATAGTTAGAAAGAGGTGTTTTATATACACACACACATATATCCTATTCTCACCTATGATAGTAAAACATGGATTTTAATGCTAGAATAATTCATTGGCTAGACGACACAAAAAATAGAAAGATATAGGATGTAGTAGATGTAGATATTAAGACTAATACGAAAAAATGGGAAGAGAAATAAGTGGGTCAGAAATACGATTACGGATTTTTATTTAGAAATACGGTTACGGATTTTATGGCAAAGATGAAAAGTTTAAAATGGAAATGGGCTGGTCATATAAAAAAATAAGGACCACTGATGAATAAGGGAAGTCATTGTATGGGAACCTAGATATATAAAAATGCCCTAGAAGAGACCCACGAATAAATAGAATAGATAGATGAGGAAATTTTCGAAATTAACTAAAAGAGGAAGGTATTAGAGTGGTTAAAATAGAAAATGTTGGAAGAGGCTTTCATCCAACAGTAAATAAAGAAACTAATAATTATATATATATATATATATATATATATATATATATATATATGTATATATGCATGTGTGTGTATGAATGAATCTCATTAATATTAAGACTTTTTAAAGAATGGAATTGTTTTAAAAATATACACTGTACTCATTTTCATTATAAAATAATTTACACATATGAAAAATTTTAGAAGTCAATTTCTTTCAATAATTCATAAGATTTATATGCACTTTAAAAAAATAAAAATAATATATTTTTATTTCTTAAAATTGATGCTATTAAAGCATTTTTTTAATAATTAAAAATTAGTATATAAATTTAATTTTGTATTGAATAATAATATATTTATCTTAAAATACAGACATTTAATATTATTGATTACATGAAAATTGTATCATAAAAAGTGAAGAGTTATCAAAGAACATTTTTATTAAGATTGAAACATATTATATTCTGACAAATATATTTTTAATATTTCTTTATTGTTTCACATCTAAAATAGTTCACATTCCATTTATGACAGATTTCCTATAATATCTCAAAGAAAAATATTAAATTCTCGTGCAAGCTTCTTCTAATATATTTTTTGGAACAAGTTAAACGCATACAGACAAAATATTAAAAATATTATAACAGAAACAATCAAAATTATCCAATATATTTTTCAAAATGATCTGTCATATCAGCACAGACGAAATAATTATATTTGTGGACATCTTTCTCTAATAATTTCTTATTGATATATCTTTTTAATGTTGAATAAAAAATGATTTCAAATACAAAATGGTTAAAAAGTCACACCACTAAACATATAACTGTTTTATTATTTTGTGCTAACAAAAGAAAATTAAACACAGTTTCAACGTTGGCAGCAATGCAGTTCCTGATATATGAACACGATTTAGTTAAACGTTCTCACGCTATCAGCTTTTTGTTAGTAAAGTGTATTTTATAGTTACGTACGATGAAATTTTCCCTGAAAAAAAACGTAGATATATTGTCGAACATTATTGATATCCGACTCATTTTTAACTGTTCAAGCTATCTTCAATAAACAGTTTCGAGAATCGTCAGTGTGCAATAAGTCTATAACAAACGTTCAGTTGTATGATTTCTTGAAACTAGAAACGTAATTTACAAGATAATTAATTTATATTGTGAAGTAATAGATTATTGTCAACTCTATTAGATTTTATTTAATACAAATTAGTGTTAAAAATAACTTATTTTTTGTCAAAAAGAGAAAAAATAGTCAATTGTTATAAAACATTAAATATATTTGTCCTTAATTCTAAGATTACATTAATGGTTTATTTTAATATTAACTATCATAATAAATTGTACTTTAAAAATATATTAGTTTCAAATTAACATAGTAGAACATCATTCAACTAAATTTTATACAATAAAAAATATAATTAAAAATTTATTCATGATTTCTTAGTCGTGAAAATGATTGAAAATCTAATGACTAAATTTTTATCCGATCAATAAATTCGACTAAAAAAATAATCATGTTATTTTGAGACTGAACATGAGAAATTAAATTTGAACTTTACATGAGACTGAAAGATGTAAATTGTGACTGAAGTAACATCAACTGAACATTCTTACTAAGGTAACATCAACTGAATGTATAAACATGTATTACAATTATTTATACCAACACATTAATACCTGATAAACATGTAAACACATTTAATATATATAGTTTTTTTAATTGAAATCTCAGTATATGTTACAAATAATTTTCAATAATACGTCTATATTACTAATCAGGTATCAAAAACGATTTTGATATCCCTTTATATATTAATGTTGGTAGATTATCGGTCATCGACGACAATAATATGAATTTATGGTCAGGAATGACAAGTTTTTCGTAAATATCGTCAGAGATTATTGACTAAAATACCTCCTAGCAACATCGAATAATTCAAGTAAATATTTGTGTGTGTAAAGAGGATCGTACGGATTTGATGGATTATTTATAAATATAGAGATGGTATTGTTAAATATTGTCGATTCGAAATCGATTATAACTACGTGCCAATCTTTGTTTAGCTAGAAAATGAGTAGTACATACTTATATATATATATATATATATATATCACCATTATCATATCAGCTTATATCAACCCACAGCTGGGCGAAAGCCTTAATAAGTGTTACCATTCACTATTATTTGGTCATACCATGTTTAACAGGAGGATTTGTAAGAATATATATATAGAGAGAGAGAGAACGAAAAACTAATAACTTTTTTAAATACCATACATAAACAAAATATGATGGAAATAGTTATATATAAAATGAAATTATTTTATAATAAACAAATCAAATCATAAATAAACAAACATACCAACGAATCATATTCTTCAAGCAAAATATCGCTGATCGTTTTGTAACCAGAAAATCCTGGTTTCTGTACCATCATCTTTTAACTCGTTTACAAATTCCCTTATACACATATCTAAATCACTTGAATATTCACCTGTTTAAATCATATTAGTCTATTGAATATTTTTACAATTTTATTTAGAAATATATTTTTATAAAGGTTTTCCCTACTCAAATTTCCTTTCAGTCTTATTACAATAATTTTTATTACAAAATAACAAACTATTCTTTTTACCAGTTATATTTTTGAAAAAAATTGCAGTAGCTAAAATCGTAATAATTACAAAATTGCATAATTCCTTAACTATTTACATATTATATATAATCATCAGCCTCTTTCTATCCATTACTGAATAAAGTTCTCTCCCAAATTTTCCCCTTTCATCTAATTCAATGCTTTTATTTTCTTAATAAAAGCATTGCATATTCTAGTCAATTTTGACTCAATTTCTTTTATCTCTTTCCCATCTATTAATGGATCTCATTCTGGGCATTTTAATAAATCTAGATTCCCAACCAATAATTTCTTTCATCCACCAGAGGTTCTTTCTTCTTGCTATATATCCAGCCCATTTCTATTTTAAACTTTACACTTTTTCCATAATATCCATAACTTCTTATTTTTTTCTGATACATTCTACTCTCTTTATATCTTTTTATGTTATTCTAACATATATCTCTACATACTTCCTTGTATTGTCTAGAGTCAATAAATTATTCTAGTAAATAAAACCCTTGCTTTTATTAAAACGAGATGATAATTAAATACATTTAAAAATTAAATAAAATTTACAGATATTGTAACAAGAATGAAAAGTTTACAATGTAAAAGAACTTATCATATATCAAAAAAGAAAGCCAGTAACGAATAAGATAAACTAATAATTAGAAACTCAGAAATATGAAAGAGTTAAAGGAAAGGAGTAGATGAAACATAGATGTCCTACAAATAGATTGATCAGAGACTTAAGATAAATTATAGCGTGGAATATAAGAAAAAAACATTGATTAATTTTAAATAGACAATTTTAATTGAGACTTTTTTCCATTAGAGAATATAAAAAGGGTAATAATAATAATTCTATATATATATACATGTATAATTTTTTTTACAAACATAATTTTATTTTAATTATTTATTTAAAAATAATATATATAAAAATATTCATTGAACATAAAAATCATTTTTTCATTAGTTATTGAATAATTAATACTGTGTGAATATAAAATTAGTAATGAATAAATTAAAAAAATATATATTTGTCAGATTATTAAAACATAAATTAAAAATTCATAGCAAAATAAATAAAAAAGGAATCTTATAAATATCCATATTATTTATTACTAACTTAATAGGTGTGTAATATAGTTTAACTTTTTAATTAATTCATATTTTAATAAAGACATCATTAACCAACACCATAATATTTCATAAAATACTCCAAAATCACTTACTGCTCATTACTTATTTAATATGTATTTAAATAGATATTTAATTAGAAAAAAGAAAAATAAAAGTTATAAAAGATTTTACATTGTTAAACGTTAAAGATTATTATGTAGACGTTCAAGCGCACTTAATCTATTGATTAAAGCTTTTGAATAATGGTATGTGATTATTAAAAATTATTATAAAATCTTATATTTATAAAATATTAATTTTTTTAAAGAATAATAAATAACTTACGAAGAAATTTATTCCTTCTTTCTTGATATTAATAAAATCTTTTACCAATGTCCATTTAACATTATATCTTTTTTCTTTAATTAAAATACCTGACCTATTTAAAAGAAGAACTAAATAAGAATACTATTTCAGTAAACACAAAAATATATAATGCACGAAAAGAGTATTTCTGTTTGTTTTAGAAATCGAACACGATTCAGTATAATGTGATTTCAGTGTACATATAAAAATAGGTACCCATATGAAAATATACTATAATGATCTAAGAAGGTAAAAGATATTTTCGACGATTGTCGCGAGGAAATGTGTTGAATACAAAAACTCGCCAATAGATAGTACGATAAGTTGTTTTTCTCGATTCGACTTGAATCTTAGATTGAGTCCTATTTCCACCATTAGACTATTATTTCTCTTACCAGCTTCCGATGCAAGTGTACACCATTTTGATCTCTTTTTGTACGTGCTTTCATCCGAATAATTCTCGTTTATATGAATACACATTGTGTTCAGTAATACAAATACGTACCGTATTTAACAATGCAACAATTATTGTAGAGTATAAAGCTGTTTTTTTCATTCCTACTTATATGTAATACGTGATAGTTATACAATGGATTAGAATAATAAATTAATTCAATTCTTTTACTAGTGTAGTTTGTTGATAACAGTTATATTCGTAAATTTATTACAAATTATTAACTAATAAATTATCTTTATCGAATAAACTAATATATAAAAAAGTTTATTTAATAAATACTATTTGCATAGTAAAAATAAAACAAATATTCCAACTTCGATATCAAGAATTCATTTTTATTTTGACTACAATTGTTCATATATATATATATACATTAAATATATAATTTTATTTTCACTTTAATGTCAAAAACATTGTTTACAATTCATGTCACATATATACACATTACTTATTTTATTTTTCATTATAATATGAATTATGTACAATATATATTTTTCTGGCATAGTAACTATATAGTAAAAATTAAAATTTTATTCAAAAATAATATTTAGGATATTAATTTATTTGCTAACAATAAAAATTATACATCTGGTTTGAAATATCTAACCCCTTCTCATTTTTCTCATCATAATCTTTCACTTACTTAGGGAAAATATAATATTTTTAACATATTAATATAAAACATTATTCAGAAATTATGAAATATTATCAGACCATATATAACCTCTTCTCTTGTAAATGTCTCTTTCTTATTATTAAAATAATTATTTTAAAATCTCACTGATTGACCTCTATGTCAATTTTTCTCTTAAAAAATACTACTAACATCTAAATAAGTGGTAATCTATCAGTGTATATAGAAGATGGTTTATTACTTCTCAGTATAACTTAATTATTTTTAAAGTCCTTAAATTTGCATTAAAGCAGATTGTTGTCATAAAATACAATTTCTTTTCTATTCTTCTTGATTTCAGTATTCAATTTGTCCATTTATTTATAGTATTTTCCAGTTATAACTGTTTAACCTCGTTACAATAAATTATAATATACTAGTTTTCTAATATCTCATCAAATAAACAGCATCCTTTTTTATTGATGAAAATAGAAAAGGCTGATTATCTGAGTTAACACTAATTTCATTTTCTTGTGATGTTACTTCACGTCATCCATTTCTAGTCATCAATTAAGTGTCCAAAAGTGGCTCAGTATTATAAAAAAAATATTGTTGATGAAATCCTAACTCGATCTGCTAAGTTATAGTCGATTATATCATCGCTGTCAACTAATCTCACTAGAAATTAAATTATATAGGGTCATCCAAATGTGACGCCTAGATTTGTATTTTAATAAAAAAAAACATATGTGAAGTTTCTTTTTAATAAAACATGAATCTAATCGTCACATTTGGATGACCATATATTTTTCAATTCTTTATCTGCTAGATGAGTTTAGAGCATCGTTTCCTTTCTCAAAAAGATGCATACATCAATAATTTTTTCCTCCTTTCTTTATTCATCTAAAATAATTAGAACTGTGTGAATAAACCGTTTCATATCAGAGAATGTTTTAGTAAGGTGTATATAAATCAAATTGGACATTTATAATTATTTTCGTCTAACAAGTAATTAATAATTATAAAAGACGTAAAAATTAAAAAGTATTAAATTCTTATAATCTTTTTATTTAAAAAAGAACGATGTTTCAGCTCTAATATGATGTGAAAATTTATGTAGTGATGTAAATATTTCATTTCTAAAGTTGTCTGAGAAATACCTAAGTACAAATTTTATAAAATAATAAAATTAATAAAAAAATGGAAAAAGATAGATTTTTTTGTACATATTTTCGGATAAAATATTTTAATTGTATTGACATTAGATGTGAATGTACATCAGACCATTAATCTATAATAAACATCGTCTACACAGAAGAATTACATAGCTTTCTAAACGTTTTATTTTTCATAATATATTTAGATTGTTAAACAGAAGCAATTTGGGAGGTCGACGAGCAAAGCGAGTAGGGGCGATGACCCCTGGTAGTGAAAAAAATAATTTAAGGTACTAAAATCCATGTAGAACATAGATCTACAATAGCAATATCAGAGCTGATTGATGGTTATGTTTTTTATAAGATAGGGTTGTCAGTTGTCAGACCTAAGTTCAATCTTCAAATTAAGGTACTTTTCTATCACAATTTCTCATTTATCAGGTAATAATACATATCAATACTCTAGCGGTAGAAAAATATAAAATTTATATAATAATAATTTTAATAAGATATATGCTAATTTTGATTATAACTTGAAAAATTCAAAATCTATAATACAACTCTCTAATTATAATGACATAGATATCAAATTCTACAAAATTAAAAAAAATTAACAATTATTTATTACTGAATAAATTTATTATATAATTTAGTGTCAATTTGTAATTAGTTTCGTGATATTAAAATACATGAAAGTAAATAAGATATATTTTTAAATTAAATGTAACTGAATTTATACTTTTTTAGATTAATATTTCTTTTATTTTATATTCTATGATAAAGAGTATAAAATTTTTCAAAACTAAGTTACAACTGATAACTAAATCGTCATATATTTCAACATATTATATTAGATACGATCAAATATTTGTACAAGTATTTCTATAAAATCGTTAATCAGTAAAGTGAAACTAATTTACATGCAATCACATAGTTTTCAAATAGTTTAAGAACAAAACATTCATAGAAAAGGATATTAAACACGATTGATATTTTGCATTCCATCTTATATGCTAGTAAAGGTTTATATTTTGTTTCATTTAATTTTTAAATAAACTATTATACTTTATATTGTAAATATAAAAACAAACAGAAATGAAAACGGAAATCAAATGCAATGAAATTAAATTATCAAATTATTATTTAATATTTAAAAGTAATTAAAATTTTCAATTTAATTATTTTCAAATACAAAACATGTACCAAATAAAATAAAATAATTGTATCTTTTTCTAGATTATTACAAAAACTAATTTAACTGATATCTATTTAATTTTACAAACTGTATAGTTAAATTTAGATAGTATAAATGAAACTGAATGATAATAAAGAATAGTAAATGATAATAAGCATAAAAATGTATGTCTAAACCCTTCAGTCTCGTTTAGATCTCGCTTATATAAGAATACTGTAAGTAACTTTTAAAATTTTTACACAAATTTTGTTCATAGGTCGTACCAAGCATACGTTAACTGTCCGTTTTAGTCCTGCAGTGAAATTTAGTGAAGTGATTAGTGCTAATTAAAACTCTTTTACTTCGTAATATAAAAATAAAATAGAAAACTAATTGAATAAAATTTATAATTATATTATTACACATCAAATTAATTAGTTAGTTTAATCCATTTATTATTTATTTTTGAATTATAAATGTGAATGTTTTTCTCATATAATAGATACTTGATATACTTTTAACTAAAATGGCGAACTAGTCATGTGATGTGATGGTAAGATTATATACTAATAATATTTATTAAATATGTAATTTAATTTTAAATAACAACATTATGTGACATATATATATATATATATATATATATATATATATATATATATATATATATATATATATACACAGTAACACGAACTACAACTCAGACACTTGTATACTAAACATTTAAATAGAATGAATAACAAAAAAGTTTAATTGAAGGAAAAATAGCTACATTGATTTTAATTCGAAATTCCAAAAACGCATTTGCAACGCGAATTATCTAACTTTTATTAATCATTGTTAATCTTCGAGAAAAGATGTTATTTTATTACTCTGTCATTAAATTGACGTTTCATTAGAATAATTCATATTGCTTTAGAATAAACTTTTTATCCCAAATACTTTTTCACTCTAAATCTACTAAGGCAATTAATATTATATTTTTCTTTTTTTTTGATAATCCAACGCTTGTCACAATTAATACATATCTTACAAGAACTTCATTTTGGACAGTTTTGTAAGGATGTCGTACTTTCAAGATATTTTATAGTATTTACTATTTTGCCTATTTCACAAACTAACTTTCTCTCTAGAAAATGATTAATTACAAACGCTCTAATCTCTAGTAATGTTTGCCTACGTTAGTTTCCCATTCCCATTTTAACAAAAAAATACTTTTCAAGCAAACTAAACACATTTCAATGTGTATATATATATATATATATATATATATATATATATATATATATATATATATATATACAAATGAAACTGAAGGATATAACCTTCAGTCCCGGTTTACACACTTTAGTCTCATTTGGTCTACCCTGTAAAAAAAATTATCTATTATATATATATATATATATATATATATATATATATATATATATATAAATACTCATTTCGTCTGACTGAAAGATTTCATTCCTTTCAATAGCATATTTTGATATCTTTTGGTAAATTTGAAACCTATATTCGAAATTTTTTCACTTAATTACGATTTGACATTTGAATTATCTTTGAAATATGTTTTCTCCAAATTATTATATTAATTTTAATACAGTATATTTTTTTATAATTATATTTATTTTATCAATACACCACATATATTTAATTTGTTTATTTTTATTTTAGTGCATAGAGCAGAACTGGATTTCTTGCAAGTGTTTAACATTTAAATCCAATATAGTTTTACGAATTTTGTTTACTACACTAATTTGACAATCAATATTCTGGAAAATATCTTTACGGGTAAGAATTTTTTTAATTTATGTTGATTTTTAAAAATATTTTTTGATATTTGTTAATCATTTAAAAAACATACAATTATAAATATCAATGTCTTAATTATAGAACACAAATATGAAATTTCAACAAATATTGTAAAACATAATTCAATTATATGTAAGATGAGATATTTTGTAATTATATTTAAGCCCATACATACACACCCACACACACACGTATATATATATATAATGTGTGTGTGTGTGTGTGTATGTGTGTGTATCATTTTTCATAATATTGTAAATAACATTTTTATTACAAAACCTAAAATTTTGTTTCAAAATATTCTGCTTTAATTTATTCGATATTACTTTAATAATAAAATATGATAAGATAATAAAGAAAAATACATAACAAAAATCATTGAGGAATGTAATTACCTCTGATGAAACTAACTACATACATAATCAGTGGAATATACTCGAGAACTCAATTTATATGCAGTAAAATGTAAACGGATGAATTACGTGTTTAGATATTACATGATGGAATAAAAACCGTTATTTTTGGTTATATCGCTCGACACTCGTTGTTTGGAAATAAAATATTTTAAAATAACTAAATAAATATTTACTTAAAAAGTTTTCTTAAAATAAAATTAATCAATATTACATTTACTAAATATTATAGTGATTAGACAAGTTTGAAAGCATATATATATATGATTTTCCAATAAGCACTTTAAAAGTTTAAATGGAAATAAAACAAAAATTATTTAATTATCTTTTTTTATTTTTAAACATATTCCATGGCATTAATGACGGAACAAAATTTCACTCATATGACCATCACAATTTTGTTTAACATAGTGCATTCATTTTATCTAATTTTAGTCACCTCTTCACATAATTGTAGTCAAATTTCATAAATTACACCTTCAAAATTTATTTTTAATGCTTCTGTTTATGTTTTATCAACATAAACTAATAATTTCAAATAACTCTACAGAAAAGAATCCAATGGAGTTAAATCACATGATCTTGGTAGCCAATTGATCGTGAATTAATGAACTCATTAAACTCTTGTTTGTTCTTGTGACGTTTTTACAATTTCTAAACTTTATTGAAGTATTAAACGTTCTATAACAATTTGCCCAACTATACTGAGTTGAAATGTCAAAAGAGTTCAAAAAAATATTCAAATATGGCTGCCGCCAGTTGTCAATATTCTTCTATGGTTATTGGAAAATCTTATATATATATATAGAAAGAGAGAGAAAGGGAGAGAACTTTTTTAATTTTTGCAAATGTTTTACAATTGTTATAATAATTATCAAAATGCATTACTGAAAAAAATGATTATAGTTCTTTTGAGTATATTTTGAATTGATATTAAACTTGTTTTCCATTTTAATTCTCTGTTTAAAATATTATTTCAATTTTCAACATCACAAACAATAAATTTTAGAATGAAATATTTCATTTGCTATCAGAAATTATTAAAATTACTTACTTATATATTTTTTCAATATAGGAATATTTTTATAGCATTTATTAATACATTGTTAATTTGTATTTTGTATAAGTTATTTTTTTAATATATATATATATATATATATATATATATATATATATATGTATATACGAGTATATGCAGATTAATTTGTGCACCTAATATGCATATAATGAACAATATGGATAGAGAATATAATAAAGCCATCACATTTTTGGTAATATATGAAAGCAGACAACATATCGTTTATGCATAAATTACGGACAAAAGCTTAATTAAACCAGTTATCTGCCGTAAGTGTGTAATTGAACAAAATCGACTGAGATATTAATCCAGCAGATCTCAATTTTCATCACTGATGAATGCGTATCATCGAATTATAGGCAATCAAATGTGATTATGAATGCTTCATGTAACTGGGATGTTTAATTGAAATCAGCTTAATTGATGGGCTTGTTATTTATGTGTTTTATACTCAATTATCATGTTTCATATATGTACTTGTTTTCCTGTTATATATGTAGGATTGTTTAATATTTTTTTGCAAATTATCGAATTAAATTCCTGTTTTTTTTCCTGGTACAATTCAGTAATTTTAAACGATTAAAGTATTATTATAGAGTTTAAATTTACTTTCGTTCGAATACTATTCTTCAAAAACATTATTGATTTTATCTTTATATATTATTATTGGTTTAAAAAATATTTTCTTTGAATTTTCATTCAAATCAGAAATATACAAAAAAAAATATTTATAATTATCTCACTAAATTATTATTTTACATAGAAAAATTATTTTTCTAAATATATACATATATTGAAAGGGGGGTTCAATAAGCACTTCCGAAGTTTAAATGAAGATGAAATGAATTCAGAAAATTAAATGAAAATTATTTAATTAATTAGTTATTTATTTTTTTATTTTTAAGCATGTTCTATGGCATTAACGGTGGAATACAATTTCACTCTTTTAACAACTACGACTTTGCTTGAGATAATGTATGATTCGTTTAGTCTAATTTTGGTCACTCTTTCACACAATTGTGGTCTAATTTTACGAATTACACGTTCAATATTTATTTTTAATGCTTCTGTTGTTTGTGGTTAATCAGTATAAACCAATGATTGCACATAACCCCATATAAAATAATACAATTGAGTTAGATCAAATGATCTTTGTGGCCAATTGACAGGTCCATTTTGTGAAATAATGGATACATTAAACTTTTATTTCAATAATTCTATTGAAATTTCTACAGTTTTTAAGTGTTATTGAAGTCTTAAACGTTCCATGATAATTTTCCAAACTATACTGAGTTGAAATGTCAGAATAAGCTTAAGAAAAATTCAAACATGACTGTCACCAGCTGTCAAATTTCTGATATGATTATTGAAATATATATATATAAGTAAAAAGTTTAAAACGGTAATAAGACAATCATATAGCAAAAAGAAGAAACAGCTGATGGATAAGAGAAGTTATTGATTTGGAAGAAAGGTATATAAGAAGACCCAGAAAGAGATCAATGGATAAATGGGACAAAGAAATAATATAATTCGTTTGAAAGACATTGGATCAGTCAAAGTGAAAAATATTGGAAGAGACTTTTAGCAGTGAATTAAGAAATTATGATTTATATATATATATATATATATATATATATGTAATTTAAAATTATCAACAAGTAATTATTTATATAATTATAGAATTGAAAACTATATTTTTTCTGAAATAAATTAAAAATATAGTAACTGAAAATAGATATGATAATATGAAATAAATTACAGTATAATAATTGAAAATGACAATTAAAATTCAATAATCACGGATAAATACTCATGCAATATAAATTGGAAATTCGTCAAAAAAATGTTGAATCTAAAAAATTTTTTTCAAACAATTTAATAAAATCTGTCAAATTATGTTTTTGAAATATATATATATATTATGTGTGTGTGTAACTAATTAAATAATTATTTGTATTTTAATTAGTACTATACATATCTGTACTAATTTGTCTATTTCTTATACGACTTATTTACATTTCCAAAATAATGCAATTACATATCGATTGTAAGAAGTAATATTTAGATGTTTTTCGGTTTTTATTATACAAAATATGTACTATATATTTTCATATTAAATTTGAAAAGAAAACTCTCAAATGAATACGTAGGTAAAAAGAAATGAAATCAGTTTTATTCGACTAAAAAAATTTTTTTTCTAACAAAAAATCTACATCCCAGTTTCCAAAGAATGTTTTGCGACAAACTCGTAATTTGTGTCTTTTTGTGCTGATTTAATCTGATGAAATGAAGAAAAGCAATCCCTTTCGCGCTGAATATGAATGCAAATCAACTGATTCAATTTAGAACACATTCAAGAACGACGCCTTATATATTTTTTTCTCGAGATGAAATGCTTCTTCGATTTATGTACTTTCTTTTAAAACGCACTTTCAACAGATACTTTCATATATATATATATATATATATATATATATATATATATATATATATATATATATATATATATATATATATATATATATATATATATATATATATATATATATATATATATATATATATATATATGTATATATGTATATTCAATACTAATGTGAAATTAATTTTGTATATTGCATATCAATAAAGTGTTACTACTTCATTAGGATTTTAATATATAAATGATTAAGTTATCGTAACTATTTTAAAATTATATATATATATATATATATATATATATATATATATACGTGAATTCAATATAAAAGGATTTACTTCTTTAGTAACATTTTTTATTAGTCGTGTAAAATATAACTACTTTATTTTTTATTAAAGCTGTTGAGTAAAACACAAGCTAAATCCTTTTTAACACTGAATTCATTATAAAAACTCTAGAGAAAATTAAAGAATTTATCTACTTGAGAAATTTCTTGTTAGTGTAGGTCGTAAAGAACGTTTAAGGTGAATTTTCACGTATAGTATATAAGAGCAAAAACAAGATTATCTATTCAGGTAGAATATCAAAGAAAACCTAAACGTATGGAAGTAAATAAAATGAAAGCACTAAATAGAAATATTATTTTATACTTAATTCTAAATATTTCAAAAGATAATAACGCGCTATGAATTATTTATTTTTAAAAAAGATCTAAATCTGAAATGTTTAATTATTAAACAATTTTATATATCTTTATTTACAGAAATATATTTCATTAAAAAATATCATGCTTTATCTGCTTTTTAATAATTTTTTGGACCATATACATTTTGTAATTTGACAGTTATATAAAGGCATATGAAGTCGCTTAATATTAATAACCTAATAAAAATATTGAACATACAACAAACTATATAAGAACTTATTGTAAAATGAACATCATTTTTTTATGTTTTCCTTGATTTACATACAAGAATAGATGTCAGTCGTCAAACAAAAACTTTACAAGACATTTTCCGTCATGTGTAGTCGCATCCGAGACCAAAAGACAAGAATTCACCCTCGCCCACTTTCGAGTAACCAGTCGCGACTGCTTTATATATGTATATCTCTAACATCCCATTTATAACCTCCTTATACACTCAAACCCCATGCGGTATTAACGCACGAACTGTCAAAGAAGATTTGCGGTGCATTGTCAACAACAATCTGACTTAGAGTCAACGTCGACGATATAGCGTCGGTAGTTCTTGCCTTGAAAGATGTTAGACACAAGTCATCTCAGTACCACATGGAACCATACAATCATAATGTTGAATTATGCTATGAACGCATTTACCGAATTTAATAAACTAATTAATATTAAATAGAAGGTGTATTTAATTGGAAAATATGATAGTAAATTGGAACTGGAAATTAATATATGAAATAAATCTCAATTAAATATTTATTAATATTTAATATATATTATACACAAAATTAATAACTTCATATATATATATATATATACACAATTATCATATATATATATATATATATATATATATATATATATATATATATATATATATATATATATATATATATATATATATATATATATATATATATATAAATCCACTATTGAATGAAAGTCTAATCGAACACCATTAGCTCCTCTTAAATGTTTTTTTTTTTATAATTGTTCCATTATTTTTTGTCCGCAGCTAATCTCATTTAAGTCTCACCTCTACAATTCTTTATAATATCATCCCTCCATCTTTGATAACGTTTCTTCCTGAGTCTTCTTGTCTCGTGGTTGCCATTCCATAATTATTTCTGTTCATCTATTATCTTCTATTCTTACTGCTTGTTCTGCCCATTTCATCGATTTTATTTATCCTCTTATTTCAGTTATCTTTGTCTATTCTTATATCCTTATGTATATACATATATATATATATATATATATATATATATATATATATATATATATATATATATATATATATATATATATATATATATATATATATACATATATATATATATATATATATATATATATATATATAATTTAATAAAAGATGCAAATTTAAATATTTAGATTTAGAGCAAGAGAGTAGAAAAAAATCAGCAACATGAAAATGAATATTTAGAGAAGGTGGATCCTTAGCAATATCTATATTCTCATTTCATCAAATTTTTACTAACAAATTAAGTTTTCGGAAAATTATGGTCATAATACCATTTTTGGTAGTTATTTTAACATTTGAGATTATAAATCTCGCTATGCTAATTTTACCTGGATATATCTCTCATTTTATTTAAGTACAATTTCTCCTTTTTTATAGTTATATCCACTAATAATAAAACTAAACGACTTCTTAGAATTTTGTTTACAAATTAATTCATTTACTTGAGTTATTATTTGAAAAAATTAATTATAAATAGATATATATATATATATATATATATATATATATATATAATTCTCAGCCTCTGGATATCCATTGCTAAATGAAAACCTCTCCCAAAATGTTTCTTTGTGACTAATCCAAAGCCATTCTCTTCCAGTTCGCTCTTTCGAATTTCCTTATATCACTGTCCCATCTATTCACGAGTCTCTCTGAATTTTCTTATATTTATCTAAATGTCCAATCAATAACATTTTTGTCCATCGGTGACTTCCTTTTTTCTAAACGATCAGCCCATTTCAGTTTTAAACTTCTTACTTTTTTTATAACATCCATAACTTTTCTTTTCTTTCTTATTCATTCATTTCTCTTAATATCATTTCGTGTAATATCTAATATATATCTTTCTATGCTTTGTATTGTCTTGAGTCACTAAATTATTTTAATATTCAACATATATATATATATATATATATATATATATATATATATATATATATATATATGTATATATAAAAAAAAAGCGGAAGGGAGATATCCATTACTGGACATAATATATGTACATGTGTAGAGTAGCCTGAATGAGGCTGAAGAATAGTAAATGTTTGTTAGCAAGTAAATATATGTCTAAATCCTTTAGTCTCATTTGGACCATCCTATATAATCAGCTGTTTATAGCCATTGCTAGATGAAGGGCTAATCTAAAGTTTTCTAATTCGACCGATTTATCAGCTTTTCCATTCTATTTAACAAACTTTCTTATAAAATGTTTCATCTATCTCTGTATCACTTTCTAAATTATTGGTAATAATTATCTATGTACATAATTTTTTGAATATATAACTTTTATTAAAATGGATTTTCTACCTAATAATATTTTATTTACATAATATGTCCATTTTTCAAAAATTAGAATTTCTGAGTAATTTTTCAACAAAACAAATTAAAAAAATAAAATATAATAAAAAAAGTCTCATTGATTTGTGTATATTTTTAGTATTCTGATCAATAAAATTATTTTCATAATTGAAAAACAAATATAACAGTAATGACAAAATAATACTCATTAATATATATTTTATAAATTCCTATATACAAAATATGAGTACATAATTTTTTTAAAAACTTGCAGAGATAATGAAATATTTGATATAAAATGTTCTTATCCAAATTATTAAAATGTCAGATTTATTGAATATTCGGATTATTATATCTCTTTTATATATATATATATATATATATATATATATATATATATATATATATATATATATATATATATATTA